>JAUIMM010000185.1:1200000-1530000 GCA_031769625.1 Taudactylus pleione
TTCCAGTGTTTTTATACATGTTTGCAAAATGATGGGAAAAAACTTTTAGCTCCCATCTACATGACAAAAAAACCCCTACCTATCAATTCAACAACCCACAAATCTCTCCCACATCATTTACACCACCACATACCTGTCCCACATAATTTACACCTTCCCATACATGCTCCACATCATTTACACCCCCACATACCTGTCCCACATCATTTACACCTCCACATACCTGTTCCACATCATTTACACCTCCACATACCTGTCCCACATACTTTACACATCCACATACCTGTCCCACATCATTTACACCTCCATATGCCTGTCCCACATCATTTATACCCCCACAAACCTGTCCCACATCATTTGCACCTCCACGTACCTCTCCCACATCATTTACACCTCCAGATATCTATCTAAAATCATTTACACCTCCACATACCTGTCCCACATCATTTACACCTCCACATACCTGTCCCACGTAATTTCCACCTTCACATACCTGTCCCACATCATATACACCTCCACATACCTGTCCCACATCATTTATACCTCCAAGCACCTGTTCCAATTCATTTTACACCTCCACATACATGTCCCACATCATTTACACCTCCACATACATGTCCCACATCATTTACACCCTGACATACATGTTCCACATAATTTACACCTCCACATACCTGTCCAACATCATCTACACCCACACATACCTGCCACACATCATTTACACCTCCACATGCCTGTCCCACATCATTTATACCCCCACATACCTGTCCCACATCATTTACACCTCCACATACCTGCCCCACATCATTTACACCCATTATTGAGTTTTTTAGATCAATTCACCTGAAAACAGACATATCTTTTTTGGGGGTACTGTACCAGAGGTTCTGCACTGTGGGCTTAGGGCCTGATTCAGACTTGGGAATAGAGTTAGATATCTCTCTCAAATGATCATCTAGGTGAAACCGTGCTGCACTGCAGGTGGGGCAGATTTAGATTTGGGAGGAGTGTTTCCAAACTGACATCTAAATTGTAGAGTAATAATAAGGCTGTGCAGTATTTTTGGGCTACATGCAAAAGCAGCAAGTATTTTTTCCACATGTAAAAAAAATGTATGTATTTACACCCCTTGCATTGCAATATGGTTTGTTCAGGTTCACAGTTGAGAGAGATTTCTCAATCTATTCCCAACTCTGAATCAGGCCCTTAATTCAGAAATGGACACATTGCCAATGTTTTTGCAAATTACCAATGTTTTAATTACAGCACATGCATCGGGAGTCGCATAGCACATGAATCCTTATGGACTACCGTTGTCACTCGCAGTGAGGATTTATCTGCAAAGTGATTGGCAGGCAGGGATCATTTGTGGGCGGCAACGGGGGGTGTCAATTTAAACACAGACATGTAGCGAACATTTTTAGGGCATGTCTTAGCCTGCGACTGCGATCTCGTATGCAGTTACAAATGCTCCAGTGCCTCAGTTCCAGTGGCCATTCAGCGCAACCATAAGGTTACTCAGAACTTTGATTATTGACCGATCTGCATCCAATGCTGCATTTTTGCACACACTTGGTTGGATTTGCAAAGCTGCCAGTGGGCGTCTCAATATAAGTTCCGGCGGCTGCGACATTTGCATATCTTCGCACAGTTGCTGCTCACGTGATGGGATTTGCGTCCATCTCTGAATCAGGCACTGTGGGGGGAGGGGAAGGGGTGGTTTGCACAAAAAAATGCTAATTGGCTGGAGAAATACAATGTGCGTTTGGGATTGAATTTCAAATACATTTGGTGGTGGTACGAATTAGCCGTGAAAACGGTTTTTAGAACCCAACTTGCTACTAACTGAATTGACCCCATATTGTCTAATGTTGCTTGTAAATACAAAGTGAACCAATAGCTCCCACTACTCATGATACAGTATCTTTACAATCAATTTAGCTAAAATCTACAACACTTAGCACATACATATTATTATGGGTCATACACACAATTAATTCTTACCATAAAACCATGCAATTCCAATTGCTTCAAAGAGAACTCCAAATAAAATTGATGTGCCAGCAGCAAAATGGTCAAGCAAAGTGAAAACATAGATTCCACCCTGTAATGAAAGATAGACAATAATGACTGTAATTTCTTATTGACATAAAAATACACATTTGTGCTTCATACATGAAACGTGTTTCCTTTGTATTTTGTGGTGCAATAGATTAATTAGAGTGTATAGGACATATGATAGAAATTGGCAGCGATAAATCAGCATATATAAACTACTGCTGCAATGTCCATTGTTTTCACGTCATTATAATAAATTAGAGATTTCTATTATTTAAAAAAAAAATTTTTTCATGATATCTTTTATTTCTTTTTTTTATTATACTGGCCAAAAAAGAATTTGCATTAGATACTGTCAACTTGCTTTATCCCAGCTGATTATGGGCCCGATTCACTGCGGATCACTGTTGCGATTGCAGCTGCCGTTGCACAGCCAGCATAGAGATGCCCACTACCGCTATCTCACATCCGTAATACCTTCCAGTCCTGCATATACATTGGGAACATCGAGTAACATTGGTCTCTCGCGTACAATTACAACAGGTCAGACCTTACACAGAAATTGATAACCTTGTCGTAAGCAGTAAGTACTCAAACTGTGTATGCCGTCTCAGTGTTTGTGCACACCCATGTAATGGCATTCAAACAGACGGGCACACCTGCGTTTCTCCTTCCACTCCCGTCTCCACCCCCAAATGCTCATAGCCTGTCGCTCACTCTGCGATGGATTCTTATCTGCATAGGTGATCGAAGTGTGATCGCAATACTATCTCACGCACGCGCACTGCGGTGCATACGCAATTATGCACCATCGGCCAATCTGTGTAGCTGTTGCAGTTGCGATCCGTAATGAATCAGGCCCTATGTGCTTATGCGCAATATAATATATTTTCACTTTAAGTTACAGTAGACAGCAGGTTCTCAAACTCAGTCCTCAGGACTCCAAACAGTGCATGTTTTCCAGATCTCCTCACAGAAACACAATATAAATAATTATCTCCACCTGTGGATCTTTTAAAATGTGTCAGTGAGTAATGAATACACCTGTGCACCTGCTGGGTGACCTGGAAATGTGAACTGTTTGGGGTCCTGAGGACTGAGTGTGAGAACCGCTGCAGTAGACTAAAGATAAATGATATGTGTCGTACATAGGATGATTGACAAGTGGGCCAGTAGGTCAATTGCCCTCTGGTCTGTTCACCCATTATTACTAAAAGAGCAAATGAACTTTGATGAGCTGAACCTCACTGTTGATACAGTGTTAGCCAGGGCCACGGCAAAGGGCACCACAGAGAAGGGTGACACTGTTGGGGCCTGTCAATTGTTTTGGTTTATAATTATTCTCACTTGTAGCTTCCTCTTCTTTTATCCTCGACAGCTCCTGGCCACCCGATTCTCCTCCCTGGCCGACTCCTGCTCCATCTGAACACGACCCCAAGCACCTTCAGTCACATCCTCTTTTATTTACACACACATTTCAAAATACTGTAGTACCCGGGACTCAAACCTATCATCTTTCACATGCAGTCAGGCACCTTACGCATGCCACACAATTTCTAATTGAAGCCCTGGAAATAGCTACCAATTTCCGACCCAGGTGTAACCAGCACACCTCAACCACCACTGCTGGTGAGTTCAGCTGCAGGCGCAGGTTACATTCACCGATCTCCCTATTGCTGATATTTGCTGCAGTGCATATACACTACAAGTAACACTTTCTATACATTAATTTAGTGATCTACACTGCCAACTCCAGGCTTTTGCGCAGGCGAAATAATAGGATATTTCAGCCGAAAACACATAGGATCCATGATAAGTTCACAGACCTATGTGTTTTCGCCTTTGCAGGTCCCTAAAAAAAAAACCACGATGAGTACTAGTGTCGGGTGGCACTTTGGGGCTAATTGGATAGCCCCAGGGGATCCATTAGCGCCCGAACAATGTTCGTGGCTAATTGTATACCGGATATACAATCGGGAAGCCGGCTGCCGGATTCCCGACAGCCGGCTTCCCAACTGCTTTATCGATCGAGGGGGGATTAGGATTAGGCACAGGGGGGGGAGGTTAGGGTTAGGCACCCCTAAGGAGGGTTAGGGTAGGTTAGTTTATACTTACCTTACCACGATCGGGATTTCCAGCACTGTCGGGCTTCCGCTGCTGGACTCTGCTGTTTTGTCAGCCAATCGCTGCCGGGAATCGAACTCCCGGCCATGCGGCAGCTGGGATATCTTACCGATTCCGTATACCGCCGTACGTTTGTCACCACTGCCTTCGTTTTGGTTTGTCAAGGTAAGTACCACATTGTTTATATATGAATGTCACTAATGTTTTTATGTTCATAAATTGATACCTTCTACAAAGTGGTACTTGACCTAATCACATAGCGGCTATTTAGTACTCGCCAAAACAAAAGTTGAGAACCCCTGAGCTAAAGGAATGTAAGGTAATATACAGTACGAGTATGTATTTTTTTATATGTTTTGTAATGTAGATAACAAATATGCACCCATCAAGCATACATGACCAAATAATGCTTAGTTGCAGGTGCTGGTCAATAATTTTTGATTGACCCATAATTAAGAAGTATGGCTATTTAATAATATCTATATAAGTACAGAATATGTGTCTCTGTATATATGTGCAGCTAAAAATCTATATTTGAGTATTACCTCTGAACCAAAAACCATCATCTAAATACTATCAGAATCCACTTGGATATGCAGGGATTTGTTAATTCAATTTTCAATCTGAATGTCACCATTGGTGTGATTATTGTCTCATTATTATCTTCCGCACATGTACAGTATATATGTTTTGTCTTCTGACAATACTACTGTGCCTGTATACCTCACTATTCCCTTTTCTTTTGTATACTTCCCTGTTTTTAAGATACTGCAGAGTATCCCTATTTTAAATAATAGTAAATAAAAGTTAAGCATTAATATATTCATATTGTGTGTGTCTGTTTAAACTGGTTAATCTTTTTCTTTTTCCTTCCCATACATATGCACACCAACAACCAGACTGACACTACTCCGTCCTAGGTAGACAAATTAGATTAGGAGTCCTACATATTTATATTGTAGCCTATGATACAAGAATACAAGAGATGCTTGTGCAGTCTATACTTCTTGTTTCCACAGTACATAAAATATTTTTGATTTGATTCACTGAAGCTGCAGCTATTGGCCGAATATCACATATCATATAGCGAATCGCAGCACAGGACATTTACTCACCTCTCTGGAATAATAAGACCTACAATAATACATTTGTAAAAAGTGTTGCGTTGCATCATTGTATTACAACATTTTAGATAAAAACCCCATAGATTAAAGACAAATAACATACATTGGTTACACAAGAGAGGGATATGAAGAATGTGCATAACACAATAAAAAGCGTAAAGAGCTCTCGATGTCTGTGTAAGAACTTGAATTCATCAATCAGACCTGTGATTACTGATTCCATTCCTCCCATCTGGAAAAAAAGAAAAGAGTTTAACCTTAGTGCATTGAGAAAAAAACGATAAAAATCACTCACATCATAGACCTTATAAAAATAAATATTGCAAAAAAACTGCAAAAATATTCTTACATTTTTTTTTTACTAAGAAGAAACTTTGATCTAAGAACTGGGTGGTGAGTGGATTGTACTTTTACTACTTCATGCAAACATGCTGTATTTAAAAATAAACTACAAAGCATAGTGGCTCATACATTGAATGCAGATACTGTACCTATCACAGGGCCTGATTCTCTACGGATTGCCATTGCGATTGCAGCTGCAATTAGGCACACAGATCCACTGTGAAAATATGCTAATGTCTGCAATCGCAGAGCCAGCATAGAGACGCCCACTACCGCTTTCTCACATAATGCTGTACCTTGCAGTCCTGCTCATATATCATAGGCCCCTCATGCACAATTACAACAGGTCTGCCCTTACTCAGAAATTGCAAACCTTGTTGCATTCAGTAAGTACTCAAGCTGCATATGCCATCGCAGTGACTAATTTATGCACATCCATGCAACGGCGTTCAAACGGACAGTCACACCTGCTTTTCTCCTTCCACTCCCCCGTCACCACCCCCAAACGCTGACCCGTCTCTTGATCTGTGATGGCTTTGTATCTGCATAGGTGATCACAGTGCGATTGCAATGCCAACTCACGCATGCGCACTGCGGTGCATACGCATGCGCAGTACGCACCATCAGCCGATCTGCGTACGCTGTTGCAGTTGTGATACGTAATGAATCAGCCCCACAGTTGTGTAAAAAGGGACACAATCATGAATGGAAATTGTTTAGTGATCAATATCTTTTATTACATATAGATCCAATTAGCCGCAAAAAGCCGCATTGCACCCGGTGCGGGCAGGGGCAAAGAGCCTGTATTCAGCACGGCACAGCCGTGCGCACCGGAGAATGAGGGGGTGGGCGTGGCCTCACATGTGGGGGCGTGGCTTCATGGCCAGAACCCCCCCTTTTTTTTAAATCGAGGATGCCGGAGGTGCAGGCTGCCCCCGGGGACCAGCCTGTGTGAAGTGTCGGCTCCCTCACTGTGCTAGGAGCCAAGTGCTGCATGTAATGCTGCTGAGGGGGAGCTAGCACTTTGGTGTCACCCCTCGGCTGGTGACACCCGGGTGCAGCCCACACCCCCCTTGTGACGCCAGTGTTTGCAGGTGCAAACTTTTCGCACAAAAATGCGTATCATGCAATCCTATTGCTGAAGTTTTCGCATGTGCGAAAGCTCCATAGACAAAAACCGGCAAAATGTTTTCACCATCTCAGAGCAGGTAACAAAAAAGTGCAAAATCGCTTTTTTGATTAAAAATGTGGGGACTTATTTAAGAACCCCTTGGACTCCCCCCTAGTGACAAATTAGGCAATAATAATTTTTTTATTAGCTTAATTTGGCCAATAATCACATGCCAGTTGTGGGTTGCACACATTAAAAGTGTTGGAAAATGGGTTTAAGTAGTGGGTCTGGTATTTTGGGGGCTCTATGGATGGAACAGGTGTTAAACATTGCAGGAGTATATTTAAAAAAATTTTAAAGTGCACTTTTAGGATCCAAAAATAAACTTGCACCCACTTTCATGTACCTCTAGTTTAACTGCAGCATTTATTTTGGCCCAAAAAACATGTCTTTTATCACTTTTCCAATGTTATACAAATATGCATATAACAGCAATTTAACACAATTAAAAACCCTAAATAATTTTATTAGGTACACTAATACACTTCTAAATTGATTACATATGTCAGTTAGCCTTTTTATGGGGTACAGATAGAGTCCCCAAATCTTGCTCTACTTTTCGCTGGTTTCTCCACAAACAGTTTCATACAAATGCATTATTGCGTCTTTTGTGATTGGATAGTGTGAAAAACGGGAGCGTGCATCAGTGCTTGAAGTGGGAATTTAGAGGTGGGGGTATGGAGATTGAATCCCCCCCCCCTTCGATCCATGTTTCCATATCACCCCACACTTCTCCCTGCCTGCTCCCCTCTCTCACACCCTGCCCTTCTCACTAACTGATTCCCTTTCTCTTTCACCACCTACAGTACTAACTGCCTGCTTCCCAGTGGCGGAACTTGTGAGTAGTGGGCCTAGATGCAAAAATTTGCTTTGGGCTCCCCTCCTCCACCCTACTCGAAGTTCAAAGTGCAGTGGGTGACAGAGAGAGGGTGACAGGGAGAGGCAAGAGGTAGACAAAGAGAGGCAAGAAGGTGACAAGGAGAGGGTGACAGGGAGAAGCAGTGGGTGACAGGGAGAAGCAGTGGGTGACAGGGAGAGGGAAGAGGCAGTGGGTGATAGGGAGAGGGTGATTGGGGGAGGTGACAGGCCATGGGTTAAAGGGAGCAGTAGTGGGTGACAGGGAGAGGGAAGAGACAGTGGGTGACAGGGGAGAGGGTGAGAGGTGACAGGGAGAAGCAGTGGGTGACAGAAAGGGAGAGTGGGTGAAAGGGATAGTTGACAGGCTATGGGTGAAAGGGAGAGGGGATAGGCAGTAGGTGACAGGGAGAGAGTGATAGGTAGAGATGACTTAGAAAAGCAGGGGGTGAGAGGGAGAGGATGACAGGCAGTGGGTGCAGTGGCGTCCCTCACCGCAGTGACACCTGGTGCGGGGAGGGATGCCTTGTGTGCGGCAAAGCCGTGCCCCCCGAAAAAGGGTGTGGCTTTGAGAAAAGAGGTGTGGCTTCTGAAAGGGGGCATGGCCTTGCTGACCGAATCTGGTCCCCGGCCCATGTATCTCTATGGAGTGGTAGGGGGTGCCGGAGGTACGGGCACTGCAGGCTCTCTCACTGTGACAGGAGCCGAGTGCTGCACTTAATTCTACAATAGCCCTGCACCTTGGTGTCACCCCTCGGCAGGTGACACACGGGTGCGGCCCACACCCCCCTTGTGAGTGGGTGAAAGGGAGAGGGTGATAGGGAGAGGGTGACAGGCTGTGTGTGACACCGAGAGGGGAGAGGCAGTGGGTGACAGGGAGATGCAGTGGGTGGCCCACACATTATGCCACCTGCAGTGCCCAGACAGTGCTACACTGTAGTGCCCTCACATTATGCCCCTGTAGTGCCCACACATTATGCCACCTGTAGTCCCTATACATTATGCAACCTCTAGTGCCCACACATTATGCTACACACACTGTAGTCCCCACACATTATGCCACCTGTAGTGCCCACTCATTATGCTACACTGTAGTCCCCACACATTATGCCACCTGTAGTGCCCACACATTATGCCACCTGTAGTCCCCACACATTATGCTACAATGTAGTCCCCACACAGTGTACTCACCAGCAGCTTCCTCTGGCAGCCGGCAGAGCAGCAGTCACAGCCTCACAATGAGTCACACCCATGAGGCTGCGCTGCTGCTGGGTCAGAGGAGCATGTGAAGAACTCCTCCAATCAAAGCTCAGCACATGCTCCTCTGACCCCACTCTAGAGACTATTGGGATTTATTACCCAGTAGTATACTGCAGTGCTGAGCCTGACTGCACTGTTCTCCGGTCCCCTGTGTGTGTGTAGCTGCCAGCCGGCTCAGTCACAGCCTTGATGACTGCTTGGCAAGCAGCAGCACTGCACCGCCAACCACCTGGTCCGCCAACCACCTGTACACTTGCTGCAGGGACTGACGTCACAGCTGGGCGGCAAATTCAAATGGCTGATTGGTAAGTGTGTATTCTTACCTGAATCTGCTGCTCGGTCAATGCAACGGTCAGTTGCCATCAAGTCGACCTAGTGTGTACCCAGGTTTAGTTATATAGTAGATTTCCGTCCCATGTACTACCAGAGCAACCATGCAGTGCAGGGGTGTGACTAGGTCATTTGAAGGTCCCATAGCAAAAGTTTGTAAGGGCCCTTATGTACCACCCAATGGTGAAAACTTTATATAACACATGTAACTTTGACAAGGAAGATGGGTCCCCTATGCTCTGGGCCCATTAGCAGCTGCACCCCTTGCACCTATGGTAGTTATGCCCATGATGCAGTGGTATGTACTGTCAGGTTCGGCTACTACTGCATAATTCTGCTGTGTCATTTAACTAACATAATTAGATAATCCACATAGTTACCAAACAGAAACTTTAAAATTTTCAAGAAAATGACAGTTGATACGTTGTGCTACTAGGCTCCGCCCCCTTAGCTGATGTAACTGTGAATCAGTACTTTGATGGTAATGGTTGCTCTCCTGTAGCTCCTGTTTTTTGCACTGTGACTGTTGTTAGAAGGAATGGGATGATCAAAATCTGGGAGTTTCCTGGAACAGAGGAGGGAGGCTGTGGCATTTTTCCAGCTGAAGAGCAGCGTCAAGATGTGTACTGAACCTGCATGGCTCAAGTTATACTAAGCACTATTTAGTTAAATACAAATTAAAATGCAACATATCAAAGTGTTACAGTTTTGTTGGGAAGATGTTATTGAAACATAGCCAATAGCATGATGAGAAACTAAAAATCATACAAAAAATGTAGGCTGCACTAGAGTGCTATACAAGAACATATCACTTGCGCAGGTGATACATGATTTGTTATAAAAAAAATAATAAAAAGTAATCCCTTTAACAGCAAAGTACTGATGTTTCCTTTGGTGTTTTCTTTTTTGCAATAACATTTTTATTGAAGCCAAAACAGTATACAAAATAACTGAACAGACAAAAACAAAATCTAGATTCAAAGAATGTAGAGGTTTTATGATGAAGAGCGTTATTACATCAGTAACAGAAACGGACTAGTCATTGAAAGACACGAGATACAAGATAATAACAATGGTTCAAAAAAATGTTGTTAATAACAAAATAGTCTCAGCATGACAAAATGGAAGAAAAAAAAGAAAAGAAAACTAAATAGAAAAGTAAATTGAAATATAAAACCCAAACGTGATCTCTCTCATGCAAAACATGACAAAAAAACAAAAATAGGGGAACCAAATCACATTGAGGGAACGGAAATTGGAGGATCATTATCAAGTAGTCGGAGGGAGTACCAGGTGGTGCGGTGGAAGGCATTATAAATTTGATACAGGAGAGATTGTGTGAGAATAGAGATGTAATTCTTCCATGTGTCAAAAAAGGAGCCAACCTTAGACTCCTTGTGAGACAAAGGACCTCATTCAGAGTCGATCGCTTGCTGCAAGCGATCGCTCTGAATGAGGGTGGCCACTTACTTTTTTAAGTGCCGCCTCCTGGTCGATCGCTAGGCTGTGGGTGACCACCCTCAGCTCTTGCGATCGACCAGGGTGATGGTCGCGATGGTCAAGACCAACGGGGCTTGCGACGAGACCCTAATGTTGGGTTTCATCAACCGCAAGCCCCAGGGAGCTTCCTGCTCTGATCGAGCAGGAAGCTTCCCACTGACATCATTGCTGATGTCAGTGGGGCCTCCCCCAAATGGCAAGCGTTCCGTCAGGAATGCCTCCGTTTGGCCGGCCACGCCCCCTGCCCGCCTCCCAAACGGGGCAAGCTGTCACTCACCATCGACAGCTTGCCCCCTTTGGTGCGAGACCCGTAGCGACGGAGAGCCAGTCGCTAGCCGGGTCTCGCGCATGTGCACGTCGGAGCCGGCTCCGACGTGCGCGTGCCCAGTGGGGAAACATCGACCTAGTTGCAAACGCTCAGCGCTTGCGACCGGGCCTGAATGACCCCCAAAGTATCTGTACAGTTCATTTAAAATACATACAGTAATACAGTTTGTAGTGGTATAACTGGATGGTAGGAGGAGTTGGCTGGATCTAGTTCTGAAGAATATTTTTATGCTCTCAGGAACTTCCTCCTCCCCTGGAAACTTGCTGATCCTCGGGAAGTCATCTCATTCGTAAAGGGAACAAAGTTAACAAGAAGAGCCTTGTCATGTTGCTTGACAGCTAACCGAAAACCTCTAATCACTTGGCATTTAGAAAACTAAATGGTCTATTTACTAAGCAATGTTAGGAGACAGAGTGAAAAGTGATAAGAAAGTGATAAGGTGCCGGCCAATCAGCTCCCAAATGTAATTTTTCAAACACAGCCTGCGAGATGACAGTTGGGAGCTGATTGGCTAGCGCACCTTATCACTTTCTTATCACTTTTCACTCTGTCTCCTAACACTGCTTAGTAGATAGACTCCTAAGCATTTAGGAAACACAAGATGAAAGTAAGCCCATGGTGAATCTCCGATGCAGAGAAAAATAAGACTATTGAGAGATATTAAGAAACAATTGCACATATGAACGAGATTTCAGAGCTTGACAGTTATCGTTAAAAGCTTTCAAAATTGTAGAGCCTGATAAAGAAGGGAAATTGGGGAGCCATTTTGACATGCCTGATTGGATTGTTCATGGTCGATGTGCTCTTTTAGAAACACATAATGGGTATAAATGGCTTTAGTAGGTGGGAGGGGTGTCAATAGTAGCCTAACTAAGAAGCTGGACCAATAAGTAGAAAAAAATATCCTTATTACTGAGCTTGTGTAATGTTGGGCTTGTAAAAAATCTACTTGATAGGGCTGAAGAACCGGAAATTGTCTGTGGCCTGAAATTAGGCCCTGACTATCACTATCACAAATGCAGGCTTCTCCTTCTTTTTGTATTGTTTTACAGAGGCTCCGTTACTGTGCCTCTGCAAAACATGTCCCAGAGGAGCACCACGCGACGTCCTGACTTCACATGGCCCCTCCCCACCCCACTCTTCTGCCCTCTCAGTGCACCAGTGCAGTGCAGAAGCCCAGGCAGAGGAACTGAGGTTAGTTATAGTGCTAGAGGTGTCTCCAGAAAAAGGGGAAGGTGAGTGGGTGGTTGTCTGGAGGGGACTGGGAAGTGGGGAGATGGGAAGTGTCTGTTCTGCTTAAAAAAATTCTAATAGTGACAGCAACATAGGGGCAGATTTATTAGCACTTTGACACTTGTGCCAATATATGATTATACATTGTATAGTATAACCAGACTCAGATTGTGTACTGAAATTTATTGCGCAGGGGAGAGGGGGTGTTTGATGTTTTCATCACCCACCTGCTCCTGATATAGTCTATGGGGGATGTGAGAGAGGGGGCCGTGGGTGGGGGGAGGGGAGTGAGGTCCACACGGGAGGGTTTGTTTGCTGCAAGCATATAATGCCTGTGTCTTCTTGTGCTGTGTAAATCTATAATAAGTTAATATGTCTGTCAGTAAGTGTGTGTGTCAGTAGGTGGTGTAAATGTCAGTAAGTGTGTGTCAGTAATAGCCCTTTCAGACAGAAAAACAAATTAATGGGTCAAACATTTCTACCCGGTATTTTGCTTATCAACACGGGTCCTTTTTCTGTCTGAAAGGGTCACCCTCTGTCGAGATTCCTGGGACTTCGACCGAGGAATTTACCAAGGTCGGAGAACCGGGAATTTCAACCGGTTTGACCCTTTCAGACAGAAGAAATGCCCGTGTTAATCAGCAAATTACGGGGTTGATATGTTTGACCCAGTAATTTGCTCTTCTGTCTGAACGGGGGTACAGGCAGGGACCGGCGAAACAACACGGCATGCAAATGCCGGGTAAAAGCAATTTTCTTTTTAGCAGTTTTGTGTCTGAAAGTGGTATAAGTGGTGTCAGTAAGTGTGTGTGCTAGTAAGGGTTATCGATCAAAAAGTGGTGTCTGTATCAGTTACTGGTATCTGTGTCAGTAAGTGTGTTTGTGTCTGTAAGGGGTATCTGTGTTAGTAAGTTGTGTCAGTAAGGGTGTCTGTCAGTAAGTATGTATGTATCTTAATGTGCCAATCAGTGGCATCAGGAGTATCTTTCAGTATGTGGTATCTGTGTCAATAAGTGTGTGTGTGTGTCAGTAATTGTTTGTGTCAGTGTGTATTTGTCGGTAAGTGTTATCAAGTAAGAGGTGTCTGTGTATGTAAATGTGTCTGTAAGCTGTGTCTGTCAGTAAGTGTGTTTGTGTCAGTAAGGGGTGTCTGAGTCAGTAAGACAGTGTGTGTGTGCAGCTACTGTAGAGGGCAGTGCGTGTATGTATGTGGCTATGGGGGCCATGTGTGTGTGTGCGGCTGTGGGGGCCATGTGTGTGTGTGTGCGATTATGGGGGGCGTGTGTGTGATTATTGGGCCGTGTGTGTACATGCGGTTATGGGGGTCATGTGTGTTATATAGTGTGGCTATGGGGGCCGTGTGTATGTGCGATTATGGGGGCAGTGTGTGTATATGCGGTTATGGGGCAATGTGTGTGTGCGGCTATGGGGGCCATGTATGTGTGTGCGGCTATGGGCCAGTGTGTGTGTAAAATTGCATGCAGTTGAGGGAGTGGGGCCCTAAAATTATATCTTGCTTAGGTCCCCATGAGGTCCAAATCCACCTCTGCTTCAGAGCGAGAATGGGCAGAGGCTACAACGATGGCTGTGATTGCTGTTCTTATCCCTACCACTGAATGGCATCCTTTGACAAAGCCTAACTGATGTGAGATGAGGAGTTCTGGGAGAATACGTTGGAATCTTGTGACCATAATTTTGGATAGAATCTTAAAATCCAAATTTTTGGGTAGGATTCTAAAAGGAAGGGGGTCCTTTTTCAGTTTTTGGAGGAGACTAGTGTGGGAGTTGGAAATGAGGAGCTGTCACACTGAATAGTTTTATACAATTCTAAAGGAGTCTGAACCAATTTGTGGCAGAGCATTTTGTAGTAATCTCTGGGAAGACCATGAGGACCCTGGAGTTTTGTGGAGTGGTAAATGTTGAATGGTAAAATGTATTTTGTCCTCTGTTATTTCATTCTCCAGAGGGGCTTTCTTAGAGGTGGATAGCCAAGGGGGACAGGCCTCCCTGAGAAGCCTAGAGCAAAGGACAGGATCGATGGGAGTCTTTATAAAGATCACTATGAACATTCTGAAACAATGACAGTATGTCTTTGAAATAGGGATGTGCAGGCTCGGATAGGTTCGAGTTTGCACGTGGAGTTCGGATTTTTCCCTCCAAAAAAACGGAACTCAGAACGAGGCAAAACGTCATCTTACATGGACGAACATCATCATTCCTGGACAAAAGACCAGGAATGATGATGTTCGTCCATGTAAGATGACGTTTTGCCTCGTTCTGAGTTCCGTTTTTTTGGAGGGAAAAATCCGAACTCCACGTGCAAACTCGAACCTATCCGAGCCTGCACATCCCTACTTTGAAAGAGTCAGAGTTACCTTCTGTTGGTTATTGTGCTTCTTTCCAGTAATATTTTTCTATTAAATGACATTGTAAGGCAGATTCAATTAGGCATGAGGCTTTGTAAGAACTTTATGAGATATTGGGGCAGATGTATGAAGCTGTGGAAAGTGATAAAGTGCAGAGTGATAAACGACTAACCAATCCGCTCCCACCTGTCATTTTTCAAACACAGCCTGTAACATGACAGTTGTGAGCTGATTGGTTGGTCGTTTATCACTCTGCACTTTATCACTTTCCAGAGCTTCATACATCTGCCCTAATATTACATACTGTAGGTTTTCAAGAGAGAAAAAACTTCCTTAACTTTGCTTGCAACCTACAGAGAAGTGATCAACACACACGCAAGAATTTCCTACCGTAGTAACCCAGTTTGTGTACAGCCGCACATGGGGAGATGTTCCAGCGGAGCCTTGATCTTAGCTCTATCTGCTGCTATATTCTCTGTTAGGTTGTATACACTTGTACGTTTGATTTGCATGTGACATGCAATAACTTTACATGAATGTTGGAAGTTGTTGAAGGTCACTCCCTTGAGCTCAATTAATTTAATTTGCTTTAAACAAATTGTATACAGGTGGGCAAAGATCAAACACTCCATGCTACTGCAGTGCTCTGCAACACTAGTAAAACTGGGAGTGGTATGGGGTATGAAAACAATGGTTTATATTTTCTGCCATCAGCATTGTTATATCATTAAACATGCTGGTTTAATGTGTGAAACTGAACCCAGTGGGTAGGAGACCTTACAATATCTTAACACAGATGTCACAATATGTGTTCTCCTTACTGAAAGTTGATATCATAGAGAGCTTCGCAGCAACATGGACGGAAGAAAGTTACACTTTTTATAGAAATCAGTAATCTCAATCTGATCAATTATTTCTCATCCATTTAAAATGTCAAATGCAGAATAGAGAACACATGGATTTAAAGACGCCTGTGTGCACAAACCCTTACAGTAATTCAGAATCATAGAAACAATGACCTTAGAAATAGTAATATTTCACAATGTCACTTACAGCACTGTCAATTCCAAGAGTAAGGAGCATAATAAAAAATACGACAGCCCACACTGAAGAAAGTGGAAGTGTAGCAATAGCTTCTGGATATATGATAAATATTAGTCCAGGCCCTGAAATGAAAATAAATAAATAAAAAATATATAGCTTCATTGTATATACTACATAAGCATAAACATTAAGGGGCTGATTTTGAGTTGCATGCAAGTTGCAATGAACACAGATCAAGGAGAATACAAATACTACGCATACTCCATAGATATAAATCAACTTCTGAGCATGCGCCGTAACTGGTTTCCACACACGGATGGAGATTGCTACTGGGCACAAATTGATATGTCCGTTAATGGACCACACTTTCCGTGAAATGGGCAGTAACTGGTCAGCGACAGCCATGGAACTCTTCTGTATTATTTAAGTGTCATGGGTGTGTCGTGAGCCTGTAAGCCAACTTCTTTGCTCGATTGTAGTGTGTGGACGGAGATGGAATTGTTGGAGAGGAGTGTGCTCCTGGGTTGTTTCCCATCTCCTTATAGTGAAGCCAGTCAGGCACCTTTAGCAAGATGGCCGCCATGTGAGCTTTACTGTGTTGAGTGTCGCAGTGCTGCATGAACATGCACTTAGCTTCTTAAGGTTGTAAGTATCTATTAACTCTGTAACCGCTGATATTACCACTGCTGCATAGTCACGACACTGCTCTGTACAGTATGTTATCGCTGTTCCTCAATAAACCTGCAAGCCTGGTTAAGGATCACTGTGTGGCCTAAACTCCATTTTACAATTCCACTGGTGCCTTTTGTTATCCTCCTAGGTGCTCAGGACCAGATTAAGGCTTGTGGGGGCCCCAGGCAACTAAATTGTGGGGGCCCCCTTCAAGCCACACTGAGCCTACAAAGCCACCCCTTCCCCTTCCTCCTAGCCACACGATGCCTACATAGGCACACGCCTCCCTTAGTCACACGGAGCTTACCCCCCCTTCCCCTTGGCCACCCTGAGACTACCACCCTCCTACCCCCAAACCACACGGATCCTATTGCTCCGCCACTGATTACTCACCTGAGTGACGTCGTGCAGGCGTGACCTCCCAGCAGAGCTGTTCCATAGTCTTCTCATCAGGCAGCGTCACAGACGTAATGAGTCACGTGACACTGATGAGAGGGATCCGGGAGCCGCACTGCACTGTATGCAGCAACACTGACTGTGCTGCTGCATACAGTAACACCGGATCGCGGCAGTGAGCCTCAATCCGGGAACAGGTGCCACTGGACACCTGTTCCCGACAGGGTCACACCGACCCTGTGTGGGGGCCCAGAGACGACCGCCCCTGTCGCCCCCCCCCCTTAATTCAGCCCTGTAGGTGCTATACATATAGAACATATCAAAGGGAATGTCTGTTTCATGCAAGATAATTTGCACCCGGCATGGGGCTGGTGTATGTCCTGATACTAATGATGAATAGGTTTCCACATGCAGTCATGTGGATGTTTAGTATACAAAGGCAGATTTTGGCATTAGCATATTAGGAAGCAGGCTGCCACAGCCGTACAGAAAAGTGGTCACAGAGGCAACCAATTCATCACCATGCCCTTTATCTTCAGAAAGCTTTGCATACATTAAGTGGTATTTTCCCTCCAATGACTAAAATTCGAATTGTGAAAAATTGTTACTCCTAGTTTAGAATATCACAATTCATAACTCAGAAACCTGGCAATAAATACAACATGAATGAAAATGAAACAACTTCTTTGGTCAATGCGTGTGACATTATTAAACAAATTATTGTGACAAGATAATTGAAGGCTTTTTATATTGAATTGCAACAGGCCTTTAGTATTAGTACTACAGCCCAGACCTAACTGCACATTAGGAACCTATATGGATATTTGTATATACATACCATCCTTAGCTACATCACCTATAGCCACGTTGTGCTTTTGTGACATATAGCCAAGAAAGGAGAAGATGACAAATCCAGAGAAAAAGCTTGTCAGAGAATTTACTGAGGTGGTAATAATTGCATCCCTGTGAAAATAAAACAACAGGTTAAATACATATCCATTCTGAAGCATCCATACATACTGGTGTGTGTGCAGAATGATGTGTCCATAATTAGTACTGCCTATGAGAAATGATTAATCAGTGGTGTCATGTCTCACAATTACATACGCTGGCTGTTATCTAATACACCTTGTATAGCAAGCAATATTACCTGAAGTAGAGCTCAGAGCCTTTAATTATAATAGCACCTTCAGGTAAGGACTCTGGGGGGGTAATTCAATTAGCCACGATTATGTGGTCATTTTTTGTGTGTGAATTTGGCTTATGGAGTCTATGCGCACACCCTTTCTTCCTGCAATTCAAATCCAAAAGTTGTGATGTGGCATTCGCACAAAAATTCTTCCTGGTTTTTCCCACGATAAGTATAGGTGAAAATGTGGAAATCTGCCTGTACCTCATAAAGAGGCAAAGTGATATAGTATAACAGTATAAAAGTGTATTATTGGCCTTAATAAAAGTGTTTGGCTGTTATATGCATATTTCTAAATCAGTCAAATAATGATATAAAACAAGTACAGAGCCCACAGTAGTGGTAGTGCCCCTAATGCATTGCCCTCAGTAGTGGTGCATCTTATGTAGTGCACCAAGTAGTGGTAGTGCCCCTTATACAATGCCCCCATTAGTAATCCCCCAACAGTAGTGCCCCTTATGCAGTGCCCCCAGTAGTGGTAGTGCCCCTTATGCAGTGCCCACAGTGGTAGTGCCCCTTATGCAGAGCCCACAGTAGTGGTAGTGCCCCTTATACAATGCCCCCATTAGTAATCCCCCTGGAATAGTGCCCCCAACAGTAGTACCCTTTATACAGGGCCCTCAGCAGTGGTGCCCCTTATGCACTGCCCCCAGTAGTGGTAGTTCCCTTGCAGTGCCCACAGTGATAGTGCCCCTTATGCAGAGCCCACAGTAGTGGTAGTGCCCCTAATGCAGTGCCCCCACTAGTGGTAGTGCCCCTGCAGTGCCCACAGTGGCAGTGCCCCTTATGCAGAGCCCACAGTAGTGGTAGTGGCCCTTATGAAGTGCCCCCAGTTGTGGTAGTGCCCCTGCAGTGCCCACAGTGGCAGTGCCCCTTATGCAGATCCCACAGTAGTGGTGCCCCTTATGCAGAGCCCCCCTAATGCAGTGCCCCCTATGCAATGCCCCCATTAGTAATCCTATAATAGTGCCCCCAATAGTAGTGCCCCTAATAGTAATGACTCCTGTAGTAGTGCCCCCAATAGTAGTGACCCCAATAGTAATGCCCCCAATAGTAGTGCAACCTGAGTAATGCCCCCAGTAGTAGTACCCCTGAGTAATGCCCCCAGTAGTAGTTCCCCTGAATAATTCCCCCAATAGTAATGCCCTCAGTAATAGTGCCCCCTGAGTAATGCCCTCAGTAGTAGTGCCCTCTGAGTAATGCCCCCAGTAGTAGTGCCCCCTAAGTAATGCCCCCAGTAGTAGCACCCCTGAGTAATGCCCCCAATATTAAAGTCCCCTGTGTAATGCCCCCAGTAGTATTGTCCAGAGTAATGCCCCCAGTAGTAGTGCCCCTTCAGTAGTGCCCCCAGTAGTAATGCCCCCTATAGTGAAGCCGCTTAATAAAAAATAAAACAACCTAATACATACCTTAAGCCCCGCTCCCGCGTCCACTGCTGTCTGGTCCGTGTGGCTGCTCCTCTAACTATGGGAGAGACTTCAAGACGTCTCTCCCATAGTGCACTGTGGGAGCCAACGTTTCTCCCATAGTGCACTGCAGGAGCTAACGTCTCTGTCATAGTGCATTGCGGGAGTCGGAAGGCGGAGTTCAGGAGTGAGCTCCAGCCTCCAGCTGCCGCTGGTGCTGCAGGGAGGGAGCCGGGGCCCGGCAAATGGAGTCTCCCTGTGGCGCTGGGCTAAGGTGGGTCTGTGAAGGTGGAACTGGTTCTGTCTCCAAATAGAAGTGACGGAACGCAGTTCTGCCCCATTCTGGCCCACTTTAACCCCTGCCTGTTAGTAAGTATATAAAGTATTTGTGTCATTTAAAGACACTTTAAAAGAAACCTTCAAATTATGCCTTTAACACCCACCTGCAATCTTAAAAACACCTGTCCCATTCATATTGCATCCCCATATACCTGTCCCACATTATTTAACCCATTTTCCTGCATTTTGCACTTTTTCACCACAAAACTGACATGTTATTATTGGCCAAATTAAGCTAATTAAAATATTATTTTTGCCTAATTAGTCATTAATGAGAGTGTCCTAGTGGTTCTGAACCAAGTCTCGAAATTTTTACCTTGAAATAGGGAATTTCCCCAACTTTTCACCTGCTCAGGAGATGGTGAAAACTTTTCATGACTTTATGCTTTGGATAATTTGCACCCACGAAAAAAAACAAGGCTAATAGGATAGCGCAATAAGTACAAATTCGCACGATAAGCCGTTTTTCGTGAAAAAGCCTCTCACACCTAGTACCTGCCTGGCCAACCTGTGGCTCTCTGTGGCATGACTGAGCCATTCCAGGAGATGTAGAGTACCATCTTTCCCTTTAAATGTAGCTTCTTATTTGTATCACAAATGCAGCAAAACACCTCTAAGAGGGTTATATTTACTAAAGTCACTACCATTCCAAATGGTCAAGATTATGGAGAGCTCCTCGTGGCGCCTCAATGTCACCTTCGGCTGGAAGCAAGTCAATACAGACTGCCCGGTACCTGCAACTGTGGTCTTTATGCAAGGGGAGCAATGGGACAGCCCCAGGGAGCTCTCCTACATCTCGGCCATTTGGAATGGAAGGGACTGTGGCCCTGATTCAGAGCCGGACGCTCTGACAGAGCGCTCGCTGTGAATCAGGGCCGTCCCTGCTCCTTTTTGTAGCGGCCCCCTGGCCGCTCGCATAGCTGTGGATGACTACCCACAGCTATAGCGAGCGGTCAAAATGATGGTCGCGATGGTCAAGACCATCGCGACCATCGGGCTTGCGACGAGACCCTGCGGTAGGGTCTCGCTGCCGCAAGCCCAGGAGTGTTTTTGGCTCTATCAGAGCCAAAAGCACTCCCACTGACATCACTAGTGATGTCAGTGGGGCCGGCCCCAGACGGTAGGCGCTCCCATGGAAACGCCTCCGTCTGGGCAGCCACGCCTCCGGTACGCCCACCAAAGGGGGCGTGCTGTCAATCACCATCGACAGCACGCCCCTTTTGGTGCGAGACCCATAATGACGGCTTGGCAGTCGTTATTCGGTTCTCGCGCATGCGCACGACGGAGTCGTGCGCATGAGCACTTGGGCACCACCGACCCGCTTCCGAGCGCTCAGCGCTCGTGAGCGGGTCTGAATCAAGCCCTGTATTCACAGCTGTGATCCCACATTCTGCTCCAGTGTGAAAATCTGCTAATGCTGTAGCCAGCTTGAAACGTATTGAGATGCTCACCGGCAGCTTCACAGTTCGAAGTGCGTACAAATACGCAGCCACCTCTGCAGATTATTCGACAATCAGCCATCAGAATAGCCCTATGGTCACACAGAATGGCCGTCTGAACTGAGAAGTCGGAACCACTTTATCTACATGAATCGCAGACGCAGGCTACGTCATGGCCTAAAAACAACCGGGACAGCCTGTGTTTTTTGCCGCCGCTCCCTGTTAACTCCCACAAAAAGTTCCTGACTGTCAATCTCTTTGTGAACAAATCCTCTCTGCAAGCGGCATAGCAAAGATACCTTGGTGCATGCACAATGCAACCAAGATGCATGCACAGTCGATGGCGTTCACAGGCATATCGGGTGTAAACTCCCGCCTATGCACTTTACAAAATATCTCTCATCGATAGAGCAAGCGGTATATTGCCACGTATGTGCCCAGCATTAAGCGTAATCTTTGGATTTGAATCATTTTAAGCAAATCTTGCTGACGTTGATATCCCTGATGGCAAAAAAATTCACTGGCTTTCATCAGTGAAGGCTTCCTGATGTGAACTGCGTCATTTATTATGGCAGCACTTTTACTGCCACAACCCCTACTCTGATTAAAATCATTTAACCATTTAAAAAAGTGATGATAAAAATATTAACATCAACACATTTATCATCATGATAATTAGATTGTTATATAATTGAACTGGATCTCTTGCTTTTAGCAAAAATATTTTTTTTTTGCTTCATTGCTATCTTCATAACGTTATGAAAATTATGTTGTTTTAAAAACACAAATATAATTAATATTTTTTTTTAAATGCAGTTTTTGGGACAATTTTTTTTAAAGAGACTTTAAGATTAACCCCGAGATTACATAGCATATTTACTTAGTAAAGCAATGCAAACCTTCCACATGGATGGACTCCGCTTCCCTGTGCTGCTCAGGAGTAGTTACAGATGCAAAGCAGGGGTGCATCAC
The DNA here is from genome assembly GCA_031769625.1 of Taudactylus pleione. Classification (NCBI taxonomy): domain Eukaryota; kingdom Metazoa; phylum Chordata; class Amphibia; order Anura; family Myobatrachidae; genus Taudactylus; species Taudactylus pleione. Next base: position 1,222,149 of record JAUIMM010000185.1, read on the forward strand.
ACCAACCAAAATACAAGCTGCAAGGTACTGTAGGTGGTCTTTAGCCTATGACACTTTAATTTTATCTATGCCTTTGGCCATAGTTGCCGACCTTTTGGCCGCCTCCTCCGGGAGGAAGCAGCCAGGTCGGCACTGCAGGGGGTGGGGCTCGGTGGAGGTGGGCTAGTCTGGGGGCATTGTTGGGCAGGTCTGGGAGCATGACGGCACAATTGCATCATTGTAGCACCCAGAATTGCTTAATCTGCCACCTGTGCCACCCACTTCACTGGGGAAGTGGGTGGATGCAGCCCCCGGGAGATTTGTCCACCTTTCCAGGTGACTGGGAGTGCCACCCGATTTTTGAGAGCCTCTCGGCTTATCCGGGAGGGTAGGCAAGTATAAATCACTCAGAAGTCACTACTCATGCATTATGGGACATTGCTCATCTTGAGGGTAAAATGTGACAAACATGCACTAAAGTTGCCTAAGTTTTGCACTCTTCCATGTCCTATTTGGGCTGGCCACACCCACTCTGTTGGCTGGACATTTGTTAAAAAAAGGAAGTGATATATCACCAGACAATCAATGTTGCAGTGTTAATGATACAGCTCTGCTGCAAATGCAGTGCACTTACTATATGAATGTACTGTGCTCTAGGCAACTAATAGCCACAGAACATTTACAGATGACTAAAACAATCTAGAAAGAATGTCCAAGCAGCTGTTAACTTCTTTTATTAGATTAAGGATATATGACATTTGTTAATGGTTGCTGGTTCACTTCTTTATGTATCATATATTGTGATTTGCCTGGAGGCTGCAGGGGATCTGCAGGTTAGGTCATTTTTTTTAAAGAGTAGTAATGGCATACTTAACTACTCAAAATCTTTTCGGGAGTTCCCTAGGCTCCAGGACAGCGGTTCCCAACCACGGTCCTCAAGGCACATTAACAGTCAAGGTTTTAAGGATAGTCATACTTGAGCACAAGTGTTTTAATTAGTACTGCAGTTATTTTGATTTAACCACCTGTGCTCAGGCATGGATATCACTAAAACCTGGACTGTTAGTGTGCCTTGAGGACCGAGGTTGGGAAACACTGCTCCAGGAAGAGTAGGTGGATTCCTGCATCCACTTATGGTTACAACCTATCTAGGACTCCTCTGAACAGTCCGGAAATTAGTAGATCTGTCTGGACTCCAGAGGGATTTTAATTCCTGGCGAATCTATCACTGTCTGTGCACAGAAGAAGGACAGCCCAGACTCCAAAGTAGTATAGGAGCAGCCAGACACGCGCGATATCCAGAGACTGGAGAGTGCACTCCGGGTCTGATTCAGATTAGTATGTAATCTGATTGTTTGGGGTCTGCGCATGCTGCAAAAGATCGACATGGTCAAAGGGATGACATTGGAATGGTGTCCACAAAAATGGTTGACACGCCAGAGTTCCCTCCTAAACAACAGTATAGGCGTAGCCATATTGAACTCTGTCACCTGATGCTCTTCCTCCACTCAGAGCATTGCTCCCAGACTAGCTGATCGCGGTATACAACTGATCAAGTTAATCAATTCATCAACATCACACTCATATAAATTAAGTTTCTCAATTCATCAACATCTGTCTCAACCGATCAAGTTCTTCAACTCATCAACATCAGATGGTTATCATTTAAGTTCTTCAATTCATCAACATCGTTCCCAACCAATCAAGTTCATCAATTCATTAATATCGGACTCATATCAATTAAGTTCTTCAATTCTCTATCTCGTCACATCATTACATAAGGAAGTCCTGGCTCAAGCCACCCAAGTTCCTTCTCGTATCTCTGATCTCCCACGCCTGTTCCTACCTACACCAACCCTCAAGTGTGACATATATTAAAAACACTAGCTCCAAAGGGCAAATGTACTATAGCGGTACTTGTGAAGCCTAGTCTTGATGCACTGTGTCTTGCCTCCTGGCTGGCCCACCCACTGCGCAAGAGGGCGAGATCTCAAAAATATTCAGGCGGACCCTTAAGGTTGCCACCGTCACTGCACAGTACACATATCGGCAGGTAAAATAACAGTGTGTTTATAATTTTTTAGGAACTTTTGATTGATTTTTTCCTATGGAACTCTCCCTGGCTATGGCACCCGTACATGTGCAGTCAGCATGAGTGCGCATGCACAGCAGCCCCGGGAGCACTCCAGGCACATTGCAGGCATGTGCTTCTTTTGAAGCCCCTCTCCCTGCATGTGCTGGATAATACATCCGAGCGCTATGATCGCCTATTGCAATGCGATCATGGGTGGTAATGTCATGGCCAGAATTGCGATAATAAATAAATGGGGGCCTTGGTGTGTTAAACTGCCTCATTGATTGCACAGTCCGCGCTCTGCACTGAAGTGTACACAGCCTTGGACATGGACAGCCCATCTGCTGGCTAGCTCCAGCGGCGGCCATCTTTGAAAAGTTCTTAATGGTCTCATGGGATTTGTAGTTTACCTTTAACTGCTCAGAGTGTGAGCAGTAAAAGATAAACTACAAATCCCATTTGCCATTCTTCTTCCTTCTCTGGCCAGCCGGGTGTCTCTGGCGCTGTCTGACAGGGGACTCTGGCTGAATCCTGGGGGGCCTATGTATCTCATATCAATAATACAGATTAGAGTAGACTTACTTTATTATGTTATATATAAAGATTATTTTGTTTTGCTGCTGGTGCAAGTCTGTCTGGTGACGCAGCACAGTAGTATTTGGCAGCTGCCACCACCTCCTCTTGTTTTGGCAGCTCGCAGCTAGCACTGTGCTGTGTCTGCTGCCTGTGTGCCCGTGCAGGAGGTGGGCTGCGGATGGGCTGAGGCTTATGGGAGGTGCTGCTGTGGCTGGGCAGCAGCTCCCTCATCAGGCATTTCCTTTTTTTTTTTTAAATGTCACTAAGCTTCTGCACTTGCGCAGAAGCTGTGCAGCTGACTGATCGAAGCTAAGCTTCGATCACGACAGCGGGACGGAAGAGCGGAGGCTTGGGGGAGGGTGGGTCAAACTATTGAAGGGCGGGCTGGGAGGCTGTCGTCACTGAGCTGCTGCACTGTGCAGCTACCAGATCAGAGAGTTCCTATCATGGCAGTGGGACAGGGCTCATTCATTCAATGAAGGGTGCACTGGGCGGGCGCTGGCCGCCAAGGGGACCGGCCTAGTGAGAACTGGCCTGGTGGCCCTATCTGCTGCTGCTGGGGACCCATTCTGTGTGTGACTGAGTGCAGGGGGAGTGGCGGGCCCTGGAGGCAGCCTGGGCCCCATAGCAACCGCACCCTATTGCACCCCCGGTAGTTATGCCACTGTAAGGATGCAGGGGTATAGAAGGCAGTGTGATCATTTCCCCACTCCCCTACACAGCCTCCCTGGTCCTACTGCAGCCCAGCACACAGCAGCATGTGCTTGGCTGGGGAGACACAGGCTGCTTCCGCTAACAGGTAAGGGAAGGCAGATCTGGGCACCTGCCAGACACCTCCATCAAGCCCAGTCTCAGGTAATTATTGCATACCTGAGTTCACCAGGAGAACATTAATAGTAATTAATTAAGAGTAATATTGGTGAGACCTGTGTATAGTGTTCAGTGTGTATCAGGTGTGTGATATAAGTGTGACCTATGTATAGTGATCAGAGGTCCATAGTCAGTGATGGATGCAGTAGCACAGTCCCTGCATCTTTGTAAGCAGCGGTTGTGTTAAAATATTCAAAATCCGCAGGCTGGTTTCTCTGATCTGATGCGGCATCCGAAGATGCAGCCATCGGATCAACTGCATGACCATCGGACATTTGAGTAACCCTCAGGTTACTCTGGATATCCAGGAAAACCATGCTGCCGGGCCGGTGAAGCTGCATCCAAGGACGCAGCCACTGGCTTTGGCACATCGACAAAACAAGACCGACATGCTCCTGATTTTTTTAATGCTCCGTGATTGCCCAAAAACACCATCACCATGTCAGTCATACTCAGGGCCAGACTGGGACTAAAAATAGGCCCTGGCATTTAAAGCACACAGGCCCACCTCGCATCAGCATCTGGATCCTCCCCTTAATATTCTTGACTCATCTCAATTCTTAGTCTATGCTCTTAAATAATATAATTCATATAATTAATGTTAGAACAACATACAACTGTACCTCATAATCTGTATTAAAATGCACACAACCGAGCTTATCCTGCTGGGGATTTATACATGTGCCATAATCAGACATTGGTATTTGGTTGGTTCTGTTAGGTAAAGCTGGCACTTCATTGGTGTAGGTCACACACAAAGAAAAGGGAAGGTATTTTCCTAATAAACAAGGTCTGGCTTAGCAGCTGTAGAGGATTAAATTGTGTTCCCTGTAGGGCAGGGGTACTGAATACAGAGGAGGACACATCTGTGCACATTTTGGTGTCATGTGTAGTGTTCAATAAAGGAGTTTGTTAGGGCATTAGTGATCACAGAGGAAGGCACACCGGTAAAAAGGAGTGCCTCTGTGCATTCGGCAGCATGGCCCCCGCTGATGATATCGATGTAGGCCCGACGGGAGATGTTGCTGACGATGCACGGGTGCACGCATCATCAGCGACATAGCGGGTACACACTGCCCGATGTGGACTATATGTAACATCGGGTTTATGTACATGTCTGAATTAGGCCCATAGGTATCAGGTGTGTGATATGTCAGTGACCTTTGTGTAGTGATCAGTGGGTGATATTAGTGTGACCTATGTAGAGTGATATGCGTGTATCAGGTGTGTGATATATGATATACAGTAGGTGTATATGTATATAGTGATCAATGTGCGTCAAGTGTCTGATATAGGTGTTAACTGTGTATAGGGATCAGTGTTTATCAGGCGTGTGATGTCACTGTGACCTGTGTATAGGGATCAATGTTTATCTGGCGTGTGATGTCAGTGTGACCTGTGTATAGGGATCAGTGTTTATCAGGCATGTGATGTCATTGTGACCTGTGTATAGGAATCAGTGTTTTTCAGGCGTGTGTTGTCAGTGTGACCTGTGTATAGGGATCAGTGTTTATCAGGCATGTGATGTCATTGTGACCCGTGTATAGGAATCAGTGTTTTTCAGGCGTGTGATGTCAGTGTGACCTGTGTATAGGGATCAGTGTTTATCAGGCGTGTGATGTCAGTGTGACCTGTGCATAGGGTCAATGTTTTTCAGGCGTGTGATGTCAGTGTGACCTGTATATAGGGATCAGTGTCAGTCGTAAATAGGGTAAGAAAATTGAGTGGTATCACTGGATCGGTGGAGAGGGCCCCAAATCATTTTCCGGACTTCACATGTGCAAACCTTTAAACCCATGCGCATTATCTACAAACAAAGTATCCAAAGCAATGGCAGGACCTTAATTAAGCATACCGTTCAGCCTCTGACCCCTTTTGTCAGGCACCTGCTGGTTATTACCAGACTTTCCAGCCCTCACTTCCTTTACCTCATTGTTCGGTCACTGCCCCAACTGTGTGCATCCCGCCCCCTTCTGCCCCAGCTCCTCTTTCTTCACCCCTCCTGCTCTGCCCATGGATCCTATGCCACCCCCTCCTGCTGCAGTTCCCCCTTCCACCTTTGGCTGTTCCTGTGGGTATGCTTGCTGTTGAATTGCCTGCTTCAAGTTCCAGAGAAACAGAGCCTGCTCCGTCGTGGGTCGCTCAAAAGGTTCCAGAGGCGGCGCAATCAGAGACATCATAGACTCCGCACAATACGGGACAGACAACTGCTTCCCAAGAACTTTTGGACCGTCTATACGGGGCCTTCTCTTCCATTGGGCTTATTGGGCAGTTGCCCAAGGGCCCGAAGCTTGTAGGGACCCACCAACCCACCCCCCTGCAGCCACGGCCAGTTGGTAAATTTGTGATATTTTAATAAGCTGGCCGCCGGTGCACTGTATTCTGATCTAACCTCCCCCACCCCATCCCCCCCGTGACAAGTGCTCACCTCAGTCCCAGTTTCACTTCATCCGCCGGCTTCAGACCAGTCAGACAGAGTCTCTCTGCATGTGTAGGAGGTCTGATGGGCATGCAGGAGGGTTTAATTTTATTGACCATTTTCATTTTTTTCCCATTAACGGGTGGGTAGGAGCCCCAGTGCATTGCTTTGCCCAGGGCCCACACTGCTGTTAAGGCAACCCTGCGTCTATATCTGGATCCGATGAGCATGTTGTTCCCCCACAGCACAACATCCCATATCTGATTATTCTAGCAATTCAACCACTTATGCGTTTAACAACGCTCAGTATAACAGAGGTATGACCTGTAGATATTAGCAAGCCTACTGTAAATGCTCTGTGGCGGCAGTCATCTGACCAAAGACTGCAGTTGTTCCAGTAGTTCGGCAGTGGCCTGTAGCGAGCAATGGGGAGCTGCTAAGGGTCCCTCCCTTATTAATTGTTCAATTTTTCAAGGTTGGTTTTATCCTGTAAAGGTGGAGGCGGTCTTTTTATTAAAAGGTTTTATGGAGGTTTTTCATCTGGCTTTATCCCGTGAGGTCATGGTTATTGCAAAGCAAAATTTAAAGTTGGTGCAGAATTTTTGTAATATCGTCAGGGGTAAAAGTTGCAGCGGATGTTGGACTTGTATGCATGTGCGGTCCATTTACTTTTCCTCTGCTTTAGGGTTTATGTGTTTCTGTTTTAGGGATAGTGCTGAAGAAAGACCTGGGTAAGTTCAGATTGATAGAGTGTCTGTCTTACCCGGAAAGCGGATCTGTGAATGACACGCTAGATCCTTTGGATAATCGTGCCGTTTACCAGTCATTCGAGCAGGCTTTGAGTGTAGTTTAAGGGTGTGGATAAGAGACATTGGGCCTGATTCAGACCCAATCGCGAGCGGCTGTCCGCTCGCAAGTGGGTCGATGGTCTGCACTGAGCATGCGCACGGCGGAGGGAGCTCCGTCGTGCGCATGCGCGAGACGCGACGAGCGAAGGACTTTCCTTTGTTCGTTGTGTCTGATCAAAGGGGGCGTGCTGTCGATGTTGATTGACAGCATGCCCCCTTTGGTGGGCGTGTCCCGGGGGCGTGCCTCCCAGACGGGGGCGTTCCCAAGGGAATGCCTACCGTCAGAAGCTGGCCCACTGACATCACTAGTGATGTCAGTTGGAGTGATTTTGGCTCTGATAGAGCCAAAATCACTCCAGGGCTTGTGGTCGAAAACCCCGACCACAGGCTTCTGGTCGCACTGGCGATGGTCGCGATGGTCAAGACCATCGCGACCATCATCCTGCACGCTCGTATAGGCTGTGGGTGGTGACCCACAGCTATATGAGCGTCCAGGAGGACGCTCCATTTTTATGGAGGATGGCCCTCATTCAGAGCGAGCGCTCTGCTCAGAGCGTCCGGCTCTGAATGAGGACCTCTGTTGGCTAAAGTGGATATTGAGTCTGCTTTTAGGCTGCTGCCAGATTATTTCAAGTACATGGGTTTTTTAGGTTGAAGGTCGTTATTTTGTTGATAAGTGTCTCCCTATCTCCTGTGGTTTCTTTGAGTGTTTTAGGTCCTGATTGACTACAGATTGCAATACTGCGTATGCACTAGGGGTGTGTACCGGCCACTTTTCGTGTTTTGTGTTTTGGTTTTGGATCTGGATCTTTCTTCGTGTTTTGGATCTGGATTGGTTTTGCCAAAACCACCCTTCCGTGTTTTGGGTTCTGGGTTTTGTGTTTTGGATCTGTATTTTTTTGAAAAAAAGCATAAAAACAGCTAAAATCACAGAATTTGTAGGTTTTTCTGCTCCTATGCTATTATTAATCTCAATAACCTTAATTTCCACTCATTTCCAGTCTATTCTGAACACCTCACACCTCACAATAGTGTTTTTATGTCCAAAAGGTTTCACCGAGGTAGCTGGATGACTATGCTAAGCGACACGAGTGGGCGGCACAAAAACGTGACCCATCTAGGCGTGATACTGCAGTGGCAGACAGGATGGCAGTTTGAAAAACTAGGCCCCAAACTGTACATAATGCAAAGAAAAAAAAGAGGTGCAAGATGGAATTGTCCTTGGGCCCTCCCACCCACCCTTATGTTGTATAAACAGGACAATCACACTTTAACAAACCAATCATTTCAGCGCCAGGGTCTGCCACACAACTGTGGCTTAAATTATTGGTTCATTTGGGCCCCCACAAAACAAGCTGGCAATTAATCTGTCCCTGCACAAACTGGCTCTACGGAGGCAAGATGTCATCCTCATCCTCCTCATCCACCGATTCCTCACCCTCTTCAGTGTGTACATCCTCATCCTCACAAAGTATTAACTCGTCCCCACTTGAATCCACCACCACAGGTCCCTCTGTACGTTCTGGAGGCTGGTCTCCCTGGAAGAGCTGATAATTCATTTTGATGAACATCATCTTCTCCACATTCTGTGGAAGCAACCTCCTACGCCTTTCGCTGACAAGGTTCCCGGCTGCACTAAACACTCTTTCGGAGTACACACTGGAGGGGGAGCAACTCAGGTAAAATAGAGCCAGTTTGTACAGGGGCCTCCAAATTGCCTCTTTTTCCTGCCAGTACAGGTATGGACTGTCTGACATGCCTACTTGGATGCTGTCACCGATGTAATCCTCCACCATTCTGTCAATGGTGACAGTATCATATGCAGTGACAGTAGACATGTCAGAAATTGTTGCCAGGTCCTTCAGTCCGGACCAGATGTCCAAACTTGGTCCTGCCTGCCCTGCATCACCGCCAGCGGGTTGCTTAGGATACCTAAGTTTTTTCCTGGCAGCCCCAGTTGCGTGAGAAAATGAAGAAGGAGCTGTTGACGTGTCACGTTCCGCTTCAGCTGACAGCGTGTTCACCAGCAGGTCTTTGCACCTCTGCAGGCTTGTGTCGGCCGGAAAGAGAGACACCACATAGGCTTTAAACCTAGGATCGAGCACGGTGGCCAAAATTTAGTGGTCTGATTTCAACAGATTGACCACCCTGGAATCCTGGCAAAGCGAATGAAGGGCTTCATCCACAAGTCCCACATGCCGAGCGGAATCACTCCGTCTTAGCTCCTCCTTCACTTTCTCCAGCTGCTTCTGCAAAAGCCTGATGAGGGGAATGACCTGACTCAAGCTGGCAGTGTCTGAACTGACTTCACGTGTGGCAAGTTCGAAGGGCTGGAGAACCTTGCACAACACGGAAATCATTCTCCACTGCGCTTGAGTCAGGTGCATACCCCCTCCTTTGCCTATGTCATAGGTGGATGTATAGGCTTGAATGGCCTTTTGCTGCTCCTCCATCCTCTGAAGCATATAGAGGGTTGAGTTCCACCGCGTCACAACCTCTTGCTTCAGGTGATGGCGGGGCAGGTTCAAGAGTATTTGCTGGCGCTCCAGTCTTCTGCACGCAGTCGCTGAATGGCGAAAGTGGCCAGAAATTTTTTGGGCCACCCAAAGCGTATCCTGCACGCTCCTGTCGCTTTTCAGAAAATTCTGCACCACCAAGTTTATTGTGTGAGCAAAACATGGGACGTGCTGGAATTTGCCCAGATGTAATGCCCGCACAATATTGGTGGCGTTGTCAGATATCACAAATCCCCAGGAGAGTCTAAGTGGGGTAAGCCACTGGGCGATGATTTCCCTCAGTTTCTCTAAGAGGTTGTCGGCGGTGTGCCTCTTACTGAAACCGGTGATACACAGCGTAGCCTGCCTTGGAACGAGCTGGCGTTTCTGAGATGCTGCGACGGGTGACGCTGCTGCTGTTGCTGCGTAAGGTGATACATCTACCCAGTGGGCTGTCACAGTCATATAGTCCTTAGTCTGCCCTGTTCCACTTGTCCACATGTCCGTGGTTAAGTGGACATTGGGTACAACGGCATTTTTCAGGACACTGAGGACACTTTTTCTGACGTTTCTGTACAGTCTCGGTATCGCCTGCCTAGTGAAGTGGAATCTAGACGGGATTTGGAACCGGGGACACACTACCTCCATCAATTGTCTAAATCCCACTGCACTAATGGCGGATACCGGACGCACGTCTAACACCAACATAGCAGTCAAGGCCTCAGTTATACGTTTTGCTTCAGGATGACTGCTGTCGTACTTCATCCTCCTCGCTAAGGACTGTTGGAGGGTCAATTGTTTAGTAAAAGTAGTGGTGTTCCTACTTTCTCTCTGTGATGATGAACGACTCCCAGCAGCAGCAACAGCAGCAGCGGCAGCAGGAGGCGTAGCAATGCAGGATCCTCCGGAGGAATCCCCGATAAGAGAGTCAGTCATGCCAGTGACATGGCCTGCAGGACTACTTCCGATCCTGACTAAGGAGGAAATTGACGAGGAGGGAGTTGACGGTGTGGTTTGCAGGCGCTTGGATACAACAGGACAACGGGATTTAGGTGTCCCTGGACTGCTTACGGTCTTAGCCAAAGTTTCTGAACTTGACAGTAACTTATTATGAACGCGCTGCAGGTGCCGTATAAGGGAGGATGTTCCTAGGTTGTTAACGCCCCTACCCCTACTTATTCCACCTTTACATAAGGTACATATGGCAAGACAGTTGTTGTCCGGATTTGGATAGAAATATTGCCAGACCAAAGAGGTGGAATGTTTGGTCTTCTGCCCAGGCATGACCGTGATGGGCTTTTTCATCCCACGGACAACAACTGTCTCCCCCGGAGCCTGATTTAAACAAACCACATCACCATCAGAATCCTCCTCGCCAACTTCCTCCTCAGCGCCAGCTACACCAGTATCCTCATCCTGTTGTACTTCAACAGTGACATCTTCAATTTGCATATCAGCAAGTGGACTGTGGGTGCTCCTTTCAGCACTTGCAGGGGGCGTGCAAATGGTGGAAAGAGCCACCTCTTCCAGTCCAGTGCTGGGAAGGTCAGGCATCGCAACCACCACCACACTTGGACTCTCCTTGGGGATTTGTGATATCTTCTTAGAAAGCACAGTTCTTCGCTGTGCTTTTGCCAGCTTAACTCTTTTGATTTTTTTAGTGGGAGGAGGGCTTCCATCGTCATGTGAAGCTGAACCACTAGTCATGAACATACTAGGGATCGACCTTAGCCGTTCCTTGCCACTCCGTGTCGTAAATGGCATATTGGCAAGTTTACATTTCTCTTCAGCTGATTTAAATGTTTTTTTCAAGGTCATTTTCCTGAACTTTGTCATTTGGGATTGTATGTGCCCTCTATTATGACATTGGGCATCGGCCTTGGCAGACGACGTTGATGGCATGTTATCGTCTATGTCATGACTAGTGGCAGCAGCTTCAGCACTAGGAGGAAGTGGTTCTTGATCTTTCTCTATTTTATTTTTATCGGAGAAAGTTTGGTCCTCCATTTATGTTATATCGATTTGATATATACGTGCGGCTAAACACAGAAAATATTTTTTTATTTTTGCTGGAGAGTAGTGCACTTTGTTGGTTACACCAGCCTTTAAGAAATGAGCCAGCCGGCTCTTTACTTATGGGACACAGGCGCACGCTTGGTGCTGCTCCTTTGTTGATGCACGTGCGGCTACTGCGCACACAATTCACAAACACATGAAATAATTTTTTTTTTGGTTTGGAGTGTACTTTGGGGGTTACAGCACCCTTTAACGATCAAGCCAGCCGGCCCTTTACTTATGACACAGGCGCACGCTTGGCACTACTTTGTTGATGCACGTGCGGCTACTGTGCACACAATTCACAAACACAGAAAATAATTTTTTTTTTGGTTTGGACTGGAGTGTACTTTGGGGGTTACAGCACCCTTTAACGGTCAAGCCAGCCGGCCCTTTACTTATGACACAGGCACACGCTTGGCACTACTTTGTTGATGCACGTGCGGCTACTGCGCACACAATTCACAAACACACAAAAAATATAATTTTTTTAGCACTTGGGGGGAGCACCCCTGATGGACAGAGCACCCCCTGGACAACACTACAGCACCCCTTTAGGACTGGGACACTGCACAGGACTTTGGAGTGGACACAGCCCCTATGGAGAACTGACTGCACAACACAGTCCAGCCAGCCCCTATGGTACAGCCCCTACTAACATCAGCAGCACAGCACAACACAGCCAGCCCCTATGGACTTTGAAGTAGTGGACAACAGCAGCACAGCGCAGCACAGCACAGCACAGCACAACACTACTCTGCACTACAGTACACTACACAGCCCAGCCAGCCCTAACTCCCACCCTCCCTCTTCACTGTCCACAGCCGAGTGAGAAAATGGCGCCGACGCGGGTACCTTATATAGGTTCCAAAACCCGCGAGACTTGGAAGGCGGGATGATGACGTTTTGCCTCGATTTCAGTTCCGAGTCAGGCGGGAAAAGTCGAGCCTGACTCGGATCTGCCTCGGATCGGGGGGGCTCGGGGGGGTTTGGATTTCAGAAATCCGAACCCGCTCACCCCTAGTATGCACGCAGTTCGACTTCGATAGCAATCCAAACCACTGCGATCGCAATGCAAACTCAGCACCACATAAGGATGCCCACTTATCCATACGCACATCCGTAATAAGCAGAATAACTAAACCATCAGTACAATCGAGTACCATCGGACCCATACGCACACTTGCACAAGCTCTGACCTTACTCAGAAATTGCTAACAGCCACGCACACTATGAGACCTCACACTGCGTATGGCTTTACAGTGGCTAATTTAGGCATGCCCCTGAAATGGCGTGTGAACGCAGTGGCGCTCCTGCATTTCCCCATCCACCTCTCCTTCACCACCCACAAACTGCAGTTTCTGTCAATCATTCTGTGATGGGTCTGCGTAGTCCCGATTGCAATGGCTAATTCACTCACACGCACACTGCTATGCATACCGAGAATGCATCGGCCAATTGCATGCATATTAGCAACAGTGATCCAAGCTGAATCAGGCCCTTAGTTCCTTTTTACATAGGTGCGTTAAAGCAGGTACACGGCAGTCCAGTATTGCCCATTACTTAGATGATTTCTTGCTCATGGGTCCGGCCGATATCGATTGTTATAACGGTATTAAACCTCTGGTACTATCCTTCCTATACCTTCTAAAACCTGCCTATACCTTCTAAAATTTACGCTATTTGCGTACGCAGTCATGCAGTAAAATAAAAGCCTTCAGACCTTGAAAATGTGTTTCCAAAGCACAAAGTATATTAATCAACATAAAAACAGTAGGTTACATGCTGTGATCTAAAGACAATTTAGCGCAAAGAAATTATACAGCCCCAAGGTACAGTTATACATAAGCACCCGCACTGGGACCAGTTACCGGCATCCATAAGAAACCTCCATCAACAGTATCAGCATGAAGACTCCAGATTGGAGTCTGTAAGCACATTTATACCCTTACAGGGATAAGCAATACAATAGAAAAGTTTGGCATGGTCTCATTGGTTCCCAGTGCGGGTGCATCTGTTACAGGATATTTAACAGGTTGATTCAAATGGACACAGGTCAGCCTCCGACAGCCTATTGTCTCCTCTATTCCCCCTGCATGCAACTGCTAACATTACAAAGTACATTTTGATGTTTTAACTCTCTACAGTCCATAAGTTGAGATTGCATGTTGCGATCTTCTCACCGATGACACAGGAAAGCTGTTGAGACAGAGTAGATCAGTACGCTACCAAACATGGTTGGCTTATCATGTGCTAAACCTTATATATCAAATAATCTTTATTTCACAACATTAATAATCACTTTGAATATTACACTTTAATATTAGGGAACCTTTCATGTAATTTGTGTATGTGTAAGTGTAAGAGAATATTGCATAAAGTTGGTAATATGCGTGGTGCGTTTATTTGTAGAGTGAAACAGCGCAAGTGTGCGTAATGTGCAGTGTTTATGCATGTGAGTCTAATTATGATGGATTTATATATATATATATATATACACACACACATATATATATATATATATATATATCATCCCTTACTAACATTTTTAAACTGCAATGCAATGTGTTATTAGTATTGAGTTTCACACCCAAACAGGGTGGAGACCCCCAGCTGTTTGCTGGTGCCAAACTGTCTGCCAGTGAAACTAAAGGTTTTCTTCTGCCTATTTACAAATTCAATTGTGCAGATCATTGTCTGGGTTATATTTCAATTGCCATAGTTATACCTGTCTACATGTGAGGTTTCTTAATTTACATGCAAAAACACCCACAGTTCCTGGTGTATTGTTTTTTCTAATTTCTTTTCTCAGGAAGCTGTTTTTCTAGTTACTAACTGATACTGTGTTTGTTTTGGTATTTTTCTGTGCAAGGTTGTCCCCAGAATGGGCTTGTCATGGCTTCTAAAAGGATTACCAAAAACATTGCCATCTGTACTTAGCTCGTGAGTTGTAACTTAAAATGGTGCTGGGAGATCAGTCGCAAAATGGCGTCTTGCAGATTCCGATTGTAAACAGATTCTGCCTCAGCCAATCATCCGGCATCAACAGTCCACCCTTTGATAGCCAACAACGTGCTATCATACTCTGTTCTGAATCTGTTTAGTCATGCATGAGAATATACCGTTTAATGTTATATATGGTATGACACGGTTTGGTCATTTGAACCATTTAGACAATGCATCTCCAGGAGAGTAAAACAACCCTTATACGCCATCTGCGGATCCTCAAGGGACCATTGGCAGGATGTGGGAACTCATCTCACCTATAAAGGAAGTTTGGAAAAGGGGGGGATTGGGACTGCATTATCTAAGATGACTTAAAATAACATAAATGATATATTTATGTACAACCACACAAATTCAGGTTACATTGTCATACAGTACACTCTAAATCAGGATTGTAATGCAGTTCTTCCTTTACCTCAGTATTCATATTGTCACTACTGACCACCATCATAATTTAGTTCTTGCGGTTTACCTTACTTTTACATTTTCCACACTTCAACACAGTAGGAACACACTTGACACATATGCCAATTACTATGATGACAACCAGTATAAGGGTCAGGAGTTTACCTATGCTTGCGATCATTTCCTGGACCCATTCTCCTAGACCTGAGAACCATTTCACTGGGTTCAACCATGAAACCCATTCCTCTACCTTCTCCTCTACTTCAGCCACTGAAGCATTATGGCTCTTCCAAAATTCCCATTTTAGCTGCAGAATTTCATCCATCTTCCGGTCTATCACCTCCTTGGGGTCTCTAGTATCATTCGTAACATAAGTGCAACACTTCACTCCAAATTGGGTGGCCAAAGTTATGCAGTACACCCCAGTGACAGCTGTTAAATAATTCAACACCAACCTGTGCTGCACAAGTTCTTTCTTATAAGCTTGCAACTCTTTACCTGTATATCTGAACGTGTCATCATACATCTCGGTGATATTGTCCATTAATTTGGCAAGATCTTGGATATATCTAAAATTTAGTGTACCCCGAGCGATCATGGTGGGATCCAATGCTACTAAAACTTGAAAGCCAGTTGTCTTACTAATTAGCTGAGTGGCTTTATGCACATCACCAGGTATCATATTTCTTTGGTCTCTGTGTTCATACTGTGTGTGAAGATATGGTGATGGTGTGTTTTTATGAATACCAAGCATTTCACCATGTGTAAGGGTCATAATTTCTGGAAGTATTCTTCCCAAATAACATAACAATTACAGTACTAAGATTGGTCAGACACTCCCCTGATTTGGCATAGTACTCCTCCTCTCGACTCCACTTCATTGATATCACTATCAGCTCCCTTCTCCGTCCTCTGTCCTCCATCACAGAAACTGGCTATCCCCAAACAGATCATCACGACAGAAACTCTGGAAGAAAGAACTAGGATGACCACAGCAGACCACTCCATTGCTGGAAGCACTGATCTACACATTTCTTTAGCTCAGGTATCTCACCGCACCTTTTAACCCTCCCAGAACAGGCTCGCAATCGACAGGTTCACATTATCTGCCTCGACTCCGCCCAGTATCTCCACCGGTTGGTTGACCTTTCTACAGTGAGTGGAATGGACCCAGGTATCTCTCTCGGCCACCTTCAGCAACACCTGATACAGACCTTCCCACTGATCTACCGGACAACCTGAGCGTAAGAAATTTAGCATCATAACAAATTCTCCAGGTTTGACATCATGACAGTTTGCTTCTGGCATATCAGGTGACAACAATTTCAGTTTCTGCTGCTGCTGTTTTAACTGCTTACTCATTGATATAAGATACTTTACAGTTACCTCGTTGTTACCTTTTGAATCTTCCTGGTGACTTATAATCAAATGAGGTTGTCTACCAAACAGTATTTCAAAGGGGGACAGATTTAGAGGGGGCCTGGGGGTGGTCCTGGTGCTACTATTACTCATCAACTTACACATTCTTCTGGATGACCACACCTGTAAAATGAGTATCCCTATACTCTAGGGATACCGTATCTGCATACAACCTCCTGTACAATTAAACCCTGTTATTAATAGCTACAGCTCTAGGTAGTGTCTCAGCGCCTGGGTTTGGACAGTTTCCCAAGTACTTGACCTTAACCTGGCATGGCTGCAATTTTTCCTTAGCAACCTTGTGTCCTGAGTGTGAGAGATGAAGCACAACAGTTTAGTATCATTTAAACATGGTATAAATGAAACAGGGCATAACAATAAATTGTCCACATATTGTATCAGAGTACAGATTCATTGGCAGGTTGAAAAGATTGTAAACAGTCGTATAAGGTGAGGGAGAGGATAGTATGGGAATTGTGGTTGTGTGTGATAAGTGGGGTAGGGCTGTGTTTGCAGTGGTGTAGGATTAGTGAGGATGTGTAACTGTTCAGGTGCAGGTGCAGGTGTGAATGCAGGTGTGTCTGCTGGCTGTGATGTTACCGTAATTCCTTCTAGAGCTTGAATACTGACAGCCATTAGTTTCTCGCTCTGGATCTCTCTCTTCTTAGAGATGTTCTTATCATGTTCAATTGCAGATTCTATGAGGGCATCTATTGTGACTCCCCTCCAGCCAGGCTGTGAGGTCTGAACCCAGGTCTTTAGGTTCTCTTTAAGACCATCCATGAGTATAGTGACAATCATTCCCCTGTGGTGAGTGCTATCTTTAATATCTTCTAACCCAGTGTACTGGGTGATAGCCTGCAGAGCCTGGTCACAATAATCTTCTGCAGATTCACTCTCCTTTTGTTTTATGGTGAAAATTTTGTTCCAGTTAACTACTACTGGAAAATATACCCCCAATTGAGTTACAATGCGGGAAAAATTTCCTTGATTAATTTCATCTGTTAAGGGAACATCTCCATCCAATACACAATCCGTGATAAATTTTGTCACATCGGTATTGCGTGGCAGACAGGCCCTTAACATCACTCGACAATCTTCGTTGGTTGGCTCATGAGAACTACCCAAATTTCTCAAAAATCTTTGAAATTTGCTAATTCCTTTTTGGGATCGGGGAAATCATTCATTATGGAATTTAGCTCCGCTCTTGTCCAAGGACAATGCATTACTACTTCCCTTGTGGGCACTATTCCGTTCGCATCTGCATTCCCATTCGGAACAGTTATTGTCTGGATGGGATGCAGACTGGTCGCACTGCTACTTTTGACCTTATTACCTGGATGGGGGTTTAGTCTGTTACTGCAATGTATAGGGTTAACAACTTCCTCTACGGGTGCAGTGGATGTTAACATTTCCTGTACTATCACTGATGGAGATGGCGGCACCACTTGTGATTGTTGTGGTGGAGCATCTAACATGTGTACAGCATGGGAAATGGCAGACATAACAACAGGCTCATCATCCACATCATAAACATTTTCCTTATGGTTACTTAAGAGAGGGTACAAATTACTTGTTACATTTTTATGGGTTTTTTCAATAACTGTACTTGCACCCCCATCCACATAAGGTGGCAGTGGTGCACGTGAACCACTGGCAATATCTTCCACAATGCTACATTGCTGCACGTGCGCACTATTTCGCAGCTCGCACGCATTGCAATTTAGCGCTGTGGGTGTACTTTTCTGGTAATGCGTTCACAATGCTAGTTTGCGTCGCTTGCACATTTTTAAACCATGCAGCCGCTTCATGCTGCCACAATTTTAAACATTTGTTATATTTTACATCCTTATCAAAACTACAAATTCTGGGAAACGGTCTAACACTCTTCATCGCTATCTTAAACCATACATCACAATACCTTATTGCATAAGCACCGTACTTAGCATGCATAATACGACGGGCCGATCCATGCGGCGCTTCCATTAGCAGCACATCATTGTCTAACATCTCTTTTGTTTGCGTGGCTCCCATCTTGGGACAACTCCAACATTTTTCAATAAAGATTTAAACTGGTGAAAGACAGTCAAGATACTTTCACTAACCTGCGGACGCCTTGGAAAAAGGGTGTATCCACGAACCCTATGGAAGACCTCTAGATGCCTCCACTCACCTATGGAAGAAAGGCTGCTTCCACGCAGCAATCCCTTTTTGACTACGTTTCAGCCGCTAGGGGGCAGCAAAGTACCCTTTGTTTTCCAGTTGATTTCGTCCACCCTCTCACCAGTTCACAATCACAGTTTAGCCCAAACTATTTGGTTCAATTATAGTGCTCAAATAAGCCTAACATATTATCACACACTGATTACTGAATACTATAATAACACTGGGAGCCGAACCCTAACAAAAATAACAACCCATACACCTGCCTTGTGCAAAGTAAATGGTAAGCTGCTACCGAGTCACTAGGCCAACTCCTGCACCTAGCCCTTAAGGATCATACAATACCCTTAACATTTAGGTCCCATGTTACACCCTAAACAAATACTCACAGTTACACACTTTTTTCCTGCGCAGAAAAATACACGTTAACCCAGTTATTGACAACAATCCATAAAGTAATCTCAACGGCTTTGTTTTAAAACATGTGGCAGCAAGAATACCGGAAATATGTATACGCTATTGTGTGACTAGTCGCATACACAATAATGCGACTACTACACAACCGTATGACTCTTACCCTTAACTGTGTGCGCAAAAATGCGTCTCTGCTGCATACGCAAAAATGCGACCCAGCTGTGTACGCAATACTGCGGCACCCCTTTCAGCATGCAATTCTATCAACAAAGGAAAACAAACTTTTTCCCTTCTTTTCCCTGGATTCTAGTCAGCGTACCTTAACTCACACGATAACGGATAGCGATCTCTCAGCATCAAGTGGTTGCAGGTAAACTGCGTGTGGCCACTCCACCCTTTGGTGAGAGATCGATAACCGTATGTTTATCGTATGAATTGGTAAGTGACCTCACTCTGAACCCCCATCTGTTGTAACGGTATGAAACCTCTGGTACAATCCTTCCTATACCTTCTAAAACCTGCCTATACCTTCTAAAATTGATGCTATTTGCATACGCAGTCATACAGTAAAATAAAAGCCTTCAGACCTTGAAAATGTGTTTCCAAAGCACAAAGTATATTATTCAACATAAAAACAGTAGGTTACATGCTGTGATCTAAAGACAATTTAGCGCAAAGAAATTATACAGACCCAAGGTACAGTTATACATACGCACGAGCACTGGGACCAGTTACCGGCATTCATAAGAAATTTCCATCAACAGCATCAGCATGAAGACTCCAGATTGAAGTCTGTAAGCACATTTATACCCTTACAGGGATAAGCAATACAATAGAAAAGTTTAGCATGGTCTCATTGGTTCCCAGTGTGGGTGCATCTGATACAGGATATTTAACAGGTTGATTCAAATGGACACAGGTCAGCCTCCGACAGCCTATTGTCTCCTCTATTCCCCCTGCATGCAACTGCTAACATTACAAAGTACATTTTGGTGTTTTAACTCTCTACAGTCCATAAGTTGAGAATGCATGTTGCGATCTTCTCACCGATGACACCGGAAAGCTACTGAGACAGAGTAGATCAGTACGCTACCAAACATGGTTGGCTTATCATGTACTCAACCTTAGATATAAAATAATCTTTATTTCACAACATTAATGATCACTTGAGTAAACCTTGATTATTACACTTTAATATTAGGAAACCTTTCATGTAATTTGTGTATGTGTAAGTGTAAGAGAATAAAGTTGCTAATATGTGTGGTGCATTTATTTGTAGAGTGAAACAGCGCAACTGTGCGTAATGTGCAGTGTTTATGCATGTGAGTCTAATTATGATGGATTTATATATATATATATATATATATATATACACACATATATATATATATATATATCATCCCTACTAACATTTTTAAACTGCAATGCAATGTGTTATTAGTATTGAGTTTCACACCCAAACAGGGTGGAGACCCCCAGCTGTTTGCTGGTGCCAAACTGTCTGCCAGTGAAACTAAAGGTTTTCTTCTGCCTATTTACAAATTCAATTGTGCAGATCATTGTCTGGGTTATATTTCAATTGCCATAGCTATACCTGCCTACATGTGAGATTTCTTAATTTACATGCAAAAACACCCACAGTTCCTGGTGTATTGTTTTTTCTAATTACTTTTCTCAGGAAGCTGTTTTTCTAGTTACTAACTGATACTGTGTTTGTTTTGGTATTTTTCTATGCAAGGTTGTCCCCAGAATGGGCTTGTCATGGCTTCTAAAAGGATTACCAAAAACATTGCCATCTGTACTTAGCTCGTGAGTTGTAACTTAAAATGGTGCTGGGAGATCAGTCGCAATATGGAGTCTTGCAGATTTCGATTGTAAACAGATTCTGCCTCAGCCAATCATCCGGCTTCGACACGATGTTTGTAGAAAATTATTATTTTTCATTTATGGGAGTACCCATTGCTGGGGATAAGCCGGTAGGGAACACAACATGGCTGATTTATTTTGAAATTGAGATTGACACCTCTCTAGGGTTTTGCCATTTGCCTTCGGACAAAATTAGCAGATTGAGGGAGTTGCTTGACTCTTTTATTGCAGTGAAGGTTAGTCTCAAGCAATTGCAGTCTTTGTAGGGGTTGCTACATTTATTTGTCATCACTTAGAAGGGTCACTTCGAGGGTTAAAAAATAACATAATCTGATTTGAGTCTCTTCCTACTTGAAGGAAGATGTGCACATTTTGATGGAATTTCTGAGGGATTTTTATGGGGTTCGTATTTGGCTGCCACTCCACGGTAGTCAACTTCAAGCCCCAGTTTACCGATGCTTTGGATTCATTAGATTTCAGAAAATTTTTTTGGGCTGGCACTTTATATCATTTTAAGTGGGATAGGGTCTTGGCGCTTGTGCCTTCTGCTTGTGCACTTGGTTTACCCTGTCCTACCTATGCATGGCAGATCATGAAGCCAGTATCAAGGGGCCTGCTATAAAGACTTTGGCTCTGGGCACCCTATTCAGCAACTTGTTCTGATTGGCAGGGTTTCCTCATGTCAAACAAATGGGGAGGTAATATATTTTATGACTGCATGCTAGAATTTGTTTGAGGATGGCACAAGCTAGGGAGTTCACAGGGGGCAATGTCTGCAGCTTTATCTGGCATTCCTTATTTTCATGTTTGCATGGTTTGGCTGACCCAACCAAATCATTCATACTCTTCAATGCATTAAAGGGGACATGAGGCAGGTCCAAGTGATTTCTGCAGGCCATTTGATCTGAGTCTTTTTAAGAAATTGATCATCGTGGTCTCAGGATTTGCATCAGATGAAGTCTAGGCTTCTCTTTTTAGTTTGGCTTTTTCCCAGGCGTTTTTGGGGGCCTTCAGGAAAAGTGAGCTAGTGGTGTTAAATAAAAGTTCACTGAATTCAGGTTTGCTGTTCTGTAATGTTATTCTTAAAAAGCATTTAGTTTTATGTAAAATCCACAAATCTAAGACAGATCAGTTGGCAAGGGGCAAGTGGAGTTGGGGGAGTGATTTGACAACATTTTTCTCCAGCTGGGGGGAATCAATGACTGTTCCATGCCGACCTGTCTCCTCTGTACAAATTCGAGAATACCAGCGTATTGTGTTAGGCTTGCCAGTTGAGCAGTATGCACTCCTTCAGGATTGGCAGTGCTACTTGTGAAGCAGTGGCAGGTTCTTCTATTGACTCAATAAAACAGTTAGGTTGGCGGAAGTCGTCAACCTATAAGCGTTATTTGCGGGGGGGGATAAGACTTCTAGTTAGTAGCCCTTCCTGAAAGTTTGTTGGGAAGCCCAAAGGCCTTGTGCCTTCCCGTCTATTTGGGGGAATCAAGTACTTTCCAATTTTGTTCGTCAAAGAGGTTTTTAACTGGGTCACACAGCTCCTGTTTCCCCTCCTTCCTTGGCTAGTTCATGTGGTACGGTTTCTGATTGTGTTGATCTTTATATATTTTGCTGACTTTAATACCTGTTCCTGCAGGCTGGCTCGAGATGACTAATAGTCGAGTGTGGTTTGTAGGCCATTCATATATTTACTGGGCTAGTGATCACCCTGTAGCGGTTCAGAAACAGTCCATGTTGGGCGTCGAGGAGGTTTGCTGGTCAGGGATTTGGGGCATGAGGTGGAAGAGTCTTTTGAATTCCCTGTGGTCTTATGAGACTAAGTGGGGTCTCCCTGGTTAGGTCATTATCCACTTAGGGTGAAATGATTTAGGAACTTGCAAAGGTATAGAGCTTATTAACGCCATCATGCAAGACCTGTAGACTCTAGTGACTCACTGGCCTGAAATAGGGGTGGTGTGGTCTGACATTTTGGAGAGGTACACGAAGGGGTGCAGCACTGGATTAGTTGCATAGGAAAGTCAGTGCTGCAAAAGCACACTTTGTAGTTGGTTTGGAAGGGCGTGCTATCAGACACCCCTTATTGCATTTTGAGGAGATGAGCTTTATAGGGCAGACGGGGTACACCTTATAGGTGAGGGTTTGGAGATATTCAATACGGTTCATTTATTTAGTTTAGCTGGGTCGTTCTATGGTGGCGAGCCAAGTTCTTGTGAACGCAACAGTTATTGGGGGGGCATTTCCCTCTGAGAGCAGCGAGTTGGTCATTGCCTCATGGGAGGACTTGCACTGAGAAGGGGATCCACCCCTATTCTTTAAATATTTGTGATTGGGCTGTGTGCTACTTTCTGCCACATAAGAATTCTGATTTTACCAATAAATTATGGCTGCGACCCCTTTAATCCAAACTTCTGTGTCTGTCTCGTTATTTCTAGTTAACAGTTTTAGGTTGACAAAATAAAGTATTAATAACAATGAGTGACTTGTACATCTGCCCCTACGTTATTAGTGTAATATATATTGGATTGTTGGTGCTATAATGAACATTTTAGGAAAAACAGAAGCAGTTTAGGATATGTACAAACTCTGAAGATTTGATAAATCAAAAAGACATAACATTTATTACATAAGAATAAAATAGCGTAGTTTAAAGAAATAAAAACATTTGTGGACAATGTTAACATGGTTTGTCTATTGAGAACAGTATAAATGTGTCTATTGCTTACCTATAGCAGTTGTTTGTAAACTTATTGTAGCTGGAAAAAGCGATTAGCACACCAAACCCGACTCCAAGTGAGAAACATATTTGAGTGGCAGCATCAATCCAAACCTTTAAACAATCCGCAGAACCAACCAGACAATGAATGGTGGAAAGAGGAGGGAGAGAGAGAAGAGCTGTTATTAGAGATAATTGCAGGAAACTCATTCAGCATAAAGATGAAAGATACTGTTGAATACAAGGTAATTTCACCAATTACTGAGCCCAATTCCAATTTCTCAGATTATTGCTTTGAGTTGTTAAGTCGTGAGCTCACGGAGAGGGAAATTATGCCTCTCTGCTGCTCTTTTTTATGGAAAATAAAATATTGGTTCAAATTGATTGTACATTAAAAGAATGGACTTTTCTATTATATTCATTTTATGTCAGGAATCTTTAAAGGCTCATTTAACATAATAAAATTATTGTTTAGTTAATTCAAAGTATGCACTAAGTAGATCTTTATAAATAATACAAATCTGTAGTATAAGTGGACTTGTCATTAAACAATTGCACCCAGCAAGGGTTTAATACTGTATATTTATTTCTTATTGCAATCTTTATTTAATGCTATTCAGAAGCACAAGACACTGGAGGACCAACCGCATTCGATGCCACATAACTGAACCTAAGAATGACACAATTTCCCATTACTAAGCCATTAGGACCTTTCCCAAATTTTAAAAATGCTTTATTCCTTTTTAATCTTTAGAGTTTTTCTTAAATCTTTTACAGGTTTCAATATAGAATTTTCAAATACTCTTTAATTGTTTATTTATTTTAACATGTGTGGGAGGTCAGAGGGGAGGGGAGATCTTGGGTACATATGGATCTTTGGAGGTCTGAGGGGATGCAGGGAGATTTGGGGTATATATGGAGAGGTCTTCATAGCAGCATTATAGAATGTTGACAATCAAAAGGTCTGCAAAAAGTTTGCAGGCAGAGGGTTGTCAGCAAGTATACAATGCTTCTTTAAAATTTTATGAGTGTGGTAGTACAACTATAAATATGTTGGTGTAAAAATACAGTTGTATTGCCGGCAAGTGTAAAATGCTCTAAGTAGCATTTTACAATTGCTGACATCTCAGTGCCTGCCTTCTGGGGTTCATATACTGTTTGTCGACAAATTGATTGTCAACAAGCACACTACTGTACATCCCTAATATGATGCACCTGCCCTGGGTACCAGGGCTCATTGTCACACCAGGCCTTTGGGGGGAAGGGAATCAGTTAGGTTTGGGGTCCAGCCTTTTTCATTTGTACTGGGTCACACAATTTCTGATGGCTGCCCTGCTTCTCAGAGAATTGAATGTCACCAAAACTTTATTTTTCTAGTACAGATTAGAAAATGAGAGAAAACATCTGATTGGCTGCTACAGAATATACAACATCTTGGACACAATAACATGTAGAACAGAATTCATAAATAGCCCCCATTGTTGGAATCTACATCTTCTTCACTCTACTGTAAGTCAATGGTAGGAAAAACAGCAAGATATATTAGATCAGGGGCATTCCAGCTGCTGCAGAATGCATGCCCTGCCACCAGGGGCGTAGGGAGGTCAGTTCCAGTGGAGCGCAAGCTCCAAGCGCCAAATGTGTCCGGAGGCGCCGCGCGCTGTGTACCCAGCAGCTGTCTAAGCTGACAGCCTGCCTGGTGCCAGCATTGAACTGTGAGCGCTGGCCTCTGAAGTGATCAGAGGCTAAGGAAGCCTCCGATCACTTCAGAGGCCAGCGTTTCCAGTGATGCAGTTCCCAGTGATCCCAATCATGACGTCACCCACGCCTGCTGGATCTAGTTAGATCCAGTCAGGGCAGCAGCGGCAACGACAGCCCAGACGACGGCCGCATTGGATCAGGTAAGTACTGGGGGGGCAGAACTACAGGGGGGACAGAACTACAGGGGCACTACTTTAAGGGGCAAAAGGGCACAACTACTGGAGGCACTGCGCATGGGCACCACTACAGGGGACACTGCAAATGGACACCACAACAGGGGGCATTGCATATGGGCACCACAACAGGGGGCACAGCATGGGGGGCACTACTTTAGGGGGCACTGCATATGGGGACCACTACAGGGGGCACTGCATATGGGCACCACTACAGGGGGCACTGCATATGGACACCACAAAAAGGGAGCGCTGCATATGGGCACCACAACAGGGGGCACTGCATATGGGCACCACTACAGGGGGCTGTCCCTAATCTTTATTTTTAATTGCTCCGGGCGCCCTGGCTATACGCTACTCCTCTGCCTGCCACAGTTTTGCTATTAGGGCATGCTAAAACTGGGGCAGGACATGCTGGGATATGTAGTTCCACAGCAGCTGGGAGGCCACATGTTAAATATCCCTGTAATAGATACATTACATTACTTTAGCACTTGTTTAGTAAAGCTTATATTTACACTTACCGAAGCCTCACAAAGTCTGAGAAAATCAACGCTTAAATATGCTTTTATTCCATCAATAGCTCCTGGGAGAGTGATACCACGAATCAACAGTGCTGTCAAGACAACATAAGGCATTGTGGCTGTAATCCAAACTACCTGAAAACAGAGTTAGATATAAAGCCAATGCAAAATAAAGTGTGAGCAAAACAAGGGATGACGGTGTATACAAATTCCAGTGCTTTTAGACTTTATACTTTTTAAAGATAAAAATGAAACAAATTAAAGCTGTGTTTGATGCAACCTATAATTATACTATAGCTTTAAAAGGTCTAGTGACTGTAGTATAAACACAAGGTATATAAAGCTAAAATGCAACTACTGAAACACATGTTAAATATTTCACAAAATATAATTCAGTTTTCATAATTTTTTAAATTCTTATTTATTACATTGAGGGCCATTGTCGTGCCTTCAGCATCATTTTATGATTGTTGTATGCATTTATTCTGTGTGAGCTCTATGTAGTTGTCAGTTTGATAAGTGTTTAGTTTGAGCCTTACAGGCTACCACTGAAGGTTCCTAATACACCCTGGGTAGATGACAGGGCAGTCTCCATTTTAGTTTCCACATGGTCACAGTGAGAAGTGCATATATTCTCTCCTTTGTACAGCATTGATGGTAAGAACACTATTTATGGGGTCTATTTATTAAGCCTTGCATGGAGATAAAGTGAACAGAGATAAAGTCCCAACCAATCAGCTACTAACTGTCCTGTCACAGGCTGTGTTTGAAAAATGACAGTTATGAGCTGATTGGTTGGGACTTTATCTCCATCCAAGACTTAGTAAATAATCCCCTATTATCTGCTATCCTAGATTCTGTTATGTTTATGGGCCTGATGTACTAAGCTTCGCTTCCGCAATGCGTTACATACCCCCTGTCTTCGGGTACATACCGTGGTTCTTCTCTCCTGATAAGAGCTGTCCTTTGTGATGGCTTCAGACAGAGGGACTTCCGGGTTTAACACCCTGAAGTCCCTCTGGCTTCCTTCTGCGCATGCACAGAAGAATTGGGCCGTGGAGGGTGATGGAAGGGTTCCGATCGGATCCCTCCCAAGGGAGAACATCCTGATAAAAAGCCCATAGGCTTCTATTCGATAATGCCACCTGAAGGTGGTGTTACCCATTAAGACGAAGCACCGGAATGCTTTGCATGCTTAGTACATTTGGGGAATGTGGTAAAACCCCTGAAAATTGCATTTTCGGGGGTGTTACTGCATTTTCAGCTTTAGTACATCCCGCTCTAAGTGTTATAGTTAGTACATTTTTCCACAATGCTCGTATGTTTTGCATTTCAGTTTTACCATTGAATTCATCAATTGCTCCTATTACTGCAATAAACACTATTCTCCAGATTTTCACATCTACATTGGATTTATTGAAAAGTAGAAGTGGATAGGCTGTCTGTCAACCTACAGTACACTCAGGCCATAGGGAGGTTTACAGAGAGCACAGAATAACCATAATGACTGGCAGAGGCACCCTGATAGTAGTGAATACTGGGAGAACCCATGTGCATGCACAACAACTTGGTTTTTAAATCTCCTCATGTTACAGTAACATTAGTCTAAACTTTCAATGGGACAGTACATTTATAGGTGCAATTCTAGCAACACAATAAAAACATTCAAAATACAAATTAGACACCATTTAATAAAGAGTAAGTAAAAGAGTTACCAATAATTAGAATTTAGAATAAATATAGAACAGTTAATGCTGATTAATGATTTGTATAAGTGATGATAGGTCTGATTTTTAAATGTAATTTTTAATGTTGCAGGCATCTGGTATGTGTAGCTTTTAAACATTACCTTTTATTGTATATTTAATGTACTGTATTTTATTGGAACAAACAGCAAATGTCATACATTTATGCATTCTCACCTTGCCAGAAGTCTTAACCCCCTTCCATAAGCTAAAATAAAGGAATACAATTACAACAATAAGACAGGATGTAAGTTCCCAGCGTGGTAGGCCTAAATCTTGGATTCCTTTGCTTTCATGAAGATGCAAAACACCCCGTCTGAAAAGATAAAAAATTAAAATGATTCCAAGATAACATTTATATAAAATGTAAACTGAAAAATTTCACTCAGATTAAAAAATTAAATATTTATGTTTTACTTTCAATCATTCACATTGTTACTATTTTTTGTTTTTAAGTACTGTATTCATTTACAGTCTGTAATTACAAAAATGTTCTAATTCTCTTTACTTCCTAAAAACATCTTTGTATTGCATTTGGTATGACTGGGATCAAGCACACCGTACCTTAAAATAGAAATTAGTGTGATTAATAAGAAACTTTGGCCCTGATTCAGACCCACTCGCAAGCAGGCGCACGTACGTTAGGCGTACGTACAAAAATATTTAAATTCAATGGCACGCTCGCGTACGAAATAGCGAGCGTACATCCCCGAAATGGCTTGAAAGGAACGCACGCACAAGTATAAACAGGAAGTGGCCTTGTCAGATGTCGATTACCTGCTCCTTTATTCTGCCTACCTCCATCAATCGTATCATGCCAATCAATGTATCAATTAGCTTAATTGTTTTTTTTTTTTCAACACAATGCAAGAAACTTTACTCTTGTCCGTGTTTGTGTTTACCCGCAGAATACGTACGGATGAAACATTCGCTTTTATTGTTCAAAAAACATGTGAACCACAATTAAACAATTGTTCTATTGCTGTGGATCCCCGCATATTTCCCTGGGTTCATTTCTTTATTTAAATTTGCTTACGCATGTCACTGCATCAAGCCTATCATAACTCTCCAGAGATTTCTGGCCCTGTCGAACACATGACTCATACACTAACCAATAAAATTGCTCCTGTTAATTTCCAAAATACATTAGCCAATCAGAAAATTTTTACACACTTTATCAAAAATGATTTTTAAGAAAAACACCATTGCCATCATGAGAGCCTCCGCATTCACCAGGCGCGAGCTGCTGGTGCTTACGGAGGTCATGGATCGCCGGATCACCAGCCAGCCTCCACCCATCAGCAACCGGCAGAAGCGCTCCGCGTATGCGGAGGCACGGTCCCGCCTGCGGTCCTTCGGCTCACGCCGCAACATCGGGCAGCTGGAGCGCAGGTGGTCCGACCTGCAACGGCGAACGCCCCGCTTGCTGGCATGCTTTCGCATGCAGATACTGGAAAGTAAGTGTTATGTATTGTGGTTTTCATGTTTGTGTTTGTGGGGCAAACTGCGTGTGCATGTTTTCCTGTCTGTCCTATTTATTATTTGTACTCATATCTGCGTGTGCATGTTTTCCTGTCTGTCCTATTTATTATTTGTACTCATATCTGCGTGTGCATGTTTTCCTGTCTGTCCTATTTATTATTTGTACTCATATCTGCGTGTGCATGTTTTCCTGTCTGTCCTATTTATTATTTGTACTCATATCTGCGTGTGCATGTTTTCCCTCTATTTCTGATTTATTCATTCTACTCCTATTTGGCTTATTTTTTGGGTTGTGTTTTTTTTTTAGTTTTGGTCCCCGGATTTGTCCATAAACTAACCGCAATTTCTTTGACATATTTTAGGGGGACAGTCAAGACTCCGCCGTCACCGTCCGTCCAGACGGCGTTCCCGGCCACTATCCCCAACCCCCAGCCAACACTCCACCCCAAATCTTTCCCCTATTCCCCACTCCTCCCCATCCTTCCCAGACCCTCTCCCGGAAATGTCGGGCCTCCTTCCCCTCCGTCCCACTTCCCCCTCTCCTCCACCCACCCCTCTTCCAATTACCCCCTCCCCGGAGTCCATCATAACTCCTCCCCATTCTTTGGGGAATGACGGATCCTCCGAGGAGGATCATGGAGGCATTTCCGGAGCTCCCGTTTTGGCTCCCGGTATGTTTTTATTTTGTTTTTTTTTAAAGCACAAACTGTTTGTATGTAATCATGTGTCGTGCCTTTCTTTGTGTTTTTGTGGCTTGACTTTTGGTGATTTCGCAGTTTGCCTTTACCTCTTCCTGGTGATTTCAACATACACATATCACACCTGTGGGAATTTGTACATAGGCCTTGTATTTTTGGCAGCACCCCCTTTTTTTATTTTTTTTTAGGTTTAGGAGTGATTTCGTTGTGTTTTTGTTTTTTTAATGTGGATTCCCTATTGTTGTATTAACCCACACACTTTTCTCACCCACAGAGGAACAGAGGCGTCGGCAAGAGGTGGCGGATAGTGTTGGCCAGATGCGCCAACATGTAATTGGCATTCTTGTGGCCCTCGACCGGCTGTCTGGCCTCCTTCGCCAGTAGTTTTTTTAGTTTTGTTAACTTTTCAAAATAAATTTTTTCATACAAATATACGTTCTGGCTCATTTTTTAAATCCAAAACCAAGATAGTTTAGCCTGACATAAGTAGACTGTTCCTGCAAGGATTTCCCTTTTTTAAAAGTTAGATTGGGTTTTGTCTTTGTATGTCAAACAGACACAAGAAACACATAACAGTAACAATGTCATTTCCCTTTTTGGGTGTAGTGTCAATTACATATTTCTACATTTTACAGGTTCCTAGTTGGTGCGCAAGCTGCTTAGGCGAATCTTACAAATCCCAAGGTTGGGCCAGGCTTCCTTTTGGTGTGGGTTGGGAAGCTGAAAACATATTTCAGTTTAGCTCAACTGGCGTCAGTACTGGATTACCCCTTAGTCAAATGTAACTTGTGTTAACCTGGTTACACTTGCTGTTAACGTCCCAAAAAAGGAAGACCATTTCACTCTCCAAACATTTATTCACAACATAACAGAGAAAACAAAGTGGTCACTCCCAAAAAAAGAACACAGTGATAAATTCAAATACAACACATACCCAGAAATAATTAAATAAAAACAAAAAATCAAGAACTGGTTGACGAAGGACCATGCCAACATGATTCCACAAACATGGCGTTGCGATATGGGTTCCAGAATATATGCCCAAAAGGACCAGATCCAGGTTTGGTAAGGGTAGCAGGAAGTAGTGAGCGTTGGAGTGCCAAAGATTATGTGAACAAACAGAAGATGGTGAGAAAAAAAACACAAAATTAGATGTTCGCAAACAAACACAAACACATTAGGTATAAACACTGTAGTTTTGTTACAACTTACCTAAAAAATCTGGCAACAACATCATCGCGTATGGCCCCCCCACATACTGACCTCCGACCAACCTCGGGGGGGCCATCCTCAGGTAAGGCATCCTCTGGCTGCATTGGGACACCACTCCTTATGGCAATGTTGTGAAATATCCCACACAGGACCACAATTTTAGACACCATATCCGGCACATACATGAGCTCGCCACCAGAGCGGTGGAGGCATCTGAATCGGCCTTTTAAAAGGCCGATACAGCGCTCCACCACTTGCCTGGTGGCTGTAAGTGCAGAATTATACGCACTTTGTGGCCCTGGTGTGGGAGCCAAATAAGGAGTGAGCAGCCAGGACATGCAAGGGTATCCACTGTCTCCTGTGAAAAAAAATAGACAACATCAGGAACACTGTGTATCAAGCTTAACATTGTTATGTACTAAAGGTCTCCACTTACCCAAAAGCCACGCATCACCAGCTTGTAGGTTGGTTAATTTCTGCCATATCCCTGATTGCCGGATGACGAAGGAGTCATGAGCACTTCCTGGTAATTTTGCATTCAGGGACAGGATCTGGAGGGAGGCATCACATACCACCATTACATTCAGGGAGTGATAGTGTTTACGGTTTCTAAATATTGCCTCCAGCCGTGCTGGAGGCTGAAGTGGTATGTGAGTACCATCCACAACCCCTATGATGTGTGGGAAGCCAGCTATTTGGTAAAAATTGGCCTTGCCCACACTAAGGGCACCCATATCCAAAGGCATTTTAATAAAATGATGGAGGTGCTTGAAAAGTGCCTCCATCACTGCCCTCAGGATCCGGGAAAAGGAGGATTGGGAGATGCCCGCCACTATTCCCACCATTGTTTGAAATGATCCTGAGGCACAGAAATGTAACACCGCCATAAATTGCGTCAGTGGTGGTATTGCTGTTGGACTGTCAATTTGCCGCTCAAGATCACTTTCTATTAATGAGAGAGTGTCTATGATGATTTTGGGAGGTAGACGGTAGCGTCTTAAAACCTCATCATCGGGCATTCCAAAAAGGGTGACACGTGTTCGAAATATCTGGGGCCTTGCATGCCTACGATGCCTACGCCTGGGACGAGTTTGAGGTTGGTCGTCTTCCGGGAGCAGGGCCAGAACAATTCGCCCCAGATCTACCTGAAATTCAAAGTTTACAATGTAAGGCTTTTGAGCCACCCCAAAAGTAACATAAAACAACTTAGCTTTATGATACCATCCATAGCTGCTTACATGCCGGGGTATTGTCATGATACGTATAAACTGTAAAAAAGCCAAAAATGAGACATCAAAAATTTAGAGGGTGATTTTTTGTTTGTCAAATTGGTGCAAGCCAACACATAAAATAGGTGAAACACACATTTGGCCATCGATGAAAACGACATTGCACACCGTACGTCAAATAGGGGTCAAATGGACCCCAAAAATGGAAAAGGGAAAAGCAAAACTGGTTTACATGATGAATAAGCCTAGAAAAATGCGTTAATTATTTCGCAAATGCAAGTCACTACACCAACAGTCCAAAATGCGTTAATTAGTTCGCAAATGCAAGTCACTACACCAACAGTCCAAAATGCGTTAATTAGTTCGCAAATGCAAGTCACTACACCAACAGTCCAAAATGCGTTAATTACTTTGCAAATGCAAGTCACTACACCAACAGTCAAAAATGCGTTAATTAGTTCGCAAATGCAAGTCACTACACCAACAGTCAAAAATGCGTTAATTAGTTCGCAAATGCAAGAAAAATAATGGACTTACCAAAATCGAATATATAAGATTTCCCTCAAAAAGGTCTTTGGGTCCGAAAGCCAAAACAAACTAAAATAGATGAAATTAGTGTTAAAAAAAAAATATCAAACAAAAAACCAGAAGTAGACACCAATTGGCCACAAATTAGACTGCACAAAACTTACCAAATCAGGAAACGATGGCAAAAAACCCCCCAAAAAATGCGAACGGAAAACCAAAACAACTGTAGCAAACCAAAAAAAAACCAAACACCGCCAAATCCTCCAACCGCAAACAACCAAATCCAACCAACTTAACCGCCAACAATCCAACAACGCAACCTCGACTCCACACACACCAAGCCATAAATAGTGTTTATTTTCCCGCACAAATTAAGGAGGAATCATAGGGACGCACAATCAATGATGCGGCCGCAAACTAAGGACGCATGTATAAATACGTCACGAAATCACATTTAATTTCTGGTTGATTTCATTCTGGAAGCAGAGACATGGCTTCAGACCAGGGAAACAATGGCCAAAATTCCGGCGGTAAGGCCTTCATGCATTTTGTCTCAATGATTCTTTTAAAACATAATATTGTGCAAGTTGTGAAGTGGCTAAATCTGCATATTTACCCAAATAGGTGAGGAGGATGACATAGAAGAGACTGCTGGCCCCAGTCAACCCGCCAAAGCTGCCAAAAAAAAAAGGCAGCCACATTTCACAAGCAAGGAGATGGAGGTTTTGATCCAGAAGTGCGTTGACATCCTGCCCCAGGCAGCCAGGAATATGAGCCAAAGCCAGAAGTGGAGAATGTGGGAGGAGGTCGCCGTTGCTGTCAATAGGGTGGGTGATTATGTCCGTCTAGCCCGGGATGTCAAACGGCGGTAAGTAAACACTTTCCCATCCTATAAACAAACCCCATTGTAAAAAAAAGGATAATGGTTCCAATTTCATTCCACAGATGGGCAGACTTCAAATATCGTCTCAAGCAAAAACTTGCCGACAGGGCTAGGCATGCAAGGGGGACAGGTGGGGGTCCCACCCCTGTGTCATTGGAGTTGACAGACTTAGAAGAGCTGGCACAGGGGTGTGTGCAGGCTGTGGAGGTGTTTGGCGTGTCCAACATGGATACGGACATGCCAGACTTTGCGGCTCCTCATGTTGGCCAAGGTAAGTCTTGTGATGTCACCAACTCTGAAATGCTATTGTGCCAATATGTAGATTCTAATGTGAGTCTTTTGGCATTTTTCCTAACAGAGACAGAGGCGGATGAGTCTGCTCCAGAGGGGAGCCTTGGCCGCAGAATTTCTGCTGGCTCTGCAGGGGAGGAACCAGTACATCCGGCTGAGGACCCTGCAGAAGCCAGTCCAGGGCGTGCCCCCTCGCAGGCAGTGGGCCTCCTCACAGAACTCAATTTTAAATCGGATTTCCATACGGAGATTCTGCAGAGGATGGACGCCAGTCTGCGGCCAACGTGACCATTGCTCAGGCCCTGGCGGAAAATACCAGGGCCAACATCCGCATCGCCGATGCCCTGGAGCAGCTCGTTCGCCAGCACATGGTGGAGCCGACCTCCCTTCCTGCCGGAACATCCGGATCCTCCACCTCTGGCACAACATCAGCCAATCCTCCAAATGTGCCTAGCCCTGTGCCTAGTCCAGAGGCCACAACATCTGCCTCTGGACAGGCCAGCCCGATGGCATCCCGGACCCGGTCTGGCGCCCACCCTCACCCAGCCAAACGGGCGAGAAAACGGTGACAGCAATGGCGACTTTGCCCACACTCCTTCTGTGCTTGGCTCATATTCCTTTCTGGTCAAAACTTCCCTCTCCTTTCTTGTGAAATGTTTTTAATTTTGGTATTTACGTTTATGTTACCAGTTATGGCTTTTTTTTTTTTTTTAACAAATATCTTTGCCACCAAAAAAAGGCAACAAAATATTAGGCCAATTTGTTTGTGTTTAAACAATAAATTTAAAACAAAAAACTGACATTGTATTGTGACATTATTGTCCAAATGGGTTACATTTAATCCTGGCCCTAAAGGCAAAAACTGACCCTCTTAAAAAAAAAAAAAGGCCTCTTTAAGGAACGTTTAAAAAATCACATAGCGATGCAAATTCCACAGTAAACCAAAAAAAAGGGGAGCTAATTAAAACATGATGACATTATTGTTACAATAGGCCATAACCATCAAATTGTGGCCAAAATAAAACACCAAAAATGTACGCTAATTGATTGTGTAATCATGACATTAGCAGCTCTGATTTCCACCTGCGTACGCTTTTGTGCTATCCCAATAAACTGCTTTCCAAACACATACCAAGCCGGTTTTCAATCCAACACTAATTACTTTACTGACCAGCCACGATTAATTGCAGCACCATCGTTGAGTCCCGGGACGGAGGAGAAGGCCATCGCCAATGTGGTCGAGTAATCCTGACCCTAAGCTGTGCGAGCATTTTGAAGGGAAAGCAGATGTTCCAGTGACGTATGAGACGGTCCGAACACATTTGACGTTCGCATCTGCTAATGTATGTACGCCCCAAAAACGCCTCGCCACGCCTGCGTTTTTTCATCTCCACCCCCGTCAACACCCAAAAACGCCCTGTTCTGTCAATCACATTTGACATGTCACTTCCTGTACGCTATTTTAGGAACGAGAGAAAAAAAGCTCGCAATCTGCCGTACGCACATGCGCAGTGTAACACCGACGCATGCGCGGTTAGTCAACATCGGAACGCAACGAGCGTACTGTTGTTAACGTGCGGCTCTGAATGAGGGCCAAAAAGATCATACTGTATTTATACTCATTTAGCCCTCTTTATGCAATGTTATTACTATTAAGTTTAGTACAAGGCAGCCTGCTTACATACTATATTTATTTCAGCGACCGAAAAATAAACCTTTCAGTGCACTTGGGGCCTGGTTCAGATTTGGGAACTAGAGTTACTTGACAAACCATTTTGCAATGCAAGGGTTGTAAATACATAATTTTTGCATGCAGGACAAATACTGGCTTCTTTTGCATGTAACCCACAAATGCTGGACAACTTAATTTTAACACTGCGGGTTAGATGTTAGTTTGGACACACCCCTTACCAAATCTACATCTCTCTGCACATTTTACATCTGCCCCACCTGCAGTGCAGCATGGATTTACCAAGATGCACAGTTACTTTCTCTCTCTTACTCTATTCCCAAAGCTGAATCAGGCCCCTAATCCCTCTTGATCAGGGATGGGGAACCTCAGGCACGGGGGCCGTATAAGGCCCTCGGAATCATTTGGTCTGGCCCTCTGAGCTTTTTTCTGCTAGCTTCAGCTGGCTAGCAGGGTGCCTAGAATGGCACACTGCAGCCGTTATCTATGCAGCAGTGCCTGGAGAGTCCTTAGGGCGCTTCAGACGGTCACAGCACTGCCCTTGCAGCTCCCCAGAGCATCCTCAGTATGCTCTGGGCATTGCTGTAATCACCGGCGATTGTGACCTCGCCCATGTGTGATGTCACACGGAGGGGGAGTGGCCTGCACTGGGCCCGCAAATAATGTTGTATATATCAAAAAAGCCCTCGCCAGAAAATAGGTTCCTCACCCCTGCTCTAGATACATACGATACATACTTTAAATACTTTTAGGCACAAAGCCATTTGCATTTATCCAGTAATAAACAACTGCTGCAGAGTAATATCCTAATTTTCCCAAGCTGCACAATATTTATGCACTT
Source organism: Taudactylus pleione (assembly GCA_031769625.1). Lineage (NCBI taxonomy): Eukaryota > Metazoa > Chordata > Amphibia > Anura > Myobatrachidae > Taudactylus > Taudactylus pleione. The sequence goes on from JAUIMM010000185.1 coordinate 1,258,505, forward strand.
TTACAGACATAAAGCTACTTCTTAAGACCTAAATCTTTATTTACATTAGGCTTATATACAATCTTTTGTATACATCCACATTTTTACAACCAATCTGGAATTTTATTATCTCTACAAAGTTGCAAGGCCATAGAGATATCTGGAGATCCCCAACACTATTAGTCGGGAAACCTCCTTTGTAGCAGGCATACTTATCTACTCTCCTGGGAGTCACGGGAGACTGACAATTTTTTGGGTAGTCCCCCGTACCCTTGGAAGAGTGGGTGGATCTCCTGCATCCCGTCCACTTTCTAGTGAAGTAGGCAGGGGGTGGAGGTTTTTTACCAGGAATCATTGTCTGTATGGAGGGCCCGGGGCTAAAATACAATGAATCGTGTCATTTAAGCCTAGCCCCTCTACTCGTACCCACAAAATGTGGCATTTTACCTTAACGGGGGCGGGAGATTAAAATGTGGAAAAGTATAGTAGAAGGTATATGCTGCTGCTGCTGCTTCTTGGAGTGCGTGGTTGCAATTTCCTGGCAAGCTTGGACCCCCAAAGAGGTGCAACCACTCCTCCACCTACCCCTTGGTGCCCTCAAGCCTCCTAAAGAGAAGACAAATGGCGAAGTTGCCCATAGGAACCAATCAGCTTCTATCTAGCATTTATCAAGTACATTCTAGAAAATAATAGGTAGAAGCTCATTGGTTACTCTAGGCAACTTTTCCACTGGTCCACTTTTCCACTTTTTAGAAGGTGTGTTACATTTCCCCAAATTATGTATTTTCTAGCACTGACTTTTTTGTCCATAAATATTAGCCTCAATATTTATCTGCTCCTTATGACATAGCATGCAGTGTGTAAATGGTGGGTTCCAGTCACATAAACAACAGTACTCTATGACTGCTGGCAGCAGATAAACATCAGTTTCCTGTGATATATATATATATATATATATATATATATCATTGCAGAAAGCATTAGTGTGCCACTTACTCTATCCTTGACTCTGAGCTGAGCTTTGTTCCCCACATTTAATCTATTTCAAAATCATGTTATGTACATCTAAAAAACACATCCAGAATACAACCATATCTTACACAAGACACTGCAAAGACTCTCATTCATGCAATCAATATCTCCTGCATTGATTATTGCAATAGTCTCCTTACTGGTCTTTCTCAAAATAGCCTTTCACCACTACAATCCATTCTGAAGTTGATCTTCCTCACTAAACAACATCATCTGCTACTTTACTCTGTCAATCACTCCATTGGTTACTTGTATTCTACCAAATTCAATATAAAATACTTTTACTATTTACTAATACTTTGTTTTACTATTAACCAAACAACACCAACATACATCTCTTTGCTTATCTCAAAATATCTCCCAACCCAACCTCTCTGCTCTGCACAAGATCTGCATCTCTCATCCACCTGCTCCCATTCAGTTACATTACTTTTTTTGGTATCCAACCACTGTGTGGAATGCCCTCCCTTGCACAATAGGAATTTCCTCTAGTCTGCAAACCTTCAAGCATTCCCTGAAAATTCACCTCTTCAGACAAGCTTATTAAATCCAGAACCACCCACATAACCTTCATAAGCTATCCTACCCACTTACACCCCCACTAAACAGTAAACACATAATTTTTCATATTGTCTCTTTTTTCACTTTCACATCCTCCTGACCCTAGGCTAACATTCCTGTGACTGGATCATACAGCCCACCAAGAACCTCTGCAATTTGGCTGGACTAATATGCAATAGGTAGCACCTACCTTAGTGTATCAATACCTATTTCCTTATAAATGTTAAGCTTGCAAGCAGCGCCCTGTTACCTCTATGTCTGTCTGTTATTACCCAGTCTAGTTCTATTACTGTTTGTTCCCAAATGTAAAGCATAACAAAATATGCTTGTTCTATATAAGTAACTGATAATAAGTAAATAATAAATAATTGCTGCTTTCCTGTTAGTCGACTATCCCTTCCAACTCACCTAATGCCTACCCCCTTATAATCCCACTTTCAGTATATACTTTTATGTTTGTGTTCCCTGTGTCGAAGCATCTACAGAGAAATCTGTCTTCACAGCAGTTGTTCAGTTTATGCCTGATAGTAGTACTGTAATTTATTTTATGAACCATAGTAGTGCCTTAGTTCATTTTATGTACCATAGTATTGTCCTAGTTAACATAATACCAAACAGTGCCCTAGTTCATATTATGCCACATTGTAGTGCCTCCAGTTCACATTATGCCACACAGTGGGCCTGATTCAGAGCCGGACGCTATTTGCGCTTGCTCGTTCAGAAAAAGGGGTCGCTATTTAAATTGAGCGCTCGCTCTTTGCGGTCTGTTGACGTCTCTATGTCTGAGCGAGCGAACGAAACATGCGCTCGCTATTTTGTAAAGATGCCCCCTGGCCGCTCGCATCATACGTCATCTCCGCTATTTATATGATTAATCGAGTACATCGAAGGCATCTGAACTGCTCGCAGTGCTTGTGGTTGGATTTTCCGACCGCAATCATGCGAACAGTTCAGGCTAAGAAACAACCAAGTGACGTGGTCGATGACGCTGCTTTGTTAATTATGCACACCCTTAAAATGCCCCGTTTTCAAGCACCTTCCCCTGTTACCACCCACAAATGCCTCATTCTGTCACTCAAATTAGCAAGCATTCGCTATTTTACGAGCACACAATTTCCGACCGCAATGAATGGTTCGCGCATGCGTATTACAACCCATATGCATGCGCAGTTGTGCGAACATCGCTCGGAGCGACCGAGCGGCCGCTTACGAGCGGCTCTGAATCTGGCCCAGTGTCTCCAGTATAAATTATGCCAAATTGTAGTGCCCCAAGTTCATATTATGCCATATTGTTGTTCCCCCAGTTCATAATATGCCACACTGTAGTGCCACCAGTTAATACTGTGTAACATTATAGTGCCCCCAGTTTATATCATGCCACATTAGAGTGTCTCCAGTTGATATTTAGACTAGAGATGAGCGGTTTGGTTTTGACTTTGTTCTTTTCGTCAAATTAGCGCAAGTTCTAGTTAGTTTGGTTTTATCCTATTAGCTATCCAAAACATGTGAGAGCCAGGTAGCCAATATGATGCCATTTTTGAGACCCAAACATAACCGAGTAAAACTGAACCATGTATCTCTAATTTTGACACAATACAGTGCTCCCAGTTCATATTATGCAACATTACAGTGCCCTTCAGTTCAGATTATGCCACGCTATAGTGGCTCCAGTGCATATTGTGCCACGTTACAGTGTCCCAGTTCATATTATATAACATTATAGTGCCCTCTAGTTCAAATGATATAACATTACAGTGCCCTCTAGTTCATATTATATAACATTACTGTGGCAGGGAAATAAATGATTCCTCACAGATTGTAATGAAATTCAACAGTTATTGTATAGTAACCAACATTGTGGCACTAGGTTGGTGGAACTCCAAATGTTTAGTAATATACTATGAACAATAGCGAAAAAAAGCGTAAAAGTGTAAGTGTAGTGTAAAAACAGTTTCTTTGGAAACATTTAAATGATGAACTAGTACAATGTAAGATAAAACATAACTTTTAAAAATATATGCCCATTAAAAAATGTGATAACACGCAGAAAAATCGTTAATTCATGATGATAAAATCATATTAAATAGCAATAATGGTACAGTTATATTATGGATAATATATTCCAAATAAATCTGAGGTACGGTCAGGCCCGCCAAGAGCCTCGGCGGGCCCGGGTAACATGGGGCGTGGTCTAATCATGGGTGGTGTGGCCACGCCCCTTTGGGAAAAATAAAAAATAAAAAAAGATATTCAGCGCCGCTGGTGAGGGGGCGCTCTGAGCCCCCTCAGCCCGGCGCAAAGCCAGGGGGGTGCGATCAGTGTGATCTCTCCCCCCCACAGGCAGAGGAGACTGCTCGTAGCTGCTGCTCAGCAGCCACGAGCAGTCTCCCACTGTAGCTTAGCAGACACTGTGTCTTGGGCTGCTGTGAGGGATGGGGGGTGGCGTCAGACCCAGGCCCCGCCGGGCCCATCAGGAAGCCCGGGCCAAGGTAATCTGTACCCGCCCCCCCCCTCTTGCCGCCCCTGGGTACGGTCAGCAAAATATATTTATCCCCATAGAAATTGTGTGTTAGGGATATACATTGAATGCTAACGCTGTCATTTCATATAGCTTCTGTGTGTGAATCTGGGTAAATAGGCAAAGACGGAGGTCCGATCCTAGTGACCCGCACCAATCTGTGACTTTATACCAAATCCTTTGCGACAAAAATAATAATCCTGAGTACCAAGAACACCATGTGCCTGATTCAGAGCCACATGCAATCCGCAAGCAATGCCTATGTTCATGTAGTTGAGCAACTATTTACAACTCTGCAGGCATGAAAATTTCAGAAATCTACGGCTCATGCGTTCCGCAGAGTGTACGCACAAAGGTGCAATCAGGCAGATGGTATCAGAGGAGTGGTGGAAAAGTGATGGACGTTCCTGGGCGGTGACTGGGAGGTGGTTAGTAGTGCATACAAAAATGGTACCTTCAGTGGGCGTATTATGGGAGCATCACAGGCCTGTCAATGCAAGCGGCTGTGTTCCCAGACCACACCCGCAGGCATAGGAGGCCATGGTCAGACTGAGACACTGCACCTGCCATAGGGCAGATGCAATTTTTTTCTGTGCGATCAATGTTGGAGTATAAGGATGACCAATTGGTATTACAGCGTGCACGGGCACTAAAAGTACGTGTCTCAGTCCTTGCACATTCAGCTGCACAAATGTACACAAGGGAGGAAGTTTGTAGGTCATTTGCATAAGTCACAGACGGGCGGCCACCAATAGATGCTGCTGCGAGCGCTTTTGCATGTGACTCAGAATCAGGCCTTATAGACAAATTTGTATGCGGCTTCAATGCAAATAAGAAGCAACATTTAGAAAACAAGCATGAAAGTATGGGAATCACTAGCCATGGCAGAGCACCTGAGTTGTGCCATGCATCTCACTCCATATGCAGCAAGCAGGATAGGTGTATAAGGACACATCAGTAATGTCATGGAAACTACAGTGACAAAATCTATAACAAATATGAAATTAATAAATGCAGAATCCATTTATCTAACAAATTCCCACAGGCTTCACAATGCTCCAATACAAAACTTTTATTAAGGCAACTGAAACATTTGCTTCCACAGGTCAATATTGTAGCAAGACTCACTTTACTTAACGCTAACCTAAAAATCCAGCTCTTTCTCTTAAAATTGTAATACCAACTCTCTGCCCACCCTCAAACCACCTCTCTATGGGGCATATTTATCAAACAATATTTGTGAGATGTTTTCAGGGACCACCCCCAAATACTTAGAATCCTATGGATGGATGTATGGTGGCCACAGCAGGTATCAGAGATATCTACTGATATCCCCAGTAGCTAATGCCATCTGCAAATGGCATTTAGAGAAATTCACCCAAAAACTGACATATCCCTCCAAGTGCATGATTATTTATTGGGAGAGGTGTACCAGAGGTTCTGCACTGACATTTGTACCTTAAAATAAAGATTTTCCCTACCTTTCCTCTTGCTCAGGAGTGAGTGCACAAAAAATGTCAGCTTTCTCTGTAACGTAAATACAAGTTTAAAATTGTACTACATATGTATTTGCAGTGTGAGTTTGCCATGAGAACGGCTCGCAGAACCCAACTGAAACCTTATTGGAATGACCCCATTAAAGCAATGCATCAGAACCAACTTGAATGTCCCTATAAGATTGTTATCACATTTGTCATCCATGTATGTTGATCGCTAAGAAATAAAGATATCTTACAGTATGTATGCTCTTGACAGCTGATAAGGAAACATTTTTCTTTCAAATGTTTTTTTAAGCATTAACAGTGTTTTTCACACATTTGTTTACTCACTTTTAATCGTGGACCTTCTTGTTGATACGGTCATTAAGCTAACATATTTAGCAGCTATCAAAGCCAAACAGCTTTCAGCAAAAACAAGGGAAAAAACATTAATACCTCAAAAGAACTTCTCCACCTCTCTAAATCAGACATGATGGTAAACAAGTAGCAGCTACACATCAAAACCTCATGACAGCTGCAACATCTGCTGCGGGAGAGGATTAGCACAACAAAAGCACATCTTTCTGGGCATAAAAGACCAGATGTCAAAAAGTAACCATCATATTTGGATATAAGACTGGTGATACTTTCTGCAAAAAGTCTTACAAATTGAAGTAGTAATATAAGTCATGCTGTGCCTGTGTAATCTTAGGGAAAGGTTCATGCATCATCTTTACCACTGTAACAGCTGCTGAGGTTTGCTCATAATTATAGTGTGGGTAGTTATGAAAAAGGATGACAAAGTTCACGGTAAAGAGTTTCTTCACCAGCATACCATAAAGCAGAGTTTCCCAAACTATGGCATTACAGTCCAGGTTTTAAGGATATTTGAATCCAGATGGTTAAATCAAATTTACTAAGGTACTAATTAAGTAATTTGTGCCAAAGCATGGATATCCTTAAAACCTGGACTGTAATGATGGGGTTTGGAAAACGCTGGCATAAAAGTAAAGATTCAGTGGGACATGCCAAGTTTACAATAAGTCTTGCATCATTTAGAGATATCAAGCCATTAGGGAAAAGAACAGCAGCTCGGGCGAGGTAATAGAGGAGCTCAGTAAAGTTCTGTGCTGCATAGAGACGCAATCCTGCTCCCGTGTGTCCATGGAGACAGGTCTACGTATGTCTGAAAACATGGGCCAATTCAATTAAGGGTGTATTGTGGTGAAGTGCCATTGCATTGGAACACCGTCAGCAATACTCTAAATTGCCCCAATTGCGTCCAGATGTAGGGGCTCCTATAAGTGTAGCTGTTATGGCATTGCTCATAATTGAATGGACCCCCATGTGTGTTACTAAATTTGAGATTTATCAGACCTTCCAAAAAAGCAAAGTGGAGGTATTACCCAAAGCAGCCAATCAGATTCTAGCTATCATTTTCCAGAATGTACCAGATAAATTATGGATTCTGTTTGGTTGCTAAGGGCAACACTTCCATGTTTCTTTTTCACACAGTTTATTAAAACTCCCCCTTATGTGCTGTTTTCTGAGTTTCACGCAATGTCAATGTCGGACACAGTTGGGCACTTATTTTAGACTATGTATGTGTCTAAGTTGCACAGAGCATATATCCAAAGTCCGCGCAAACAGAGTCGCAGTCGCAGTTGAGATGCACGGCCACAGAATTGTCTTGAAAATGTACTGGGTGTTCCTCAGCGGTGACAGGGAGGTGGCTAACTGGACCCATGATTTGCTTTTGCCTTTTAAAGGATTGCTACTTTAAAACATCGTCCAGACTCATCAGGAAGTTACAGATGCCTGTAAGATGCACATAATGTTGATGTCGCTTGCAAGCAGCCAATGTTTTCAGTTCGCTCATGCATCCAAGTCACTCTGCACATGTCTCCCAATGGTTACAGTACAAAGAAGCAGACCAAAATTACACGCAGAGCCATGCTATTTTGGTGGGCATTTCTGGGAGGTAACAGAGGGGTGGCTAGCCAGACACGGTCAGCAATGGCGTTCAAACTTGCACTGACCCTGGCGGCCATGTTCAGATGGACAAATTGCACTTGCCATAGGGTAGGTGCAATCTCTGATGGTGCGACCATCTTAATATGTGATTAGCACCGCAGTCAGTGGGCACCTCAGTAGGAAGCCTATCAGCTACAGCATTTGCATAAAATAGCGTCCAATTCTGAATCAGGCCCTTAGTGAGCAGCTGAAATTCAGGATCTATCTACATTACTGGCCCACATTCGCAATACAATTCTTCAGCATCTAGTATGAGTTTTGTCCCCAAATAGAGAAATAATTTGCTTAAATAACCATTGTTTTATGCTTATGTTTTTTTTAAGTGACTATTATTATACAAAAGGGTATTATGCAGGAAATTGTCTCTTTTTCCTTTTTTAATATTCTTGTTTATGAGAAAATCCTAAGGAGATGCAGAAAAGGAGATTCCAGATGGCATACTGCACTGAAGAACATCTTCAAAGCTTTGTGCTGAAATGATTCATAATATCTTATTGAAGTGATTGCATTCACTAGAGGCAAATACTTGGTGGTACACATAGTAGTAGTGATAATCTATCTGTTGCACACAGTTTTCCCTCTGGTCAGAATTTGAGACATGTAAAAGTTTTTTTTTAAGTTACAGTACTTACAATTGCCTATCATTTGGATTAAGAATGTGGAGTATCATTGTTGGTATATAGATATGCAAGGATTATTTAATATACAAGTCACATGTTATTTTATGTGGCACATGTACTATCTTTTGAACTTTTTTTTCCTTTATGCTATATGCTCTATTGCACATGTTTATTTTGTTTAATGTATTCAAATTCAGTAAGTGTATTTGTACTATTTATGTGAATAAGGCAACACACACAGGAGGGCTTGATGAGATACAGTACAGTTTTATATAAATATATGCTGCAACTTGGTAAACACTGCAGCAACTTATACAGAAGTGGACTTTATACATAATTGAATCAGTACTTACTCAAAGTATTCTGCAGCAGGTGTGACTTTGTAAGAATCATTAATATAGGAAAATCCAGAGCCATTGATATAGTTGTATCTTATCTCAGAACAGTTAAGACTATTCCATGAATTGTTACAGTGAATCCATGGCAGTTCTGATGTGAATGAGGAGAACAGGTAATGTATGGCCCATGCAATGATAACATTGTAAAAAAAGCCCACATACAATGATATGAGAATGACTGTAAAACCAACTCCTAAAAAGAAAGACAAAATATAAAAAGATTATTAATTTCCTATAGATCTTATAGCTTTACATGACACCATTGTGCAACAAAATTTAGAATTGTAATAGACATTTTTGCTGTCTGCATTCACCACTCCGTACTTTGTCTTGCCTCCCTCTTATATGTCTTTGAGCATACCAGCAGAAAGGAGTATGTAGAAGAAAGTAAATGGTAACAGGAAAATTTTCCTAAAAATATTTTATTTATATTACACAATTGTTCATTGTGGAAAACCATTTCATTCAAAATTGCCAACAATCCATTCATTCACTTCTGGCTGTAAGCCTTGACACTGAGGGGGTCTTATTATCCTGTGCAATTCCTTTATTTGCATAGTGCGGAAGTTTCCAAACTCGGTCCTTAAGGCACCCTAACGGTCCAGGTTTTACGGATATCCGTGGTTGAGCACAGGTGGTTAAATCAAATTTGACGGAAGTACTATTTAAGTCACCTGTTCCCAAGCATGGTTATCGCTAAAACGTGGACTGTTAGGGTGCCGAGTTTGTCAATCTCTGGTATAGTGTGGTATATAAATATGAGCTACTTGGACACATTTACATATACATTACATATTAGCAATATAAAACTGTCCATTTGGGTGTCTTTGGAAGCCACTGTAGGTTGTGACTGCCTTTAAAAAGATGACAGGTTCTCTATTATACAGCACATAGAAAAAAATGTAAATATATAATTGTCTACTGGTTCATAGAAGCTCCATAGCTCAGTGACTAGCATGCAAATCAAGCTACAGCAAGCCTCAATATACCATACAGCTAGAGACGCATTGGTGCGACTGGGCTGCGCCGAGCGCTGTAATGTAGCAACTATTTCTTTCAAATTTCACAGAGATGCTGTTTGGCGTGACTACGGCAATTGTGTATGAGGACCATCTGTATTTAGCCACAGCTACATCTATCGGCGGTCACCCGGCTGCAACATTGTGCAAATGTAGTTACAAAGCCCTTCCCTGGTGTACATCCGTGTGCCTGACTGTGTAAGGACTGAGGCACCCGCTAGCAGCATCTGTAGGCACTGAAATACCAATTGCTGCATCTTTAGACACCACCATCGGTCGCAGTGGCGTAACTATAAATTTTGCTCCCAAATGCCAAAAAAGTTCAAGGCGCCCCCCGCCCAAAAAACAAACACACCGGTGTAAGGTGTGCGGATTCATGTTCATGATACAGTTATGTGCCTTACACATTATGACACACTAAGTAATACCACTTATAACACATTATGCCCACCGGAATGCCCCAATAACACATTATGCCACACCATAATACCCCTTACAACACATTATGCCACAGCAATGCACTGTACACATGCCACACAGTGATGCCCTTATAACAAATTATGCCATGCCGTAATGCCTCTATTTCACATTATGCCACATAACACATTATGCCACACAGTAATGCCCCTTATACATTATTCCCCTTATAACACATAATGCTACACAGTAATGCCCCTAATAGCACATTGTGCACACAGTAATGCCCATTACACTTTATGCCACACAATAATGCCCATTACATCCCACCCTGACAGATCTGCTTCATCAACCCTCCTCTCCACTCCTGCCAGACTGTCACCTCAGCTCAAGACAGCTTGCACAGCTTTTATGTCCATGTAGAACCAGATTACTGGGAACATAGTTTATAACCTATTAAATTAGTGCCCCTTATATAGTGCCCCCTGTAGTTGTGCCCCATATGCAATGCCTCCTGTAATAGTGCCCCTTATGCAATACCCCCTGTAGTAATACACATTATCCAGGGCCCCCTGGAGTTGTGCCCATAGGCAGTGCCCCCTGTAGCTGTGCCCCTGTAGTTGTGCCCCTTAAAGTATTGCCCCTGTAGTTGTGCCCCTCTAAGTAGTGCCCCTTGTAATTCTGCTCCTTCAAGTAGTGCCCCCTGTAATTGTGCCCCTTCAAGTAGTGCCCCTGTAATTGTTCCCCTTCAAGTAGTGCCCCTGTAGCTGTGCCCCTTCAAGTAGTGTCCCTGTAGTCGTGCCCCTCAAGTAGTGGCCCCTGTAGCTGTGTCCTTTAAAGTATTGCCCCTTGCAGTTATGCCCCTTAGAATAGTGCCACTTCAAGAAGTGCCTCGGTAGTTGTGCCCCTTCAAGTAGTGCCCACTGCCCCCTGAAGTTGTGTCCCATCAAGTAGTGCCCACTGCCTCCTGTAGTTGTGCCCCTTCAATTAGTGCGCCCTGTAGATGTTCCCCCTCTACTTACCTGACCGCTCAGGTTCCTCACTGCGCGGGTGATGTCATGACGTCACCCGTGCAATGCATTACTGGGAACGCTGGCCTCTGAAGTGATCGGTGGCTTCCTAGCCTCCGGTCACTTCAGAGGCCAGTGCTCACAGTTGCAGTGGTGTAACCACTGCCCCCGGTGCCTCCAAGCTACCCGGTGCCTCCAAGCCACCGCGGGGGCTGCGGGGGCAGTAGTTAAGCCACTGATCGGTCGCAGCATCGAAACTTGCACCAGTCCTATGGCAGGTGCTGTGTATTTGTCCATGTATGGCCTCTATGTGAGTGGTGGAGCATCTGTGTACGCAATCACTTTCAATGACATGCAGGCCGTGACACTCCCATAACACTGCCATAAAATGGATAGTCTCCATAATGCGCTAAGACACCTACCAGTCCCATTACTATTCCAAGACATATCTTATACCATGTGTCTCAATCCCAACAGCACCTTTGTGCATACATTCTGTGTAACACATGAGCCGTAGGAGTTTTTAGTGATTTTCGCATACACACAGAAGCAAAAAAGTGCTCAACAATTTGCACATCGGCATTAGTCTGCTAATAGATCTGCCTAGCATGCTAACCAGAATGACCAGCGTGCTAATTGTGTATACTGCAACTCCCCTGCTCCACATCAGCGCTCTATAACAGAGACAGAGAGCATATTGAACATAGCACCTGATTCAGACCCACTTGCTAGATGCGTTCGCTTGCACGATGCGCATGCAAATTTCAGCAAGGCAGGCGATCGCATGGCATTTTGTATGCAGACGCCAACCAGCCTAAGTTAAAACGCCCACTTTTGCACGTCATCTCCAGGAACTGTATGTAACCATCGGTAACATTAAGTACCTTCAGATGCGATCACAGTGCTTGTGGTTGACATAACCTACCGCAAGCACTGCGAGTGATTCATTGTGATTTTCAACCATGTGACGTGTACTATGACGCTGCCTCTTAATTATGCACGCCTCTGAAAAAGCGTTTAGATGCTCGGGCACGCCTGCGTTCTCCACCTCCACTACCCGTTTCTAGTGGCTAGCCCCTGTCCCAACCCACAAACAGCTTCTCCTGTCACTCATTCAGCAGGGCTGTCTAGGCGCAGCGAGCTAACGCTTCACGATTGCTCACGCTGGCTGCGTGCGAATGCATCTTAGCGAGCGGGTATGAATCAGGGCCATAGTTTTGATGATATGGTGAAAGAATATGGTGTAAGCTTGTCAATGGGTGGTAGAGGAAGACGATACCTTAAATAAGTTTCCATGTAAATCGCTCAATCTGACTTTAGTGCCAGTATAAATAAAAGTTTGCATTAGTGGAATCACCACAGATAAAGGAACAGTACATATGTGAAATGCCATACTATAAGACATTTAAATATTGGCACAAAGGATGTCCAAATATACTAGTTCTTTATTCTGTCTGAGTTGAATCACCATAGTAATATTTTAAAATCCATCTTACCTTTAAATATAGGACAAATCTTCCAGACTCCTGCAGCTCCCTCTCGGTTAAATTGTCCTATAGCAAGCTCCATGTAGAAGAGGGGCATTCCAGCAATAATCATAAAAAACAAATAAGGTACCAGAAAAGCACCTGAAAAAATAAGAAGTTAAAACACTACTTAATGTCTTGTATTAAGAAGTCTTCATTTACTGATGGAAAATATACTCAGTATGCGTGAATCTTACTTAAGAAAACAGAGTTGGTGCAAGGTAGTGGAAACAGAGCTATATAAGGGGCCAAAACATTTAGTTGTCAAAAAATGTAACAGACAATCAAAAAGAATTTTAATGAAGGATTTGAACTTCTCCCCCATTGCAGGTCCAATATCTTTGAGTTATATGTATTTATATGTAGATCCTAATAGATTTCATTAGAAATGGTACAGTACTTCACCACTAGAACTAAGTGATAAGAAGGATGATTTTGTACCCATAGTCCTGGATTCAGATGATGATATGGGATTACAAGTACAGAATTAATTATTAGAGGAAGGAAATTACACATACTGTTCTCCTATCCCCATATATGACTTAAATTGAAAAAATAAATTAAAATAGTAAAGTACACAGGTTCCTGTTGATACCTTTCCCTATCAAACCCATATTATACTATTTATCCAAGATACACAAATCAATCACTGCACCCCCTGGACTACCTATCATTTCCGGAATCCACTATTCCGTACCTCTAACATGTCTTCTTATGTAGATTCCTTCTTCCGACTGCAGTCCCATCTATGAGACACCACCCACTTTTTTAATCTTTTTGATAATCTAGAGCATCGGGATTCATATGCATTTCTCTCTCTTGATTCAAAGACTATTTACACAAATATCCCTCACACTTTGGGCACAACGCCCTAAGAGAGTGTTTTCCTTGAAATGGGACCGCAATTGCGACACAATTCTTAACTCTATTCTTTTCATTATTCAACACAATTATTTTCTCTTCCTTGACATGTTTTATCTACAGGTGATGGGGAAGACCATGAGGACCAAATCTGCACAGAATTATGCAAACCTATATACAGTGGAGTTTAATGAACAACGTCTGTGTGTGGATTTGACAGGTCTCTGGTCTTTTATGATCGTTATATAGATGATCTGTTTATCATTTGGGATGGAGATCCTTACTCACCACAGAATTCTGTTTCTTTCCTTAACAATAACACTTTTAATTTATTATTCACTTACACGTATGACAGGAACTGTGTTAATATTCTGGATATGACCCTAGAATATATATATAACAAGATAAATACTTCTACAGTAATTATTGCAAGGAGGTAGTTAGTAACTCTTAATTACAATTTTTCAGTGCTCACTACCTACTGTACCATGGAAGTTGAATATTACGAAAGGTCACTTGATCAGAATAAGACGTAACTGTAGTAAAACAACTACATTTGCGATTCAAGCAAAAAAGATGCTAAATACTTTCAGCACTACAGGATACACTTTGCAGCTCTTGGAAAATCCTATGCAAGAGGTTTGGGAGATGAAAAGGGAAGAAATGATATGATATTATAATCTGCAGAAATCCAAAAAGGCTAAATAGGATGAAGAAAATGTCAAATCTCTCCATCATAATAGCAGGAGAGAAGCAGATCATGGAAAGAAATTAAATTAATAGCACGTTGGAAATAGTGACCAATTATGATTCTACGAAAGGAGATCAGGAAAGTTTATCTGTAAACATAACAACACATCATTATCTATAAAGGAAATTATAGATAAAAAATATAATATTCTAAGACATGACCCATATATTGGAATATAATTCCAATATAAGCAAAAGTGATATATTGAAAAAACAGATCACACAAAAATCTTATTGTACAAAGTTTATTCAAAACAATCATAAAATAACCTCAAAATAACAACAATGAACAACTGAATTGACTACCCTCCAAACCTGAGGCTTCTACAAATGTGAAAAAATGAAATGTTTAACATGCTGTCATGTGAAAACCTTAAATAAATAACTTGTTATAGATAAACAAAAATCCATAAAATAAATGGTTCTATCAACTGTGACACTTAATATGTTATGGAAGATGAGTCTCCCACATCCAAATATTCCAAAACATGGAATATTCCGAAATACAGAATTTTTTGAGCGTGAGAAAGTGCTGCTTTTACTTTTTGCTGGTTCAATGTAAACAAACTTTGTTTAATGCACAAAATTATTAAAAATATTGTATAACATTATCATCATCATGTATAAGATGAATATAAAACATAAAGGAATTTCGTATATGTACTCAAACTTTGATGCACAAAATTATTACAAATATTGTATAAAATTACCTTCAGGCTCTGTGTATAAGATGTATATGAAACAGAAAAGCATTCTGTATTTAGACTTGGGTCCCATTCCCAAGATAACTCTTTATGGTATGCAATTATTCCAAAATACGGAAAAAGCTGATATCCAAAATACTTCTGCTCCCAAGCATTTTGCATATGGGAGACTCTACTTGTATACCTATTGCTTTGTACATGTAGCAGATGATATGTGGGACATACAACAAGAAATTTAAAATATAGATTTCTAGAACATCGCAGAAATCTTTCTGAATGGCAAATTGAATCAAATAGTAGTGTATCTAAACATTTATTAGAATTCCACAGTGTTAAAGCAGAGGACCTTATACTGATAGGTTTAGAACATATTCCATCACAATGAGACAACAGATACAAAACATTATGGGGCGTATTCAATTAGAAGCGAAAAGTTGGAATCGGTGAAATTTTTCGCCGATGACGTCATTTTCGCCAATTTTCATTATCCCCGTATTCAATTACATTGACTTTTCACCGGCGGCGAAAAGTCAATGTAAACAAACGGGAATAAATATGCGCCTGCCTTTAGCAGGCGAAAAAAAATGCAGAATTGGGGTTTAGGGGTGCAGGCTTAAAAAAATTAGCCTGCACCCTTGAGAATGACCCCTTAAAATGATCTGTGTAAAAAAAATGTAAAAAAAAAATCGGAACACCCCAAAAAAATCACTTTGAATTTGGGGGCGAAAAAAAAATGTTGGGGGACAAAGTTAAAAACAAGCGACCTTGTCTCTGGAGGGCTTCCCCAAGAATGCCCCAGGTGTTTTTTTTCATTGCAGCTGCTTGCGGAAGGTGGGTTTTTCACAATTTTTTCAACTCACTTTAGGAACTTTAAAATATGCTGACCCCTGTTTTCAAGTACCCCAAATCTGATAGGCATAGTTATTTTCCCCTAAAAAAAACTTCTAAATGCTCTTCTGCATCACCTTCTTCAAAGCCGCATTAATAAACCTGCCGCAGCTATTAAAAACCCCGACTTCCTTCAGGAGATAAAAATGGGGGTACCCATAGTAATCCCCCATGTCTACAGATCTTTAGGGGGGTCCCTGGAATACGGTTAAAAGTTTAAAAAAAATGACATCATTGGGGCTCCAGGTCTGGTGCTGGTCTTAAATATAGGGGGATCCCCACAAATTTTTTACCCCTATATTTAAAACCAGGACTGGTCCCTGCAGCCTGGTGTTGGTTTCTAAAATATGATGGAGCCCTACACATTTTGTTCCCATATTTTTAGAAACCAGGACTGGCTGGCAAGCCTGGGGCTGGTTTGGATTTTTTGGGAGTGGGCCCTATGTAATTTTTTTTTTTAAATTTTAACACGTTTTTTTACAGGTACAACACAACGGGAATTTTCGGGAAATATGCCAGGGAACCCCCTAAAGATGTGAGGACATGGGGGATCACTATGGGTACCCCCATTTTTATCTCCTGAAGGAAGTCGGGGCTTCTAATAGCTGCCGGCAGGTGCATTTTTGCAGAATTTTTTAAAAATGCGTTTAGAGACTTAAAAATATGCTAGTACCCATTTTCATTTACCCCAAATTTGATGGGACCACTTAAAAAATGAAAAAAAAAACCTAAGTGCTCTTCTGCATCACTTCTTTAAAGCCAGGGAAAAAAAACCTGCCTCGGCTATTTAAAAACTGCGACTTTCTTTTGCAGGCAAAAACGGGGGTACCCATAGTGATCCCCCTGGTCTGGACATGTTTAGGAGGGTCCTACAATTATTTCCTGAAAATTCCTGGGTTTTTTTTCGCCGATCCCGGTTTCGCCTACTTTGGAATTGAATAGGGGATTTAGCAGGCACGTGCACGATACTTTTTCGCCTGGAGAACAGGCGAAGGAGGCAAAAAGTCCAGCCAGCGAGAAGTCTGGACTTTTCGCCTCAAATTGAATATGGGCCTATGTCACCAAGAAGTATATTTGACATTTACTTTGCCAAGAAGGTCTTAATGAAGCAAATTAAACTTAACAGTCTACTTTGATCTAATGTCATCAGAAACACACCTCCACAAAATAATTTTTTTTGGTTGATACTTTATTTTTAATTGTAAAAATAAATTTCCTTTGTTGTAGGGTTTATGAGCAAAATAGAAAGTAAAAGATAAACCAAATAATAAAAATAAAAAAACAATGAAAAAAATGCTGTATGTATTGCACAAGTTATGTTTGTTATATATATGGAGATTTTATATGTAATAGGTCTTATTGTATAAATGCAGATTAAACATTGTCAAATATGAATGATCATCAATATATTATAAAACATAAATGAAAATTACAAGGTAATTATAAAGATACATTTTGTTGATCCAGATTAGAGAGATAAGAATAATTATATTATATAATTTATATGAGAGAGACTTTGATTGAATGAGGTTTTATTTAGAATTATTAAGGTTGTAGAAACTTTATTTACCAGTCTATAACCATAGGCTTACAGGAAATAATAATTAGTCCACACTGATAAGCAGTGGATATATATGTTTATCTAAAATAAGTATCGGTACATAGGAACTGTCAACTACATCCTGAATTATTAACTGCAAACAGTATCTCTTCTAGACCTTTGTTATCTAAGCTTGAAAGTGTTAATAATTAACCATGTGAGTTGTGAACTTATCACAGTTGTTTTATAATTATGTCTAATGAGCAACCTTAAAAAAGAGTCGCCCTCATATTTGGTAAAGCCATACAGAGAAATGCGTCAGTTATACAGACATGTCAGATGTCACTACCTCAACATATCTATGAATGCAGCGACTGGGTGCACTGAGTAACCATTCAGAACATCCAAACTCTCTCTTGCTACCTATACTTCTGAACAAAAGCATGCAGTAGCTGTGGTGGAGAAAACCTACAGTGATCGCAAAAAGTGGCAAATTCATGTGCATGTTATGAGAGTATTATGGGTATGTTTGGGAATGCTGCTGCATTCCCATTTGTAAAACCCAATGCTTAGGGGGCCATGTTTGGCTAGATTAGAGGAATGTAGATAGAGTAGACTCTAGGCTTACGTAAATGTCGCTGGTGTGACTGATGTTGCGTCAATGTTGGTGTGTTTACAATCTCCATTGCAAATGCAGAGACAACACAGCCTGAAAGTCGGTGCCTCACTGCTCATACACTCCATCACTTTGTCCAGCACAAAAGCAAAGCTGAGATTAGCATTTGCATATTGCCGCAATTGCTATTGCTAAATCAGGCCCCAAATTGGAACTTGTACTACACCTAAATTTGTTTGTGTTGGAAATGAAGAGAAATTGGAAAGTCACGACTTCCTGGGGACATGTAAGGTCTATGACCAGGCCAGCACGATCTAGTACACGGGGTAAGCATAAGCATTGCAGGGTGGTGCCGGGCTGGAGAGGCGCCCTCCCCACCACTTGCTTTTTGAGCGACTTTACTGTTTACCTGCAGACTCATGGGCTCGCATGGCAGGCATAGGACCAGGCCACCCATTAGCCAGATTGCTGTTCCATCTGAATATAAATGTAATATGTCTACAGCCATACAAAAAAAGAAGAACTATGGAGGAGCTGCACACCACAATGCCAGGAGGCAGACCTGAATAGTGAGACAAAGAAAGGGAGTGACAGCTTGCACGATTTGTATTATACAACAAACTGTGGTTGCAATAGTCTGGTCGGTGGTATCCTGGCTGTATTGGGGAAGAAGGATAGAAGCTGAAGCTATCTTCTGCGTGGAACCCTATGACTGTTATCTAAAGATTGTTGTGGTATGCTTAATATACAAGTATATATATATACGGTATGCATATATATTACACCATACAAGGTCTTGCGGTTTAATTAATTATTACACTATCAGGCGCTGGTACTTGTCCCCCTTTTCTCACCCTTAGACACAATCTGACCTACCAATCGGTTTTCTTTAAGGATCAAGCAGCCACCTGTCTGGAATAGGAGTATAGTGTGACCTAACATTTAAGGAGGGAGCAATACTTACCAAATCATGATATTTCCCATGTGATTAAGGAGATTTATACTCAACCAAGAGGCAGTGCCATAGTTGTAATATATTTTCTGTACTAATATTATTTACTTATTGATGCAACATTCAGAGACCACAAAGGGCAAAACTTACTAAAAGTCAGTTTAGTCAAACAGCCAGGTTTTGGTGCTCTTTCCTGTGGGTTAAATGATCTGCCCATTTTCTAAAGGCCAAAGCACCGTGGAAGCACTATTTAAGGAAATTGCCCACTACACATCGCCTTCCTGATTTTTTTCAATGGAAAATATATAAACTGTCCAATTAACTATGTGTCGGGTTTGGAAACTGCCATAAAATGCAGGCAAATCTGCCAACAAAAATTAGTAGTTTATGGAAGCGAGATTGAGATAAGACACTGCCAATTGGTTTATTCTTAATAAATACATCCATACAATTGGAAGAAGGCCTCACACTAGGAATCCTTACACAGAAGGAACATTCATTTTTGAGAGTTTAGAATCCCAAGAGACCTGTGTTCTGCCATTTATCTAAATTACACAAGGACAAGATAAACCCACCAAGTTACTCCATATTGTCTGGGATTGGATCTATACGTTCAAATATATCTATATACATTGACTGCTATCTGCAAGAATTGGTCATTCAACAAAAAGTTATCTTAAAGACACAATTTAGGTCCTACAATTCCTTGATGGATTTCAATAGCAAGTGTCCTACATACTTTGGACTAGTGATGTAAAATCATTATATACATGTATTGACCATAGGAAGGGA
This sequence comes from Taudactylus pleione, assembly GCA_031769625.1. NCBI lineage: Eukaryota > Metazoa > Chordata > Amphibia > Anura > Myobatrachidae > Taudactylus > Taudactylus pleione. The sequence goes on from JAUIMM010000185.1 coordinate 1,278,200, forward strand.
TGTGAACATGTAGAACACTATCTATTGACAAAAATAGAAATACCCACTCAGCAGATTAATTTCATTATGTTGTAATATCGAAATTATATTACATTATAACTATTTTTGGTATCAAGGGGAATACTACAAACAAATTAAAGGCACAGCGATGGGCACACCATTTGCGTAGAGATACGCAAACCTATTTGTGTCAAAATGGGAAGATGATTGGATTTGGAGTAACAATATATATATCAGTTGAACCTCGTCTGTAGCCAGCGTTATATTGACAATGTACTTTTTATTTGGAATGGATCAGAAACGAAACTAGAAGAATTAAAAAATTATGTAAATGCCAACAATATCGGCCTAGAGTTCACAACCCAGAGCAGTAAGGAAATAATTGTCTTTTTAGATTTAGAGATATTCATAAAAGATAATACACTGAAAACTAGGACACACATAAAAGAGGTCGATGGAAACAATGTTCTCAGCACCTCAAGCTACCGTCACAAGTGGTGGATCAAGACTATCCCACAGGGACAACTTAATTGGATACGAAGAAACTGTACAGAAATTTATGACTTCAGAACACTGAGCAAAGAACTTCAGGGAGAAAGGGTATAAAGAAGTAAAAATTGTCAGAACAAATAGAAAACATTGCAGAATTAAACAGAAAAGAACTCATTAAATATAAACAGAAGACAAACAAGGAGAACCAGGAAGTGGCTATGATAACTCAATTTAACTGTAATTTTAGAAAAATAGAAAATCTGTTCCAGAAACAATGGTACATTCTCCAACTGGATGATGATCTAAAAACAATAATTTGAGAGAAACCCAGGTTCATTTACACAAAAGCAAACTATTTAAAACAAAAACTAACAATGAGCTATATCCCAACAAGTGTAAAAGAAGAAAACAGAAAATATGAAGGATTTTTTCATTGTCTAAGTTGCAAAGGCTGCAAAAACTAAAATAATACCAGCACAAAGAAAATTTAAGTCTTCACATCAAACCAAGACCACAAAGAGTATACTGTTAGGAACCGTATCACCTGTGACACAGAGGGGGCAATATACCTGCTGGAGTCCCCCATGTGGCCTACAGTATATTGGCCAAGCAAAAAGGAAAATAAAAACATGCATTGCTGAGCATATATACAACATGAAAAGAGGCCTAACATCACAGTGTGTCTCAACATTTCTTAGAATAACATAATAAGTATCCAAGTGGAATTAAATTTCTCGGAATTCAGAAAGTTTCAGTACATTGGAGAGGAGGAGACTTGGTTACAGAACTGAAGAAATGTGAAACCAAATGGATCCACACTATGAAGACATTGACACCCAGAGGCCTGAACATAGACATTGAACTCAATGCTTTTTTCTAAATAAAAAAAAAAAACATTTTTGGTGCAAGATCTAATAAATAATTTTATTGTTTCATTAGTTTCAATACATATTTTTCTACATTTTATATTACATTATTAAAGACATACATTCAAATTTTTATCGATTTTATACATTGTTTTAACACTATCATCATAACTGCACAATTTAAGCACCAGCATTTGCACTTTCCAAAAGAAAACTAAACATGAGTTTCCCAACATTTTTATGACCTCACTTCCAGGTCAGAGAAGTAAAAATGCATTTTCTTTTTAACAGAACTAATACAGTTTTTTATATAAAAAGGTTTTTTTTAGTAATAAAGAACTTCCTGTGAGTCCACAAGGCATTCTTGATAAAGTACCCGCTAAGGCAGTGGTTCTCGGTCCTCAGGACCCCACACAGGTCTCGTTTTGCGATTACCAAGAAGGTGCACAGGTGTCCTCATTACTCACTAACACAGTTTAAAAGATCCACAGGTGGAGCTAATTTCACTTGTGATTGTGTGAGGAGACCTGGAAAATATGCACTGTTTGGGGTCCTGAGGACCGAGTTTAAGAAACTGTGCGGTAAGGTATGAAACACGTTGAAGCGCAGGAGTTAATAACGGAGCAGCATACAGACACCAGCGTTTGAAGAGTGACATCATCACCAGGCAACCCCTGTTGCCTGGTGCAGCCCAGGAGTCACTACCAGACACCGCACAGCCATGGACCACTCTCTGCTGCCACCGTTGATTGTCTGCCAGGCAGAGAGAGGCAGCATGCCCCAGCATCCAACCACAGACCCCATAACACCGGAGTGTAAGGAGGTAAGATAGGGTCAGGCTAGGGCACACAGACCTAAATATAAACCAGCACGGGACAAGGGCACATAACGGTTCCGATTTCTAACCCCTTAAAAAAGGGCCATAAACATCTATTATTTCCCTTTTTTGTATACCAAGTATAACCTTGTGTTTTTACATTTATTTAATTTTTAGCAAATGCTGGTGCAGACTTTTTTTTATAATGTCAAAATGTTCTTACAGAGGACCGAAAAATTATCAAATATCTAATTTGCAGTATATTTTTACAAAACAACAAATCCTACAATTACAATAGGCACATGCAATAGAAAATCAACCCTGACTTTGGACATGATAACATTAGTTGTTTTTACTTCTTTTTGAAATAGAGGAAATGGAGCAATCATCTGGGGTGAGCACAACTCCTGGGTGGAGTAGGATGTAGAGCTGGAAGCTGAGGTACTGCTGGTTGGTTGTTTTAATACCTGAATAGGTAAGAAATCTATACGTTTTGCAATCAATAACACTACATTACTATTTAACAGCCTAATGAGTTATGCATAGCTTATATAACCAGAAAGACACTCTGATGTGCTCTGAATTTTGGGTCTCAAGCACAGCTGCAATTTAAGTGTAGAGCTATATTTGTTGCTAAATTTAAAGGGTAGATCTGCTTCATAGGTGTAAACAATTGTGTGTACTACTCCAAATTTCCATATACTTAGTAGTTGACTCTGCCATATCCAGACCAATAACCCTTGTAAGGGGTTTTGTTTGTTGTGTAGTCTCACAAACGGTCTTTTCTTCTACAGGTGATGAAGAATTTATTGTGTATAAATATAGATTGATATACTGTATGTGTCATCCTTTCTCTAATCAGGTAGTGTGGTTACAGTTTCCTGCTCCTGGAGTTTAGCAAAATGTGAATGTTATTTAGTGTTATGGAAAAAGTGTTAAGTGTTAATTAAAAAAAAAATATTTGCAGTGTGCAGAAAATTGGTAATAACAAATTAGGCATAAAACAAAACAAAACAGGAAAGCGCTCATAGTGTAGTAAATAATTTTCTTGGAGAGAAATAGGTACTCCTAAATATACTGTATGGGCACTTTAATTAAGATAATTCAGGCTTGTCTTTTCTTTCCAACCACCAAAGGACCACCTGCTGATAATAAGGGGTATAAGAATTATTCCAATAGCTACAGTATGATAAACACCAAAAGTGCCAGAACATAGGGGGTCATTCAGACCCGCTCGCGAGCAAAGGACGCTCGCAAGCAGGTCGATGTTGTGCGCATGCGCGGGACCCGGCGAGCGTCGAGGAATACGTCGCTCGGGGTCTCGCACCAAAGGGGGCGTGCTGTCGATGGTGAGTGGCCACCCACAGCTATGCGAGCGGCCAGGAGGCCGCTCCATTTTCAGGGAGGAGGGCACTGATTCAGAGCGAGCGCTCTGGTCAGAGCGTTCGGCTCTGAATCAGGCCCATAGTGTGAATGTTCAATTTAATGTATAAAAATAAAGATTAAAAATCTGTACAGAGTTTAAAAATATAGGCATATCAGAATCACACCACCCAAATCCAATGATAGAAGTTGTCCACAGACAAATGAGTAGGAGCTCCAGGTCCATGCGTCCAAAGCATAGGTGAGGTGATGTCCAGATTGCTGTATAAAACATCCTAGGGGAGGTAGTCAGCATCCCGGCAATAGCAGCATCCCAGAAATACCGGCGCCGGAATCCCAACCACAGGCATCCCGAAGGTAAGTATCAGGAGTTATATGGAGGGTTAGGTTTAGGGTTTATGGTTAGGCACTAGGGGGAGGGTTAGGCACAAAAGGGGGGAGGGTTAGGTTTAGGGTGCAGGGAGGGGGAGGTTAGGTTTAGGCACTGGGGAGGCTAGGTTTAGGCACAGGGGAGGGAGGGAGGGCTAGGGATAGGGGTAGGTGTAAGGGTTAGCGCTATGGTAGTTACCTAATGGTGTTGGGATTCTGACTGTAGGGATGCCGCTGTCGGTATTCTGTCGGCATTCCACCGCCAGGATCTCATACCCAACTCCATTCTAGGGCCACCTGCTGCCCATCACTTTTTTTATGCTAATAATAAAAATATATATGTTTCTTCCCACAAGATTGAACTCACCAGCTACATCCTACTGAGCAGCGCATGATGATGGCGAACTGATGTTTCGAAATCGTGCTGTAAAATGAGAACATAGATTTAATTTTCCGGAACATCTGTTAATGTGTGATACCTGTCTCTTTGCAGACCTCTAATACATGTATTGGTTGCATTCACCAGTTACTTACTCCTGGGCAGCGTAACTTGTTGAGGGTGCAGTGCTGTTTCATGATGGTGTAGTGAAATAAACAGAAGAACACTATTAAAAACAGGATCAGTATTCAAATCCCGACGCCGCAAGCCCGGCACCAGTGAAGATCCCGACTGCGCTAAAGGTAAGTATTAAAACTAACCTAACCCCCCCAAACCCTAACCCTCCTTTAGGGGTGTCTAACCCGAACCCCCCTCTAAGTGCCTAAACCTAACTCCCCCTTCCCCTAGCCTAACCCTAACCCTCCTGGGGGGGTGCCTAACCCTAAGTTCCCCTGGGAGCCCCTAACCTAACCCCCCCCCCGCGGCTGTCCGCTTGTGGCGCCCGGCATCACTACGATCGTAATGCCGGGCGCCGGTCTCCCGGCGTCGGGGAAATGCGGGTGTCTACATCTAGACGCCCGGCATTTCACCCTTGCCGGGATAAGACAGTCGGGAAGCCGGCTTCCCGATTGTCCGCGCCTGGCTTACCTTCGATCGGTATGCCGGGCGTCGGGCTCCCAGCGTAGGTAAAATGACAGGCGTCGGGATCTCAGCGCCTGTCATTAGACCACTGCCAGGATTAGACAGTCGGGAAGCCAGCAGTCGACATTTCGACTGACGGCTTCCTGACTGCTTCCGATTACAAACTATAATTTAATAACATCTACATGGTGTGTAAGCTGACCTTTTCCACATGTACTAGTTAGGTCAGCTTATAATGTAAGGCCTCTTTACAACAAAACATTATTTTAAAATGCATGTCAATACACATTTCTTAAATAAATGTGGTAGTAAAATGCAAACTCACCAGCTTGAGGTTCTTGAGGGGGTGCACAGTCATCCCTTGCACAAGTTCTGGGTGCAGTATTGGGCACACCTCTTCTGCATATGCTGTAAGAGGGGGACCATCACGTGTTCCTGGTGCAGATTTTCTCTCCTGCGCCATCCTTTTTTTTACACGCTCTTTTATATCGGACCCACTGTGCTTAAAGATTTGACAACATTGGCAAATAATTGACTCTTACTCCCAACAGGAGTTTTGCCATTTACCTACCAATAATTAAATTATAGCATGGCACTATAGATGGCACTAGTGTAAAATTTTCATGATAGGAAAACCAATATATTTGTTTTTTGCTGGTTAACTGTCCTCTCCTGAAACTTGCTTACCATCCTGGAACGGCTGGGATGGTCCCGAAAATCGGGTGGTTCGCCAGGCCATGGCCTGAAGAGTATCGCCCGGAGCTGGCTGCCACATGCCTGCAGCCACCCACTTACTGAGTGAAGTGGGTGGTCGATTTGATTTGCATTGAGTAGCGTCATCTTGGCCCCTTTTCCCGCTTCACAATGCCAGTAATCGCAGTGTATCAAAAAACACATAGAAAACACCTAACGAATAAACAGGAAAAATATACACAAAAAAATAAAGCTCAAGCATGCCACCAGGGTCGCAGAGAAGGGAGTGGGGGCAGGTACTAAATACCTGGGCCCGGGCTTGTTGGAGTGGCCCAAGTTCACTGTCCCCCTCTCTCTTACTTGTCAGCAGCATGTGTCTCCAGCCCAGCACACGCTGCTGTGTGCTTGGCTGCAGTGGGGCCAGAGAGGCTGCTGCCACTGAGCACTGCCACTGCCTGTGAACGAGAGATAAGTCATACTGCTTATGCCCCCCTGTGGATCTGCCCCTGGCTGAGGGGCTCACTATGTCCCCCTCCTCAGCATACAGTGCCACATATAATTTTTTTACTCTTTATTTTTCTAAGTGAGTTGTGGCCGTGCCTCACATAATTCAGCCATGCCGTCGAGAGTACTGGGGCCCGGGGTGGCTCTCTATGGACCTGCTCTCCACACCCACACATAAATGAACACACAGAGGACTATGAAATAAAATAGAGATAGAAGACAGAAAATGGCTAAAAACAGTAATGACATGACAACTTTCAAAATCAGTCACAAATCACTAGCAATGTAGCCAAAACTTTCCCACAAATCTCCAACCACCACTATCAAACCACCTCTCTACTAGGGGTGTGCACCGGCCACTTTTCGTGTTTTGTGTTTTGGTTTTGGATCTGGATCTTTCTTCGTGTTTTGGATCTGGATTGGTTTTGCCAAAACCACCCTTCCGTGTTTTGGGTTCTGGGTTTTGTGTTTTGGATCTGTATTTTTTTTTAAAAAAGCATAAAAACAGTTTAAATCACAGTATTTGTGGGTTTTTCTGCTCCTATGCAATTATTAACCTCAATAACCTTCATTTCCACTCATTTCCAGTCTATTCTGAACACCTCACACCTCACAATATTGTTTTTATGGCCAAAAGATTGCACCAAGGTAGCTGGATGACTATGCTAAGCGACACGAGTGGGCGGCCCAAACACGTGGCCCATCTAGGAGTGACACTGCAGTGGCAGACAGGATGGCAGTTTGAAAAACTAGGCCCCAAACAGTACATAATGCAAAGAAAAAAAAGAGGCGCAAGATGGAATTGTCCTTGGGCCCTCCCACCCACCCTTATTTTGTATAAATAGGGCATGCACACTTTAACAAACCAATCATTTCAGCGCCAGAGTCTGCCACATGACTGTGGCTGAAATGATTGGTTCGTTTGGGCCCCCACAAAACAAGCTGGCAATTAATGTGTCCCTGCACAAACTGGCTCTACGGAGGCAAGATGTCGTCCTCATCCTCCTCATCCACCGATTCCTTGGATAAAACAGGAAAAAGGGATTTAGGTGTCCCTGGACTGCTTACGGTCTTAGCCAAAGTTTCTGAACTTGACAGTAACTTTTTATGAACGCGCTGCAGATGCCGTATAAGGGAGGATCTTCCTAGGTGGTTAACGTCCCTACCCCTACTTATTTCACCTTTACATATGGTACATATGGCAAGACAGTTGTTGTCCGGATTTGGATAGAAATATTGCCAGACCAAAGAGGTGGAATGTTTGGTCTTCTGCCCAGGCATGACCGTGATGGGCTTTTTCATCCCACGGACAACAACTGTCTCCCCCGGAGCCTGATTTAAACAAACCACATCACCATCAGAATCCTCCTCGCCAACTTCCTCCTCAGCGCCAGCTACACCAGTATCCTCATCCTGTTGTACTTAAACAGTGACATCTTCAATTTGCATATCAGAAAGTAGACTGTGGGTGCTCCTTTCAGCACTTGCAGGGGGCATGCAAATGGTGGAAAGAGACACCTCTTCCCGTCCAGTGCTGGGAAGGTCAGGCATCGCAACCGCCACCACACTTGGACTCTCCTTGGGGATTTGTGATATCTTCTTAGAACGCACAGTTCTTCGCTGTGCTTTTGCCAGCTTAACTCGTTTGATTTTTTTAGTGGGAGGAGGGCTTCCATCGTCATGTGAAGCTGAACCACTAGTCATGAACATAGGGAAAGACCTTAGCCATTCCTTGCCACTCCGTGTCATAAATGGCATATTGGTAAGTTTACGTTTCTCTTCAGATGATTTAAATGTTTTTTTTAAGGTCATTTTCCTGAACTTTGTCATTTGGGATTGTATGTGGCTTCTACTATCACATTGGGCATCGGCCTTGGCAGATGATCTTGATGGCATGTTATCGTCTATGTCATGACTAGTGGCAGCAGCTTCAGCACTAGGAGGAAGTGGTTCTTGATCTTTCTCTATTTTATTTTTATCAGAGAAAGTTTGGTCCTCCATTTATGTTATATCGATTTGATATATACGTGCGGCTAAGGCGCACACAAACACAGAAAATATTTTTTTATTTTTGCTGGAGAGTAGTGCACTTTGTGGGTTACACCACCCTTTAAGAAATAAGCCAGCCGGCTCTTTACTTATGGGACACAGGCGCACGCTTGGCGCTGCTCCTTTGTTGATGCACGTGCGGCTACTGCGCACACAATTCACAAACACAGAAAATATTTTTTATTTTGTTTGGAGTGTACTTTGGGGGTTACAGCACCCTTTAACGGTCAAGCCAGTAAATACTGTGGTTTGGTCCCTAAACTGCCGACGGTGTCCATCGTTTTCAAATGTGCCCTAAATCTTTGCTTTGTAAATTTATTAAACAGTCTGTTGGAAGATTTAAAATGAAAGTCACTATTAGTAATGAATGATGCACAGATATTATATGGATGAAGAAGAGGTGAAAAATAAATGGTAACTATCAATAGCACCTGTTAGATCTCTATAGATTTACTCATTATCTATATAGCAGTAATGGCAAATGAATACACTGTCATGGCCGCAATTGGCTGCAGGTTGCCCATCATTGCTATATAGTCTCTGCAATAAATAAACAGTTTGTTTTATAATTCCGAGAACATCCTTTATCTGTGCTGCCTATGATCCCAGTGGACATGTTTTATGGTTATAAGTGATAGCAAATGGGCAAAGTGCCCTATTTGGAGGCATAGCTGCAACCCCTCTGTGCTACACAGATTCAGGGCAGACATGAGAAACAAGAGATACGTTACAAGGAGTGGGCTACAATACAAGCATACAGTATATGGCAGGTTTAGATTTGCAGCAACAAATGTAATGTGGAGGAAGCAAAGATATGGGGCTTAACAGTGGGCCTGACTCACTACGGATTGCTATTTTGCTTATACGCAACGCAGTTGCTAATATCAGCAGAGATCCAGTTTGTAAATGTTTGCATTCGCATTGCGACCGTAACCTAACATTAGGATGAACACTTCCCCTTACCCACATCCGAATACTTTGTAAACATAGCGAAACCATTGGTACAATCGAGTACCTTCGGACCCATACGCACACTTGCACAAGCCCTGACCTTACTCAGGAATTTCTATCAACCACGCACACTATGTGACCTCAGGCTGCATATGGTATCGCAGTGGATAATTTATGCACGCCCCTGCAATGGTGTGCAAACGCAATGGCACGTCTGCGTTCGGCCGACCACCCCCCGTTACCACCCCCAAATGGCACTTCCTGTCAATCACTCTGCCATGGGTCTGCGTATCCTCTGCGATGGTAGTGGCTAGTTAGCGCAATTGCACTGTGATGCATACGCATGCGCAGAATGCAACAATTGGCCGATTGCGTGCGTACAAGCAACTGCATTCCTTGCTGAATTAGGCCCAGTGTTTGTAAATACATAAATGGTATTTCTCAATAATAATTTAATAAAGTGTAAAGTACAGAACAGAGTATAGCTCATAGACAGTTTGTAATATGAGAGAAGAGAGAATGGGAGGGGTCAAGTGTGGGGTAGATGTATGAAGCACTGAAAATACTGGAGAAGTGTGCCAGCAGAGAAGTTACCCATGGTAACCCAACAGCTTCTATCTACCAATTTATATAATGTACTTGATAAATGCAACCTCAAAGCTGATTGGTTATCATGGACAACTTCTCCACTGGCACACTTCGCCATGTTTTTCACTGCTTCATACATCTACCACAGAGTTGGGCATGGTCTGCAGAAAGATGGTACTACAGAGAAATAGGAGCTGACATGGTATCTAATAAGTAATTGTAGAGTGTATAGAGAAAACAGAGCTTTCAGGGACTCCTATAGGAAGTGAGAGAGGAAGAGGGGAGGTGGAGGTTGAGACGGAGAAGGATCTGCTGGAGAAATAGGAGGAGACCCAAGAGAGTGCCATGTTGCAAAGCCCGAATGAGTGAAGGGAGCAAGAAAAAGGTGTTCCATGGTCTCAATGCCTACAAAGAGGGCTCAAAAAAGGATTAGGACCCAGAATGACTTTGAGCAGAAAGGAGGTAATGATAATGACCGTGCAAGAATAAATGACAACTTCTGATGTCCTTTATATATGATTCCATATTCATAATCTTATTTATTTCATATCCTAAATTCATATTTATTACATAGGCCCGTATTTAATTAGAGGTGAAAAGCCAAGATCGGCAAAAAGTTTCTGCTGATGCGAGGTTTTCACCTATTTCCGAAGTATCGCCCTATTCAATTCCAGACGTTTTTGACTAGCGAAAACTCCATAGGCAAAAAAGGCAAAAAAGTTTCTCCATCGAAAGGCAAGAGAAAAGAAATGCAAAATCCATATTTTTGATAAAAAAGTGGAGATGGTTCAGAACCCTTGTAACACCCCCCTAATGACTAATTAGGCCAAAAAATAAAAAAAAATGTATCGTAATTAACTCCAAAGAAGACATGTAATTTTTGGGGCGAAAATGTAAAAAGTGTTGGAAAATGGGGTTAAAGTACTGGGATGGGTATTTTGGGGTGCTGTATGGATGGGACATGTGTTTTTCGGATTGCAGGAGGCTGCAGCAGGTGTATTTTTAACATTTTTGTATTCTGCACTTTACAACCCCCAAAATATACTAGTATCCATTTACATGTACTCCCAATTTAACTACAGCAATTATTTTTCAGAAAAGACATTGCTTAATATAATTTTCACACTTATGCAAATATGCATATAACAGCTCTTTGACTCAAAATAAGATCCCTAATTACTTTTATTATGGCTAATAATACACTTCTATATTGATTCACCAAGTGAGTTAGGCTTTATTTGGGGTACAGACTTATTTCCACCAAAAAAACTGACCTTTTCACCAGTTCTGCTATTCGCTGCATTCGCCCATATGCGTTTTCGCCTGTTTTACAATCGAATAGGGCTAAAAGCCCTTGAGTAAGCAGACGGAAACTTCGCCTCAAAACATGCAGCTTTTCACAGCTAATTGAATCCGGCCCTTAGAAGCAGCTAAAACACTTAGGGGTATATTTACTATAGTGCTGGTTTTTAGAAGTGGAGATGTTGCCCATAGCAACCAATCAGATTCTACTTAACATTTATCTAGCACCTTATAGAAGATAATAGATAGAATCTGATTCATTGCTATGGGTAACATCTCCACTTCTAAAAATCCACACTTTAGTAAATATACCCCATAGAGTTGAAAATTAGCATTTTGTGGGGTAAGTACACGCCTCTAAGTACTCCACAAGCATACACAAATGTATTCATACGTAGTTTTGAGTAATTGTGTACCATTTATGCCTGAGGTGGGATGAGTATGGAAAAGTGTTAGTTGAGTACATTACAATGTTATTTATTGAGATATAAATGCATTCCCAGACATACAGTGAGAACCATCTTTTCAAAATTATAGGGCTGCTCAAAATAACACAATTATTCCCCTCTCTCTCAATACAAGCGTCTGCTATTGTGTATCCACTTGATTGTAAGCCTTCATTTGTGGCTTTCAGTAATACATCATAAGGGTAATTGCACTAGAGACTGTGCTTCTGCTCTTCCTGCCCAGCTGTAAATGATGTTCTCAGAGAAGGAAATCATACATACATTCACAGGGGTATGGTTCAATGGGTCTACAATTTCTAGTTAGACAGTGATTAGGTAGACAAGGGAAGATAGACAGGCAATAGATAGACAGGGACTGAAGGTTGACAGGATCTGAAGGTCGATACACTAAAGGTCGACTGGTAACAAGGTCGACAGGTACTGAAGGTCGACAGGCAATAGGTCGACAGGTACAGAAGGTCAACAGGCAATAGGTCGACAGGTCAGAAGGTCGACACACTAACGATCGACTGGTAACAATGTCGACAGGTATGAAGGTCGACTGGTAACAAGGTCGACAAGCAGTAGGTCGACACTCATATAGTCAAATGGTCGACACACGTTTTTTTATTTTAGGGTTAGTGTCAGGGTTAGACGCTTACTCCGACGGGTCGACTAGTAACAAGGTCGACAGGTATGAAGGTCGACAGGCAGTAGGTCGACACTTATATAGTCAAATGGTCGACACTTTTTTTTTAGGGTTAGGGTTAGGCACTTATCCCGACGGTTAGGGTTAGGTACTTACCCCGACGGTTAGGGTTAGGCACTTACCCCGATGGTTAGGGTTAGGCACTTACCCCGACGGTTAGGGTTAGGCACTTACCCCGACGGTTAAGGTTAGGCAAATTGGGTTAGGCACCAAAAGGAGGGTTAGGAAAAAAGATTAGGGCAAAAAAACAAACAAAAACATGTGTCGACCATTTTCATGTCGACTATATGAGTGTCGACCTGTGTCGAACATTTGCATGTCAACTATATGAGTGTCGACCTGTGTCGGACAGTTGCATGCCGACTATATGAGTATCGACATGTGTCGACCATTTGCACATCGACCATGTGTCGGCATGCGCCGATCATATGCATGCCGGCCATGTGTCGACAATTTGTATGGCGACCATGTGTCAACCATTCGCATGTTGACAGTGTCGACCATTCACACGTCGACTATGTGTTGACAAGTGTCGACCATTCGCATGTTGACTATGTGAGTCTCGACCATTTACATGTTGACTATATGTGTGTCGACCTAATGACCATGTCGACCTTCTGCCTGTCGACCTTCACACCTGTCGACCTTGTTACAGGTCAACCTTTAGTGTGTCGACCTTCTGACCCTGTCGACGTATTGCCTGTCGACCTATTGCCTGTCGACCTTCAGTTCCTGTCGACCTATTGCCCGTCGACCTTCAGTCCCTGTCGACCTTGTTACCAGTCGACCTTTAGTGTGTCAACCTTCATACCCTGTCGACCTTCAGTCACTGTCGACCTATTGCCTGTCTATCTTCCATTGTCTACCTACACACTGTCTATCTAGACAATGTAGACCTAAAGACCGGATACCCTGTCACAGAGTCAGGGGGCTGGAAGTGTATCCTTATACACTGAGGCATGTTCATTGCACAGAAGTCCATTGATTAATTACAGGACCAGACCTTTCAGTTCAGAACAAGATGCACTATGAGCAGATAAACTCTACAGTCCTGATTTATCAAGCAGTGGTTTTGAAAAGCTTCTGATTATATTACAATTTTCAGCGGGTTACAATTATTATTATTGTTTATTTATATAACGCCACAAGTGTTCCGCAGCACCTTACAAAGTTCATAAACAAATAAGTGACATACAGTACAATACAATACAATGCAGAACAAGGATATGGATAATATACATTGCTACATTGGCGACTGTCGAAGCTGAATAATTGGCTGAGACAAGTTCAGTTTAAAATTTAATCGCGGCGACGCCATCTTGCGAATGGCCGCAAGACTCCATTTTGGAAATGAGATCGCAAGACACCATTTTTGTGGTCAGCGTCAATTCAAGTTATAACTCAGGAGCTAAGAACAGATGGCAATGTTTTTGTTAACCTACCAAGGGCAACTGGAAAAACAAGCTTTCTGAGTAAAAGTAAATAAGAAGAGACAATGGGTATTTTTACATACAAATTGGGAATCCCTGGATGCAGATAAAGTATAGTTGTGGCAATTGTAATATAATATCTACACAATTGGATTAGTCTGAATCCTAGACAGGATGGCCCCAAATTCCCCAGCTTGAGGTGGTAATACATTTGCACTTCACACAAGAGTCTGTGAGAACAAAAGAGGTTTTGTTTTCCTTTGAACACACAACAGGTGGGGGCTCATCGGTTTATCACACTATCTGATACACGCTAACACTCGGTCAGTCCTCTCTCAGCAATAGGGTGGAGGCGCCTTTTGGGAGACGCATTAGTCTTTCATTACCACAGTGTTGCTGAGAGCGTACTGCCGGTTATTGTGTAGAGGAAGCTCTGATCAGAATCCAGGGACAAGAGAGAAAAAAAAAAGTTTTTTTTTCTCTGTTGATAGAACCTTACCTTTAGAGGGGTGCCGCAGTATTGAGTAAGCGGCTGAGACGCATTTGTGCGTACGCAGTTAAAAAGTAATTATACGCTTGTGTGGTAGTCGCATGATTGTGTATGCGGCCGGTCGCACAATAAGCGTATACGCATTTCCGGTTCTGCTGCCTCGTGTTTGAACAAAGCCATTGAGGTTTACATTTTTTTCTATCTTCCAATATCTGGGTTAAACGTTTATTTTTTGCGCAGAGAAAAAGTGTGTAACAGTGTGTGTATTGTTGGTAGGGGTAATTTATTCCCTAAAGTTAAGGGTACCATATGATCCTTAAGGGCTAGGTGCAAGGGTTAGCCTAGTCGCTCGGTAAGTAGCTTTACCGTTCTAAACACAGTAGCAGGTGTACATGTTGTCTTTGTTGTATAGAGGTGCGTGAGAGTGGCCGACATACAAACTCTCATAGGTTTGGAAGTTACCTTACTAAAGCTTATCCGGGTCTGGAAGTTGCCTGTTTCAAAACTTATCTAGGTGTGGAAGTGGCCTTACGAAATCTTATCCAGGTGTGTGGGCGCCGCCGACTTAAATCGTTCACAGGTAAGTGAAAGTATCTTGATTGTCTTTCACCAGTTTAAATTTTTATTGAAAAGCGTAGGAGTTGTCTCAAAATGGGAGCCACGCAAACGGTAGAAATGTTAAGCAATGATGTGCTGCTAATGGAGGTTCCGATTGGATCAGCCCGTTGTATTATGCATACTAAGTACGGTACTTATGCAATAAGGTATTGTGATAAATGGTTTAATATGACGAGAAAGAGTGTTAGACCATTTCCCAGAATTGGTAGTTTTGACAAAAATGTGTTAGATAATGTCCAGGATCACATCAGTATGGTGCGATCCCAAGAGAAAAAGATTAAGTATTTTGAATGTTTAAAAATATGGCAGCATGAAGGGGATGCTTGGCTTAAAAATGTGCAAACGACGCAAACTAGCGTTGCGAACGCATTGCCAGAAAATACATCCGCGACGCTGAGTTGCAATACGGGCGAGCCGCAAATTGGCACGCACGGGTGGCAAAGTAGCATCGTGGAGAGTATTGCCAGCAGTTCACGCTCACCTCCCCCACCTTATGTGGATGGAGGTGCAAGTACAGTTACCAAAAATACCAATAAAAATGTAACAAGTAATTTGTAACCCCTCTTAAGTAACCATAAAGAAAATGTTTATAATGTAGAAGATGAGCCTATTGTAATGTCTGCCATTTCCCATGCTGTGCAAATGATAGATGCTGCATCACCACAATCACGGGTGGTGCCGCCATCTCCATCGGTAACAGCAAGAGAAGTGTTAATACACTCGGCACCCATTGAGGAAGTTGCTAATACCATACGTAGCAGCAGCAGATTAAACCCCCAGCCAGGTAACCAGGTCAGAGGTAGCAACGCTGCCGGTCTGCATCCCATTCGGACAATAACTGTTCCAAATGGAAATGCAGATGCAAACGGTGTAGTGCCCACGAGGGAAGTCGTAATGCATTGTCCATGGACAAGAGCAGAACTGAATTCCATCATAAATGATTTCCCCAATACCAAAAAGGAACTAGCCAAATGTCAAAGATTTTTGAGAAATTTGGGTAATTCTCATGAGCCCACTAATAAAGATTGGCGTGTGGTGTTAAGGGCCTGTCTACCACGCAATACCGACGTGACAAAATTTCTCACGGACTGTGTATTGGTTGGCGACGTTCCCTTAACAGACCAAGTAAACCAAGGTAACATTTCCCGCATTGTGACTCAATTGGGTGTATATTTTCCAGTAGTAGTTAACTGGAACAAAATCTTCACAATCAAACAAAAAGAGAGTGAAACTGCAGAAGAATATTGCGACCGGGCTCTGCAGGCTATCATCCAGTACACTGGGATAGAAGATATTAAAGATAGCACTCACCACAGGGGAATGATAGTCACGGTACTCATGGACGGTCTGAAAGATGATTTAAAGACTCGGGTTCAGACTCACAGCCTGGCTGGTGGGGACTTACAATAGATAACCTCATAGAGTCTGCCATAGAACATGACAAAAACATCTCAAAACAGAGGGAGACCCAGAGCGAAAAATTAATGGCTGTCAGTATACAAGCTCTGGAGAGAATGACGTTAACATCACAGCCAACCGACACACCTGCACCCACACACACACCTGCACCTGAACAATTACACGTCCTCACCAATCCCACACCACAGCAAACACATCCTTACCCCACATATCATACACAACCACAGGTCCCATACTCACATCCCCCACAATATCCTTACCCTCCCTATCCTTACCCATACCCACCACCTTTCCCTCTTGCTCAAATCCCACAACAATCTTTTCATCCACCCCGTTCTAAATTATGTTTTAACTGTCACCAAGTGGGACACATAAGTAAGTACTGCAAAGTGAAGAACACCACACAGGAACACGAGTTTCCCATGGGTTCATAGGTAACCCCAGTATCTTCTCCCAGGCCTTATAAGACTGTTTACAATCTTTTCAACCTATCAATGGATCTGTTCTAATGAAAAATGTGGACGATTTATTGTTGCATGTTTAAATGATATTAAACTGTTTTGCTTTATCTCCCACTCATAGGACACAAGGGCCCTCATTCAGAGCCGTACGCTCTGAGCAGAGCGCACGCTCTGAATGAGGGCCGGGCTCCATTTTCATGGAACGTCCTCCTGGACGCTCGTATAGCTGTGGGTCACCACCCACAGGCTATACGAGCGTGCATTGTGATGGTCGCGATGGTCGAGACCATCGCGACCATCGAATTTACGAGCCGGAGCCTGCGGTTGAGGTTTTCAACCGCAAGCTCCGGAGTGATTTTGGCTCTATCAGAGCCAAAATCACTCCCACTGACATCACTAGTGATGTCAGTGGGCCGGCTTCTGACGGGAGGCGTTCCCTTGGGAACGCCCCCGTCAGGGAGGCACGCCCCCGGCACGCCCACCAAAGGGGGCGTGCTGTCAATCAACATTGACAGCACGCCCCCTTTGATCGGACACAACGAGCGAAGGACTTTCCTTCGCTCGTCGCGTCTGGCGCATGTGCACGACGGAGCTCCCTCCGTCGTGCGCATGCTCAGTCCATAACATCGACCCACTTGCGAGCGGACAGCCACTCGCGAGTGGGTCTGAATCAGGCCCAAGGTTGCTAAGGATAAACGGCAGCCATGCCAGGCTGAGGTCGACTACTCGGAATACTATCCAACCCAGTGGCACAGGCATTATTTAGAGCAGTAGCTATTGATAACAAGATTTAATTGCAGGAACCTGTATGCAGATACTATATTCCTAGAATTATTAAAAATGATAGGGGGACTTATTTTATAGGTGACGTTTCCAAGAACATGTGTAAGATGATGGGTAACAACACTGAGATTATCCCAGATTGTCTTTTCCTTTATTTGCCCCCCCTTTGAGATACTGTCCAAACAGGCAGCCTCATGTGAAAATATGATAATGAGGTTACTGTGCAGGGTCTCACGAAGATGAATGAGAATAACCGAAATTGAAAGTGTTATTAACTAACATGTCTAATGGAAACTGTCATGATGTCAAAATCTGGAAGAATTTGTTATGATCCAAAAAATTTTTAGCTCAGGTTGTTTGACTGATCGGTGGAAAGGTCCATATCCTCAAAGGGTGGCCGGGGAAGATACGTGGGTCCATTCCACTCACTATAGGGAGGTTAACCAACCGGTGGAGATACAAGGCAGAGACAAGGCCGATAACGTGGACCTGTCGATTGCGAGCTTGTGCCGGAAGGATTAAAAAGGTGACGGTGAGATATCTGAGCTAAAGAAATGTGTAGATCAGTGCTTCCAGCAATGGAGTGGCCTGCTGTGGTCATCCTAGTTCTTTTTCTTTCCAGAGTTTTTGTCATGATGATCTGTTTGGGGATACTCAGTGTCTGTGATGGGGGACCGATAAAGGAGATGTGAGCTGATGGCGGAGCTGATGGAGTGGAGTCAGGAGGAGTGCAATGCCAATCAGGGGAGTGTCTGACCAATCTTAGTACTGTTATTGTTAAGAGAGCTGTCATTCCGGATACTCGGGGAAGGTGTGAAGGGTTATCGTCTGAAGATTCCTGTATTTGTGAGTTTTGTGGGTCCCTAGTTGATGAGAACTGTATTCAACGGTGCCAACCTAAATATAACCCATACTGGGGAGGGTATCCTTTAGAGGATTATCACAGCATGGTAGGCAAAGTGTTAAATCAAACCGATTGCTGGGTGTGTTCACATGTGCCACAGGGACAGTATAATGTAGGGTTGGTGCCATTTCCGCTGAATATCACGGAAATTTTAGAATTACAAAAGGGGAAAACATTGGATGGAAAATTCCTCTCATCCAAACCGCCTCATTTCAAACTCTATCAATTTCAAGTAGATAAATCACTTTTGTGTTTAAACATAACCAACCCCAATAAACCCGGAGGTTGGGAAGTGACAGGGAATAATCAGACGATTACCTTCTCACAAAGAGCTGATAATGAGTCCATAAACTATGATCTGCTACGCTCAATTAAATCAAGTGGGAAATATTTTAGGTACCGGTATACATTGAGTTCCACCAAAGAAATGATTGGTAAAGTACCAGATGGTTATTGTGCTAAAATAATACAACCAGAATCTTGCATATAACAGATGGAAGAGCCTGAGATAGGATTGTTTGCAAGAGAAATGTGTTTAATGATAATGATGCATACCATTCCTTATATACTCCCTGATAATGTATATTTTATATGTGGAAGAAAAGCGTATAAATGGCTCTCCCCGAGTTCCGAAGGTTTGTGTTATCTGGGAAGAGTTGTCCCAGAAGTTATGACCCTCACACATGTTGAAATGTTGGGAATACATAAAAACACACCATCACCATATCTTCACACACAATATGAACACAGAGGCAAGAGAAATATGATACCTGGTGATATGCATAAAGCCACTCAGTTAATCAGTGAGACAACTGGCTTCCAAGTTTTAGTCGCCCTGGATCCCACCAGAATTGCTAGGGGTACATTAAATTTTAGATATATCCAGGAACTTGCTAAATTAATAGATAATATCACCGAGATGTACGATGACACATTCAGGTACACAGGGAGAGAATTGCAAGCGTACAAGAAAGAACTAGTGCAACACAGGCTAGTGTTGAATTATTTAACTGCTGTTACTGGAGGGTATTGCATAACGTTAGCCACCCAATTTGGAGTAAAGTGTTGCACTTATGTCACCAATGATACCAGCGACCCTAAGGAGGTGATAGACCAGAAGATGGATGAGATTCTGCAGCTAAAGTGGGAATTTCGTAAGAACCATAACGCATCAGTGGCTGAAGCAGGGGAAAAGATAGAAGGATGGGTGTCATGGCTGAACCCAGTGAAATGGTTCTCGGGTCTAGGAGAGTGGGTCCAGGAAGTGGTCGCCAGCGTAGGCAAATTCTTGATTCTTATACTGATTGTCATCATAGTAATTGGCATATGCGTCCGGTGTGTTCCTATTGTGTTGAAGTGTGGAAAATGTGAAAACAGAGTGAAACGAAGGGATGAAACTATGATGGTGGTCAGAAATGATAATATGTATACCGAGGTAGATACAGAACTACACTACAACCCTGAGCTAGGAAGTACCATCATTTAAATGTATAATATTTAGACATGCATAGAAGATATTATTGAAATGTTATTTATAGAACACCCAGACAATGTAAAGTCTCAAATTCCCCTTCAAAACTACTATTATAAGACTGGTGCATCCCCACATCTGTCACATGATCTCCCAAGATCCGCGTTGTGCGTATAATAGTAGTTTTATGCCCCCGCCTAGAGTCACATTGTTGATGGATTAAGAACCACCTTGTGCCATCCCATGATAACACTAAATAATATGTGAATGTAAGCCCAAAATAAATGTTTATAGCAGATTGTGATAGCATGTTGTTTGCTATCAAAGGGTGGACTGTCGAAGCTGAATAATTGGTTGAGACAAGTTCAGTTTAAAATTTAATCGCGGCGACGCCATCTTGCGAATGGCCGCAAGACTCCATTTTGGAAATGAGATCGCAAGACACCATTTTTGTGGTCAGCGTCAATTCAAGTTATAACTCAGGAGCTAAGAACAGATGGCAATGTTTTTGTTAACCTACCAAGGGCAACTGGAAAAACAAGCTTTCTGAGTAAAAGTAAATAAGAAGAGACAATGGGTATTTTTACATACAAATTGGGAATCCCTGGATGCAGATAAAGTATAGTTGTGGCAATCGTAATATAATATCTACACAATTGGATTAGTCTGAATCCTAGACAGGATGGCCCCAAATTCCCCAGCTTGAGGTGGTAATACATTTGCACTTCACACAAGAGTCTGTGAGAACAAAAGAGGTTTTGTTTTCCTTTGAACACACAACAGGTGGGGGCCTGCTGACAGAGGGCATGTAGAACTACAACCCTCAGCCATCCACACTGCTGGATGTTCACTTCGTGTATGAGAAATTATGCACTTAAATCTCACCCATTCCCCGAATACTCACACACTACATATTCGCACACAAGGTTCCATTAGCATCAAATTGTATGATTCAAGTTGGTTAAGTTAGTTTAAATGCTAAGAAATAGAGGTTTTTGATATCTAAGGTATTATACATGATAAGCAAGGTGTGTTTGGTTTCGTTCTCATGCGTACGCTTTTTACAGAATCCCGGTGTTATCGGTGGAGAGATCGCATCATGCAAACTCAAGTTACGGATCGCAGAACTTACAAGCAACAAAATGTTTAGTTGATGGAATGTTACAGGAGGCGTTACCAGAAAGACTCCGGCTGTTAGAGGCAGGGAAAGTCTATTTGAAACAACCTGTTAAATGAGTCGTTACATATGCTTCTCCTCTGGGAACCAATGAGGACAGCAGGAAGTTCCCCCTTTGTCCTGTTTCAGTCTGGGGGGGAATAAATACATGTGTCCGAACACTGGTTTGGCAGTTCATGCTGAATTTTGGGTGAACTGAGGATATCTACTCAGAAGTCTATCTCTGGGTCCAGAGGTGCAGCGTATGTATAACCGTACTTGGGTCTGTATCATTTCCTTTTACGCCTAACTTGTGTATGTATAGATTGCGTGTAACTGACTGTACTTTTACCTGAATAATACTTGTGCGTTGGAAACACAGATTCCACTCCTGTCTTTATTTGCGGTTAAACTGCATACGCAATTAGCGTTCTGTTTAGAGGTTTTAGGCAGGGTTTTGTCTTAGAGGTTCTAGGCAGGTGAATCTTAGAGGTTTATAGGAAGGAATATATTAAAAGGTTTATTGACGAATTCAACAGCGACCATAACACCCAAATAAGCAACAGAGCATAAGCAACCAAGCGCTAAGTGCCCTAGTGGGGAGTAAGAAGTAGATGCAAATAAAGTAAAGAGAAGCACAAGAGGGTAGAGGGCCCTGCTCGCAAGAGCTTACATTCTAAAGATGAGGGTCAGAAAAACAGGCATGACACAGATGGGGTAGACAGAGAGGAAGGAGCATATAGCAGCAAGTTAGGATGAGAGCTGGAAGTCTTTGATAAAGTAGTGGGTCTTGAAAGCCCATTCGATGGATTGTAGAGAGGTGGCGAGTCTGATGGGGAGATGGAGAGAGTTCCAAAGGTGGGGAGCAGCACGGGCAAAATCTTGGAGGTGGGAGTGGAAGGAAGTAGTCAGTTAGCATGAGAGGCGGCGTACATTTGTTGAACAAAGAAGGCGAACAGAGGTTAGAAATGTAAATGGGAGAGGACAGAAATGTAAGCTAGAGTAAGAACCTTGAATTGGGTTCTGAAGGGAAAGGGGAGCCAGTTGAGGGCTTGTAGGAGGGGGAGGCAGATGTAGAACGTTTGGAGAGGAAGATGAGCTGGGCAGCAGCATTGAGGACAGATTGGAGTGGAGAGAGATGGGAGTTGGGGAGGTCAGATAGGAGGAGGTTAAAGTAGTCCAATCTGGAGATGACCAGTGAGTGTATTAGGGACTTATCTGATCCTGGAAATATTTTTGAGATCGAAACAACAGGACTGCGAGAGGTTCTGGATATGTGATTTGAAAGAGAGAGAGGAGTCCAGGATATCTTCAAGACTGAGCACTTTCGGGCTAGAAGAGATAGTTGTGCATCAATTGATAAAGAAATAGCGGGAAGTGAGGTTATGTGGGAGGGTGGAAAGATGATCATCTCAGTCATAGATATATTAAGTTTAAGACATATTAAGGGGTAAATTTACTAAGATGGGAGTTCTATTAAGAAGTGATGTTGTCAATAGCAACCAATCAGATTCCAGATATTATCTTCTAGAAGGTGCTACATAAATGAGAAGTAGAATCTGATTGGTTGCTATGGGCAACATCACTTCTTAAACAGAACTCCCCTCTTAGTAAATTTACCCCTAAGTGTGTGTATTAAGTGTGTATTTACTAAAGCAGTGGTTCTCAAACTCTGTCCTAAGGAGCCACCACACAGAGCCGTAGCTAGACTTTTTGGTGCCCTGTGCCAGAAAGAGCATTGGTGCCCCCTCATTTTTGAAAGGGACATGATGCACCCAAAAAAGGGGAATTGCCTCATGGGGAAGGGCCAGGGAAGAGATAGGAGAGGCCAGGAGATGCTGGGGATGAAATAAGAGGAAGTTATAAGTGAGAATGATAATAAACAGAAATGTGACAGGCCCAAAAAGCGCCCCCTGACCTGTGGTGCCCTGTGCGATGGCACCGGCCGCACTACCCTAGCTACGGCCCTGCCAACACAGGTCACGTTTTGCAAGTCACCCAGCAGGTGCACAGGTGTATTCATTACTCACTGACACATTTTAAAAGATCCACAGGTTTAGATAATTATTTCACTTGTGATTCTGTGAGGAGACCTGGAAAACTTTCACTGTTTGGTGTCCTGAGTGCCGAGTTTGAGAGCCTATGTACTAAAGCTATACCCAGAGTGTTGGGATGGAAAATATCGGTTTGGCTACTATTTTCCAAAGGTTTTCCTTTTAATAAATTTGGTAATTTGCAACCTGGTGATTTTTGGAAACCACTGCTTGATAAATCAGGCCCTTAGTCATGTTGAATGGAGGTATTTTTGCAATGTGCCCCTATTGAGCATTTCTCGGTTACATAGTAGACATTTGGCACCATATAAATAAAAATAAAAATAATAAAGTATGAGGGATAGCATAGAGAATCCAGGTTTACATTAATATGAGTTTATTGCGCCCAAAACATCAGCATAACTTTTGGATCATTTTGCTGTTGCGACCTTTGTAAATGTAACTAAAGGTAAATGTAAATGTAACTAAATTTATAATTTTACTTTGTATTTTAACCAGTTAATTGCCCCCACTGTAGTTTTCATGTTACTTGTAAATATACAGTACATACTGCTGCTAGATGCCTGATTTCTAAGTGTATGAATGGAAGGGGAATTGGGAAAAGGGGAATGCAGCACAGGAAAGTAAAAAATTTGATCTCAAATTATAAGGAATTCAAAACTTTTTATATATTTATATATAAAAATATAATAATTATAAAGAGAGCCCCATGATCACATGCATTGACAAAGGTGCTCCCAAAGAGTTAAGTATCCATAAAAAAAAAGAAGAGAAGAAAAGATAACTCTCATGGATGGGGCACACTTTGTCACAAAATTATTAAAAATGAACTTTTATTATTAAATATGTAAAATTGAAAATTAGATGGGGCAAAAAGTAAATAAAGAAAAAAAATATGTTATACAGAAATATATTAGACTAATAATTCAAAATATTTGTAGTGTCCTTGAAAAGAGGAAAATACAAAATTAGAATATATCATAGATCCATAAAAAGTGATGAATAGTATCCATTGAATAAATCCATAACCTGTGGAATAAAAGATTCAATATTGTTGCCCAGCAATGACACCGTATGATGCTGAGAGAATATTTTCACACACTCTCTAATGACATTGGCAATATAATACAGGTTGAGTCTCCCATATCCAAATATTCCGAAATACGGAATATTCCGAAATACGGAATATTTTTAGCATGACTGAGAAAGTGAAACCTTTGTTTTCTGATGGTTTAATGTACACAAACTTTGTTTAAAGCACAAATTATTAAAAATAGTGTATAAAATAACCTTCAGGCTGTGTTTATAAGGTGTATATGAAACATAAATGAATTTCATGTATTTACACACACTTTTTTTGATGCACAAAATTATTAAAAATATTGTATAAAATGACCTTCAGGCTATGTGTATAAGATGTATATAACACATAAATGCATTCTGTGTATAGATTTGGGTCCCAATCCCAAGATATTTCATTATTTTATGCAAATATTCCAAAATACGGAATATTCCGTTATCCAAAATACCCCTCATCCCAAGCATTTTGGATATGGGAGACTCAACCTGTACATGTGACACACGATAAATATTTTGTTAAAAACAATTAGCTGCAGTAAATATGAAAGTGCCCATGCAAATATATACATATATTTTATATAAACAACATTATTGCTAGAAACAAGAAAAAACGCTAGTCTGCGAATAAATCATTAATTAATTTCTTCAAAAAGTGCTGAGTGCAAACTGCTGAGTGCACAAATATAAATCAAAAATGGAGAGTGCTCCTGCTATGAATTCATGGATGTCATTAGAGACAGATGTCAAACAGGTTATCCCAATCGATATCTAATGGATCTAATGCAGGGGCGTCCCTACCTTTCTTGTCACCCGGTGCGTGGAGTATGTAATAGGCATGGCTTTGCTGCGTTCCGGCAAATAAGGGGGTGTGGTCTCATGTGAGTGGGCGTGGCCTCGCAGGTGGGGACATGGCCTCATGGCCCGAACCCCAGTTTTTTGTCACACTGGGGGTGCTGGAGGTGCAGGCTGCCCCCGGGACCAGCCTGTGTGAAGTGCCGGCTCCCTCACTGTTCTAGGAGCCGAGTGCTGCATGTAATGCAGCACCCGGCTCCTGTCACTTAGGGAGAGCCAGCTCTTTGGTGTCACCCCTCAGCTGGTGACACCCGGGTGTGGCCCATACCCCCCTTGTGATGCCAGTGATCTTATTGTGTGGTATCTTATGCTAATAATGAACAAAAATGTATAAGTTAAGGCAAAAATACAACATATATGGACATAATGTCATCAATTCATAAATAAATCAATACATGAATCATTTAAAAAAAAAAAAATTTAGCAGCACCACGGACCTCATAATTCTTAAATTGCAAACTATAGTAAATTGAGGCATCCCTCAGTATGCAGTAATCTCAGTTATTGTGCCCCAATAGAAAATACTGAAGATAAGGAAATAGTGCCTGTGTACTATCTATGAGATATGTTAATTTTGTATTTTCCTCTTTTCAAGGACTCTACATATATTATGAATTATTAGTCTAATATATTTCTGTATAACATATATTTTTTCTTTATTTACTTTTTGCGCCATCTTATTTGAAATTTTGGCATATTTAATAATAAAAGTTCATTTTTAATAATTTTATGACAAAGTGTGCCCTATCAATGAGAGTTATCTTTTCTTCTCAGATGCCTGATTTCTACCAGAAATGTGTTTGTGCTTCATTTTTGAGACTCCTTGGGGTGTATAGCTTTCAAACTGGTGTTTAGTTAACTCGTTTTCATGAAAGATCTTTTCATTTGGAACTCTATATCATATGTAGATGTATAATTAAAATGAGACATTGTGTATTAAACTCGCAGTTTATATTGGAGCTTCCCATCCAGATACATGAAAATTGTTATTTATATGAACTTGTATACATTTTGGTATTTATGTAATCTATGCTAAAAATTTATTAATATAAACTGAAAATCCTTGACCATTTATTACAGCATATATCTTGAGCAGGGTATGCAGTCGGAAGCCGGCTGACGTAAGCCCGACAGCCGGCTTCCTGACTGCTTTATCCCGGCGAGGGTTAAATGACAGGCGTCTAAATCTAGACGCCTGTCATTTTACCAATGCCGGGAGACCGGCGCCCGGCATCCTGATCAAAGTGATGGCGGGCGCCGCTACAGACAGCCGCGGTGGGGGAGGGTTAGGTTTAGGGCTCCCTGGGGGGACTTAGGGTTAGGCACCCCCCCGGGAGGTTAGGGTTAGGCTAGGGGAAGGGAGGGTTAGGGTTTGGCACCCCCGGGGAGGACTTAGGGTTAGGCACCCCCCCCGCGGGACTTAGGTTTAGGCGGCGGGGAAGGGGGGGTTAGGTTTAGGCACTTAGAGGGTGGATTAGGGTTAGGCACTGGGGGGGAAGGTTAGGGTTAGGCACCCCTAAGGAGGGATAGGGTTAGGGGGGTTAGGTTAGGTTAGTTGATACTTACCTGGGGACCATCAGGATTTTCAGCCATGTCAGGCAGCCGCTGTCCGGCGGTAATTCATACCGATTCCCATGAGCAGACACAGCATTTGCCAGTCAGAAATGAGCAAGTGGAGGAATATGTGTAAGAGTTCATTAATTTTACATTCTAGAACAGAAAACCCTTATTGCTATGGACATGCTTAAACATCACTCCTAAAGAGAACACAGAACACACAACATGACACAGATAACAATGAATAAAAATAACATCTTATCATCATATGTTGCAAAATCTTCTGAACCAAAGGTAGTCAGCATCCCAGCAGATGGGATGCCGACAGTCAAATTACCAGCTCCGGAATCCAAACAGCAGTCGGGATCCCGGCTCCAGAATCCTGATCACCAGCATCCCAAAGGTAAGTATCGGGGTTTAGGGGGAGGGTTAGAGTTAGGGTTAGTGGTTATGGTTAGGCACTAGGGGAAGGGTTAGGGTTATGGGTTAGGGTTTGGCACTAGGGTGAGGGTTAGGGTTAGGTACTAAGGGGGGAGGGTTAGGTTTAGGGTGCGGGGTGGGGGAGGTCAGGTTTAAGCACTTACATATTAGATTGGTTGTGCAGGATAATTAATAAATATTAATCTTACCTCCTCCATTTTTGTAACACAGGTATGGAAACCTCCAAACATTGGCTAAGTCCACTGCAAATCCAATAACAGATAGGAGGAAATCGATCTTCTTACTCCAAGTCTCTCTCTCTTCAATGTCAACATTAGTCTGGGATGGATTAACTAATGTTGAGTTAGTAAACTGGACGCCATTTTGCTCCTTTACAAGTATAAGTTCCACTTCTTTTGGTCCAGTTGCATTGGATTCTTTAGCAGGAGCAACCACTGAAGACATCTGCCCTACTGGCGGTCTAGTTTTTATCATTAGGTGCTACCGCCAATAGAGTCTACCAGCAGTTTTAGAATAAGCAATTGTTTTATACCTATAAGAAATAAAAATTGGAGTTACAATTAACATAGTGCAAATGTAAAAATAGAAAGGTAAAAGTAAGATTACATATAAGGAAAACGTATTGCCACTGATCTGATACAAAAACTTTAGTTTTGTGTAACTATTTGCCACGTTAAGTCCCACCATCAGTTTATACAGAGGAGAACATAAAAAATTAACACTTAAAACTACAGACACAGGTGTGTAAACGTATCTTTAACATGAAAGAAGTTTATATTTATTTCATATGTAACTGTATCTTTTTTTACAACAAGTTCTTTTATCAGTCAGTTATTTTAGTTTCAGGAAAGGTTTCTGAAGTACCTTTCACAATGTTTATAGGCAGGAACTCTGATTTCAGCAAGAGGGAGGTCAATTCTACATATCTGCAATCTATCCTCTAGAGTAGTGATGGGCAACCAGATGTGTGTTCCGCCAACCTTTAAAAGGGCCGCACATTACCCTCAAATTCATGAATGAAAAAACAGCCCAAAAATTATCTCAGCAAACCCACATCAATCATCCCAAAATGCCCACAGCGGCACCTCACTTGCTCCAAACTTACATAACATGCCTCTCAATGCTCCCACTTATTCCACTAGAGTGCAACATGACTCCAGGCCTCAACTTGCCACAAAGAGCAACCCCCGGCCTCAGTTGCCACATACACCAAAAACTCCTTCACATGCCACTCAAATCTCCCCACATACCCATCAGAACCGCCCACATGCCATTTACATGACCATCATGTGCGTATAGCATACTTCTTCTTCTATATGGACATGGTTAAAGGCAAAGCTGACAACTTGAATGGCATATCCAAGTAGCAGTCACAGATGTGATGATGCGCCAACACACTGACAGTACCATGCCAGATCAAAAAAGATGACTATTCTGTAGGATGCAGGAGCAGACTACTGCACACACCCAAACAGCTTGGAGTGTGACACTGGTGCTATACACTGGTGCAGCATTTTACCAAGGTTATCTACAAGACAGATAGTCTTTATTTATCACATTAAGTTTAGGTTTAGTTCTCCCTTTTTTTGCCCCATGTCAGACAAGAAGACAAATGTAAAAGATTAAAACAGTGTCTGGAGCATTTGTGATGGACTGCTACATCTGGAATCCAAAGAAATCGTCTGAAAAAATGTCAAGCAGAAAGATAAAGGGGATACTGCTCAAGCAGCATAACAGTGCACAGCTTTTGTCAAGTTGATTTAAAATAACTTCATAACCCATGGACCTTCATGAAAAGAAACCTGGACCTCAAAAAGTGGTGTTGTGGGTCCAAAAACTCATCAACAAAAAATGTCATTGGGAAATACAATGAAACAACATATTTTAGTATTGCAAATGCAAGAAGTAGGTAATAACTGAAATCAGTCTGCAAAATGTGTTATTACAGCAGGATCATCAAAGAAGGTCCTCTGCAACTAAGGAGAAGTAACATTTACCTGTTCCCACAAGGAAGATCACCTTAATTTTAGCCTCTTGTAGAGTGCTACAGAACTCTTGTGGACATTATAGATAAATTATAATAATATATTACTGTAGACCTCAAAGTGGTCAGTTGGTTCATAACAACATAGACATTTCATGTGGCTTCTCTGGGTTGCTTGCAATGTCATAGTTCAAGCTGATGTGCAGGAAATAACAGGAGCACAGAATCTAATGAACCTCTGGCCTCCTCCAGGGACCCCAGCAAGGAAGTTTGGAATTCACTGCTGGAAAGCTCACAATTAGCAGCCTTTTGCCCTGTACCCAGATGAAATGTGATGGTGAGAGAGAAGGATAGCCTCAAGTTGGGACCAGCATACAGATGGAATGCAGATAGGCCACATTCATCACCACAAGGAGAATACAACACAAACAGACCAGTACCAAGCAAATCTTGTACAGAACCAAATCAGAAAACAGGAGGAATGTCAGGAACAAGCTGGGTCAAATACATGGAAGACAATCTGAAAGCAGGGTACAGAAGGACTAGATACTGCAGGAACTCTGGAGCACAAGTCTGTCCTCAGAGCTGCATTATATAGGCAATATATAAGATGACTACCTTTTAAGTTCTGTGAAGAGCCAGACACCTGCTCCAAAAGCATGCGGCCTGCTTACCAACCATGTACCCCACCGGGAGAGAGAAATAGCTGGGACCCACAGTAAGTAACCACTGGGCACTAGGCACCTGACACAGAGCCATAGAGCCAGGAGATTTTTTGCCGACATATTCATTGACAAGACCAAGGATTTTCAAGATGGTTTTTTCTCCCCCAAATACAAGACCAGCCCTCCTGCACGTCAAGTAAAATTTTTATAAAGGCTGACCGTTAGAGCATAATTTGTTTGGTTAACAGGGATGCAGTTGAGATGCCGGTGGACGGGGTGCCGGCCATCAAAATATAAATGAAAGAATCCCGCTGCGCATCAAAATGCTGATGCCGAAAACCTGAAGAGGATCAGAATACTGGAGTTTTAGGGTTGGGCACCCCCCCGGGAGTTTTAGGGTTAGGGTGTGGGGAGGGGGGGTTAGGGTTAGGCACCCCCCTGAGAGACTCAGGTTTAGGGTGTGGGGTGGGGGTGATAGGGTTAGGCACCACCAGGAGGGGGTTAGGGTTCGGCAACCCCCCTGGGGAGGTTAGGGTTAGGCACCACAAATGGAGGGTTGGGAGCAGGGGGGAGAGGGAAGAGATAGGGGACTTACCTTACCGTGTCAGGATCCTGAACTGTCAGGCTTCCGATGTCGGGATATGAACCGGCTCTTCACCTGCTGGTTTTTCATACACATTCCGGTTAACAATGGTACCCCCCTAGGGTATTGTGTTAAAGTTTCTACAGTTTGTGACAACCTTATATTTTTCCAGTGTGACTCTTTTTTCTCTCCATTGGATTGACACAAGTTTACCATAGGGGAACTAAGATAAGTAAATTAAAAGGTAAAACTGTATTGGTTGATTTGCACATATTCATGAACTTTACTTATAGACTGCACTAGGAAACTGCAAAAGGCATGCTATTGAAGTATATGGGGTTAAAGGGTATGTAGTCATTTTGTCGACATTCAAAAGTTTAACACCATATCATCGACATGATCTGAATATCAACATTCGGGTTGTTGACATGTTCAGAATGTCGACATATTGAAACTTACATAATGTTGACATTGTAAGAATGTTGACATTACAGAATGTCAACACATAATTTAAAGGTTAGGGTTAGCCTTGTATTAGGGTTAGGCCAATGGCATCACAAAGGGGGTGCGGGAGGTGCAGGCCACACACGGGTATCACCCGCCGAGGGGTGACACTAAGGAGCAGACTCCCCCTCAGTGACAGTAGTTGGGTGCTGCACTCAGCTCCTGACACTGTGAGGGAGCCGGCGGGCACTACACACACTTCCGGCACCCCCCCCCTGCCTCCCAGTGATAACGAGACCATGGGGGTTCGGCCCTTCCTGTGAGGCCACACCCCTTTTTGGTGCTGTGCGGCTTCCCACGCAAAACAGCTTCCCTCTCCCCGCACCGGGTGACACCGTGGGGAGGGACTCCGCTGGGTTAGGCTGCAATTAGGGATATGGTAAGATTAGGGTTAGGTTGCAATTAGGGTTAGGGGTAGTCTTAGGCTCAGATTTTGGTTCAGTTTAAAATACCATTGTCAACATACTAAATGTTGAAATTAAGACCATGTGAACATTATGCTGTTGACATATTGAATATCAGATTAATATACCACACCCACACATTTCATGGCCTTTAATTAAATGCAGAATCAGGATTGAGA
Source organism: Taudactylus pleione (assembly GCA_031769625.1). Classification (NCBI taxonomy): domain Eukaryota; kingdom Metazoa; phylum Chordata; class Amphibia; order Anura; family Myobatrachidae; genus Taudactylus; species Taudactylus pleione. The sequence continues at coordinate 1,309,425 of JAUIMM010000185.1, forward strand.
ACTTAAATGCAGACCCTTCCTCTCTTGTAGACTATTAAATTAAAATATATTCTCCAGCAAAACAATATATTTTTGCATTTCACATGTAAAGTGTCACATTCATGCAAGACAAGATACTAATGCACCCAATAATACTTGATCTTGTGACCTGTCACATTATAAACTTGTTTATTCCCAGTTGAGCCAGTTCAGAAATACTTAACCATGAAGAGTATATGTTTTCCATCTACCCACATCATAGCCAAAGCCAAACCCATGCAGGTTGTAGCAATATTAGGCAGGAAGTCAGTGTAGACATCCTTATGGCTTGATTGTTGTGGGCTATCCTGTAATCTAGCTGCTCCTGCTCTTCTACTACTGGATTTACTGGACTTTGGCCTTGGCTTGCGCTTGATTACGATTGTGTCTATATTACCTCTGGCTACATTTGTGAATACAGCTTTGCTTTATGCTTTTGGATCCCTGTCTGAACCCACATTGATCAACTGTGTACTGAATCCCTGGCATTGGACTTGGGCTTTGGTATACTCCTTTACTACCAGCAATTGGAATCCAACCTCTGAATTTAAAGCCCTGCAGCAATCAAACTGTAGTACACGTGACAGAATAATCAGGTCCATACAATGGACTCCACTGCAGGTAATGCAATGGTTACTGAGACTACTCAGACTACTGAGACTGAGGTAGTTCAGAGGTGTCTGGTCTACCTGCTAGAGTGTTTATGTAATTTAGGATAATTTGGATTGTATTGATCTGCCTACTATGCTGCAAGAGTTCAGGTAGTAAATCAAAAGCTGTCAGAGAGTTATCCAGTCCAGTCCAGTTTATGACTGGAAGTAAATGGTTCCAGATGTAGAGGCTGAAGAGAGGCCTATTCAAGTTGGGGTTATATGGCACCATGTGAGACAAGGAGAACACAAGCACAGACAGGAAGTAGGAATTTGTGTTTACTGTGCTTCTCAAAACCATTGTAAGCAGCAATGCACAAGTCTTCCTCTGCTGCTGACAGGAAAACAATTGTTTTCAATGCTTCCTTCCCTGTCTTGGATGTGATCTCAAATTACCAGATAACAATCTAGCCCTACTACTCAGATTTCAGCTTCAGTAATTCCTGCTACCACTTTGCAGTCACATAAGATGTCTCTTGTTCCATAGTATCTGCAGCCTGTAAAACTGAGGATATCGGTGTACAGGATCATGCTCAGCTATCTACCAAGATAGTGGCAATTAGTAGTACAGCTCCCGATCTTACTAAGCCTGTTAAACCAGTCAATTCAGAAGAGAAACAGAGCTGTACCCCAGAGATTCAGACTGGCAATACAGATTTGAGGAGTCTCCAACTCCAACCATTTCAGGTTCTTGCATTTGTAAGGTAAGATATGCCAGAAAAAGAGAATGCATCGGAACCAGTCTGTGTTATTGATTCCACTGCTTTCAATGATTTTCAGTCACATGGCATCTAAAAATCCACCTTTAAAAAGAGGTCTAGTGTCACATACATGCAAAAAAAGATACTGATGCTCCATGTAGTACTTGATCTTGCATTAAAGCCGTGTTTTACCAGCTGAGCCACAGCATCTGTTGTTACTCCTGTTTCCAGCTCAGGAAATCTTGACCATAAAGAGTATATGTTTTCTATCTGCCCACATCCTGGCCACAGCTAATCCCATGCAGGTTGTGGGGATACAAGACAGGAAAGTAGTATCTGCATGGCCTGATAATTACCAGAGCCGTAACTAGAATTTTTGGTGCCCTGTGCCAGAAAGAGCATTGGCGCCCCCCTATTTTTTAGATAGGGAGATAACACACCAGAAAAAGGGCCATGGCCTCATGTGGAAGGGCCAGGGAAGAGATAGGGGAAGCCAGGAAATACATAAAAGAAGAGGAAGTTACAAGTGAGAATGATAATAAACAAAAAACTGACATCCCCAAACAGCGCCCCCTGTCTTGCGGTGCCCTGTGCCATGGCACAGGTCGCAGTACCCTAGTTACGGCCCTGATAATTACCTTAACTTAGATCTCAATTTGTGTTTGACATTTCTGATTACTGCTTTGATTTATCCTTCTAGATCCCTGTCTGAATCTTTCTTGATCACCTGTGTACTGAGCAGTGGGAGGTAACAGGGGGGCGGTTAGCCAGAAAGGGGTAAATTGTAGGTGTGTAGCAGACAGCAACTGTGTCTAAAGATGCAGTAGCGCTGACACAGGACGCCATGTTCAGACTGAGAAGTTGCACCGCATTAGGCTAATGTTAGTTTCAATATTGTGACCGATTATGCGTCAAAAGAAACACCAAGATGTCTTTTTAGCGCTGCTGGGCATCTCAGTAGGTAGATCATCGATTGTGGCATAAAGGCACATATGTGAATATGGTATTTATAGATTTTATACTACTCCTGTCTAATCAAGTAAAGTATTCGCAGCAACACTACAAAACAAACAGGTTTTAGTTACCTACTTAGGCTTGGTTGTACAACAACAATAACAGCAAAAATGACTTCCTCCTGGAACCAATGGCAGCAACCAGGAACAGACCATGGGTGAGGGAGAGTCATACATTACACATTATTTGATACTGATTCTAGTACAAATCCCCGGCTTGAGCTGTAAGGTTTAGACACAGTTTATTAAAATCTTCCTTCAAACCCCTATGGATACTATATACTACGTATATTTCCATCAGCAAATAATGTCAGGTGGCTTTAACAGTCATGGCAGTCACTTTCTCTCTTTATAAGTGCCTGGGAAGTGAATTAAACATCTGCTGATCCATGCTGGCTATAAAATAATCACTCACATTGCTGCATTGTATTCCCTCAACAAAGTGTATTGGGTAAATGTAAAGGTCATAGTATTATTCATAACCAGAGCAAATGTTTCCTCTGCCATACTAACAGTGAGTTTTTACTGCCCTCATTTCCGAAAGAATGGGCAAGTAAATAATAATAATAATAATAATTATTATTATTATTATTATTAGTAGTAGTAGTAGTAGTAGCAGCCACTGTGTTGAATTTGTTGAACTAATATTTAGGGGAGATTTAAAATTGTAAGTGATAAAGTACCAACCAACCAGCTCCTGTCATTTTTCAAACACAGCCTGTAAAGTGACAGTTGGGAGCTGATTGGTTGGTGATTTATCTCTCACAATTTGTTCTCTCTCCAAGCTCTATTAAATCTCCCCCTTAGTACATATGTGAGGATATGCATAAATTAGGTAATACCATCATCACATGGTTGTGCAGGATGAGATTGTGAGCTTTGTGTATGGGCAGCAGATTAAGGAATCAGGAAGATGCATTCTTTCATTTTTTGTTTGTGTAACTATTGTCACTGAGCCCAAACCCTTGATTTTTCACCAGGTTGGATCAGATCTTGTCCTATACTTTTATTGAGAAGCATTTTGTATTTCAGTGGGAAAGCACGCTTCTACAGTAGGTGTGCTTTAACTCCTCCACTGCTAAAGACAACCAGTGCTTATCCTAAACACTGTAGGGGTACAAATATGGAGTTAAACTGACATACAGGTCCCCCCCATATATTTGCTCCTATCTGGACATGGGAAAGGGAGAGGCTAGGACTTAACAATCATTTTGGACTCACAATTACATTATTAAGGGGTCTAATTACTAAGCAGTGTTAGGAGACAGAGTGAAAAGTGATAAGGTGCCAGCCAATCAGCTCCCAACTGTCAATTTTCAAACACAGCCTGTGAGATGGCAGTTAGAAGCTGATTGGCTGGCAACTTATCACTTTTCACTCTGTCTCCTAATACTGCTTAGTAACTAGACGCCTTAGTCTCAACCCTTCATCTCACTTCTTCCACAATAAACATTTCTGACTTTTTAAAAAAGTAATTAAAAACGCTTTATCTTCCACTTCCTGGCACCCACACAGTCAGAGTATCCGCGTCAGGCATTCTCTCTTTCAAATAATGTGATCCCTGGGAAGTAATCTTTTGGTGATCAGTTGTGATCCCCAGAGAAAACCCATGTAATTATGCAGTTTTGGGGTGGGGGAATATGTACTCCATCCTAGCATCAATAAACGCAGTAGTACCCTTATTTGAAAGAAGAAAGTCCCCTCTTTCAAATTATGAAACTCTTTAGTGGCTTTTGTTTGGTGATCACCTGTAATCATCAGAGAATGTCAAACTGCCGTACAGAAATACTAGCAGAGGCAGAAGATGAAGGAGAGCACTTAACATGTACGATTACCCCCAATTATTTTATGGTGATTATCACACAATAACACCCTATTATAGAGAGGGCTAAGTAGCCCAGAGATGGGAGGGTTCTAATGCCAAGATCTCCCACATACTGGCATCAAAAAATGCAGTGGTGCCCTTCCCTGATGTGGCAGGCTGTCTATATTACAAACTGGTACAGTATGCCTTGTTGTGCTACCTGGCTGTTGAGGTTGTGGATTGATTCAGATTCCTGGGAATATATTTTTCGAATGACCTGCCATGTTCTATCCACACTCAGTTAATGGTAACACAAAAAGGCTCAAAAATGCCTATTTTTTAATGGAAAAGGCATGCATCAGGAAGGTTATTTTAGTAAAATTTTATGGTTGCATCATAGAAAGTGTATTGACTTACAGCATGGGTTGTGTGGTGTGGGAACTTTACGGCAGTTGAGCGTAAATCTTTGGAGCAAGTGGTTAGGACAGCAGGGCGAGTGATTGGTTTAAAACTACCAAGTATTTAGGAAATTTATGAAAGGAAGGCATATGGAATACTAATTAAGAAGTCACATCAAAATGATGGCTCTTTTAATATGTTGCTCCAAAATAAGCGGCATTAGTCAAAATTAAAAAATAGTTTATGTTCTTCCACTATACTCAGGTTAAATAACAAATAGTGCACTGCTGGAGGTTCTTAGGTAAGATGTAATTGTTTTTCTTTATGATTGTATGACTTCCATATATGTTTCATTTACAGTTCATGTTTTGAATTTGTTAATAACAATGTAGCTATGATGATGATGATGATGTAATTCCTACACATTTTATATGTGTCATTTGAACATATAAAAAAAATTATATAATTTTCAAGTGCAGATTGTATTATGAAAACCTGCCTGGAGAATTTGGATTTTTCCTGTATTAGAAAGATGGATTTTCCTTTTAATTCACTTTCTTGCCAATTGAATAAAAAAAAATCACTTTTTTGTCCATTTTGGTATTTAAGCATACTAACAGCCTGATTCAGAGGTAGACGTTGCTGCATCAACTGGTGCGTTTGTTGCCGGAGTCATCCCTGGGATAATATGTAAATGCTACAGTAGTAACAGCCTTCCCCAGGTGCAGTAGCCAGCGTCTGAATGTACAAGCACTGATTGCCCACTTTCAGCATCTCCACATGCTGTAACATTGCCGGTGATTCTTGACCATCGGTGCACCATTGACATTTGCACCAGCCCTATAGCAGGTGCAGGTTTTCCATCTGAACATGACCTCTGAGGCTGAGAACACAGCCGCTCTTACCCGCAATACTCCCATAACACACCCATAAGATGTCATTTTTAGGCATTTACTTCAGGCCACCTCCCAGTCACCACCCAGGAATGCCCATCACTCTGTTGCCCCATATCTGTTACCATCTGTCCCAATCACAATAGAATTGATGTGTGTACAGTCTGTACATGCGTTGTAGGGTTTTCAGGACTTTTTGTGCATGTGTAGTGGCAAATAATTGCTCAACTACGTGAACATCGACATTGCATTCAGCAGGGAAGGGGTTAACCATAAATAACACACAAAATAGCATCATGTAACAAAGAATGCCCAGAAGTCTCCTCATGCTCAGGATTCATTTGAGTCATAAATTAGTTTAAACCAAGCAATATTCTTGGTGAAAACAACGGTTTCAGGGGCCTATTCATCAACACTAAATTAACGTTTTTAAGGACATTTTCCTTAAATAACGTTATTTTAGTATTCATGAAGCCACTTAGCACAGGAGATATCACTGATATCTCCTTGCTAAGTCCCCCTGCATTAATTTACACACTCCCCATACATTAGTATGGGGATGTTGAAATTATGGTATTCATCAAATTCCGAAAATTATGAATTTTTGGAATTTGATGGAGGTACTATCCGCCACTGTGAGGTGGCGAATAGCAGGTGAAACTTACCTGCTTCCAGCTGGACAGGACCCCCGGTCTTCCTCCGGCGGTCTGGTGCGTCCTCTGGCTCCGGAGGCTGTTCGGACACTGTGTTCTCCCAGCAGAACACAATAAAGATTAAAAAAAAAAACCTTTTATTTTTTTTCTAATCTGTTCTGTGGTGTGCTGGGAGACCATGTGACAGACCAGCAGGACGGAGCCGGAGGCTGCTGCACGGGCAGGTAAGTGCCGAAAGGGGGGGGGGGGGGAGCAGGGGGGAGGGGGGGTAGGTGAGCGGAGGGGGGGACACAAACTTACCGCATGTGTAGGCAGTGCTGGCATGCGCTGGGTAACGAATTTAACAGCGCATGCGCAGCACTGTTTCCAGCTGCGGTAAGTTAGTGTAGACAGGGATAACTATTTCCTGAAAAGCTGTCATCGCAAAAATTACAGCTTTTCGGAATAGATAGTTATAGGGAGGAGGAATGATGAATTCCTCTGGTAATTAGGTAGAACTCCATGCGAGTTCTAAACCTAATTACCTCCAGGGAAAGTTTAGTAATGATGAATAGGTCTCTAAATAACTAAAAGGGCAATGTTAATGTAGTTGAATCTATAGACATAACTGGTTCTAAAAAGATAGGAAAATGGACCTTGGTGGGGCTACAATACATATGTACAGTGAGCCTCTTTTATGTTCTACCTCCCCTCTAACCTGTCGCACTTCTAACTGTAATCTCAGCCCAATTCATTGCTGGGTATTGTACTTACAGTACATACCATTTAATGTTACATCTCCTTGTTCTTCTCCCTGCTCTTTATGGGGAAGATATACTAAGCCTTGGAGAGTGATGAAGCGGAGAGAGATAAGTACCAACCAATCAGCAGTTAACTGTCATTTTATAGGCTGTGTTTGAAAAATGACAGTTAGGAACTGATTGGATGTTACTTTATCACTCTCCAATGCTTAGTACATCTCCCCCTATATATATATTCAACCCGGTGAACCAAGTTTTGGAGACTCATTTTTCTGGCACAGCCTCAATTTTTCGGCAACATCACTTAATTTTAATTTTCCCTTTAATAGCTTAGTTATGGTAAAAGTCCTCCAAGTGCTCTTCAAATTATACATAGTAATTGAGATAACAGTGGCAAGAGCAGTGGTTAGTGCAAAAATATGTGTTTAGTTTTTTTAACCATTGATTGTAAATCATCTCTTAATTCTTTAATTATTTTAATACAAGCAAAATATGACCACTCATCAGTTTATGGGAAGCTGCACATTCATGCAAGTTTATGAAGCACAAAATGTGTATCAAAGAGAACACAGAAAAGTGATACATTGGTTTAGGCAATATATGATACATATCATTATCATATGATACTCTGTAGCCCCTAACCATAATAGGTAAGTCAGTTATGAGAAAGATGGATTTTACATGAGTGAATTTGTGGTAAAAGAGCATTTTGTGAAATTACTCAGTACAAGGGTTTTTACATAGGCAATAAATAAGTATTCACTTATAAAACTGGAATATGTGTCATTTTTTTAAGTTATACTTCCAGCCAATAAAAGGTGTTAAATACAGTATGTACTCAAATTAAAAAATTACCATCAAAATCATTGGTTATCTGCATATGGTCTAAATTGGATACATAGTTTTTTTTTCTCCCAGTTTTTGCGACAACTATAATAGTTTGTAACAATTACCTATTGCATGCAGTTATAGCCCCATATGCAGTTCACTATATTCGCTTCTAATATAGAATTAACAAATTATATTGTTTCATTTGACTGGATTGCGTCCTTGGTTACTTGAGTACATTAGAAATACGTCGATAATATTGTATTTTTTATTTTTTATAATTGATATTTCCACCATATAGCAGGAATAAACCATTTTTACTTATATCTGTAGTATAAACTGGATCGTTATTACAGGAACTATTATTAACCCTGAATGAAAAGAAGTTTCAGAACCATTCATTAGTGAACAGCGACCGGCAGCATCTCCCATCAGGGACACAGACCTCACCGAGGCAGCAATGGGATTGCTAGGAACTGTTCACCATAATCCATAGTATTAATCGTACAATTCACATGTACATGGTATTAGTCAACAAATTACATATATGTCCTTTCACACATAGCATAGCAATAGTTACATAATAATCTAGTTATACAGCTACTCTAAGTTATACAAACACATTTTGAGTGAAGATAATATTGATTACTCTTTATACGTCCGTGCAAACACATTACTAAAGACAAACAAAAACGGTGTAAAGCCACAAATATTCGCTTTTTAATATAAATAGAAAAGTACAAGAAATGAAGAAAACAATTAAGTAGAGAAAACATGTAAATGCCAGCCTGACATTTTGTAAATCAATCAGGTTGTAAGTGCAGACTATAGCTGTCATTAGTTCTGCCGAGCACAAGCTTACAGTACATGGGGCTGAAATCGTCAATCACACAGCGGAGACACCCCGTCCCGTAGCAATACCACCTGCAGGGATCAGCCGGCTTTGAACAGTAACTACTGTAGATAGATGGAGCTGTATGTATGGCTGTTATTATATCTATTACATTCATACTAAAGCTATATGTTATATAAAGTATTAAAATTACATTTTTCACTCACTTTCTCTGTAAAACAACAAAATTTATTGGCAACAGATCTCCTTCCATGTAACAAACGTTTTACAAAGTGAAATCATAAGGCAACATTTTAAAACTAGTCTTTTCAATGTCTTATGTTTTGGTGTGATTTACTTAATGCAATGACAAACTTTAGATCAACGTAATGTAACTGTTTTATTTTTACATATTACAGTAAACTTGAAAACAAAGTGTCCTTGAGAAGCAGGATATAAAGTACAGTAACATATCACATTCACATTATTATATTGCTATTACATTCCTAGCTTTAGGTTTTGCAGGTCTGTACATGTATATTATTTAAAATTTAGGTGTGTTAAAAAAAAACCCTACCATTAATACAATGATGTGTTAATGACAACTATTTTACCATATTAAATCATTATGCTTCTTTTATACATTAGTAAAATAAAAATATTACTTACTTTGCTTAAATATATACTGTAGCATTGACTCCAACAAATATTTAAAATGTTGCAGGTTTTTATCAGACAGTACAATTCTTCTGTTTGTAGGACAACTCGCAGACACGAAAGTTATGTGGGAATAGTTCTCTGTTTATGATCTTCTCATATTCTGGATCCTCACTTCTCCTTGTTGGTTGGTGAGATTCAGGATGTGACTTGAACTCTACAAGAGCCAGACTGAATGGTGTGAAGATCTGCTGCATGGGCTATTGCCAGTGATGAGCAGCTAGAAGATAATAGGCAATAGCCCTCCCTCATCTGCTCATCCTTTCAATGACTCTTCAGCTCAACCCAAAATTAACAGACCCCAACCTATGCCCTCTCTGTTTTATTCCTCTCACAAATACTGATTTGCTGAATATTGGTCCTTTTAGGCTGATAGTGCCATTTACAATTTCCAATGAAAACAGGTGTTTGTAATGTGGTGTTCGGATAAGTCACTCAATACATTTCATATTATGCTATTTCCATGATTGGACATTGCTAGTTTATTTTTTTCTCAAAGCAGTATTGAGTGCTAGGAAAATGGAGAAATGAGAAATGAGATTAACTACAAGTATTTGCTTACATGTTATACATGTAGTTTTGCTCCTTTGCAGATTATTTATTTTTATTCATTATTTCTCTCTCCTACAATACTATAACCACATTACAAAACAGTGGAAGGAGGCAAGATTTATTTTTATAACGGGGCTAACAAGCCATCTATCAATCAATGCACATACTAATATGTTTGAGAAGAAAACATATCCATGTAATGCCACCAAGTCATGCCCAAGATGCTAAAAATAGATCATTCTTCTTCCATGTAAACTGCATACAGCATTTACAAAATATTTAGTTTGCAGCTACACTAGAGCCGGACATAACCACCAGGGTTCCAGGTGTAGGAAACTTAAATTCTGCAGAGAAGAGAAGGGATCTTTGATGTTGCTGGTGATGTTTCTTAGACTCTGATCAGAATGTACAGAGAGACACAGTGCAAAGGTGGGTAGGCAGGTGAGCAGTCGGTCAAGGATAATCCTTATGGAGCCCTTCATACTTCAAGCTATGCCCATGCAATGATCCATATATATGATATGTATGTACTTCACTACTCACTGGAATAATATGAATGCTGACCATACTTGTAGGATATGCTTAGACCCAGTGCAGAGGCTTGGAGCCAAACATATTGGTGGTCTTTACCAGGGATGCCTGCAAGGGGGTTTGGACATCACTGTGCTCAATATGCAGCCCTCTGACTGACATCCTATTGTGCAGGCTGGTTGACTCTGGATAGAACAAAGGCAGGTAGGAAACTAGTTACCAAGTGATGTACTGGAGAGAGGACGACAGGCATGGGTCAAAACCAAATGGGCAATGCGGTACCAGGGAATGGGCAAAAGCAAGTCAGGACAAAATCAAAATCAGAACCAGAAAGTCACGACAAGCAGTACCATGGGAGCAGGCAAGCAGAATTGTCAAATGGCCTGGATCTAGATGCAGGTAAGTACACTGGAGGTTCAGACAGAACAGATGCTGGAGTACTGGAGTAAGCCTAATACTCTAGCAATGAATAGTGCCAGGAGTCTTCCTTATATAGGGAGAAGATTCAAATTTGACACCAATGTGATGTCACGTTTTGCGAAAGCCTTTCAGAGAGGAGAGAGGTGATGGGTGCACCCTATGGGATATGCCTGCTGGGGGAGAAAGCCAGAGTCTGTCCTCACAGCAGCCGGGGTGATGGAGCACCGACTATCCCCACAGATGCTGGACAGAAGGGAGGCAGATATAGAAGACTGACACCCATCTGCAACAGCACCACAGCTGCCCTGGGAGAACTTGTGCCACCCAGACTCAGTAAGAAGCTGGGCTCCAGTGCACTGTGACATCTAAAAATGTGATATGCAACCTTCAAAATAATGATGGACTAACTCATTTACAGTGTTATTTTGATATCCATTAGGTGCTGAGTGAAAGTAAATGGCATTAGTGGCACATTCAGCCTAATTAATGATTCTTGTCCTCCGTACACTAAAACAATTAATATATTATTTGTTTTTAAATGAATTTGGGGTATTTGGAGTGGTCACAAATTATTTTATGAATTCTTCAGATGTTCAAGAACAAGTAAAATGGTTACAGATATTGATAGCTAACTTCAGTGTGTTGGCCATTTCCAGTGTGGATAAGTAACAGTGACACAGTATGCTGCGTACAGCAGTTACCTAATACAACTACCACTGAATGTAAGACTTTCTATTCTAATAATCTGCATTTTTGCAAAAAACAGCAAGACAAAGGTGCAATAAAAACTTACTATAGCTTGGGAGGGAGAGATAGGCATAGAAGGTTTAAATGAGTCTCCATGTAAACTTAAATATGGTACTTTTACATCGTGGACAGGGGCTTATCTATAATGGGTGCAGAGTGTGCAGTGCACACAGGCTACTGGGTGCAGGGGTCTCACACTGCTCACCCTGCACCCATAGGTATGCAGTCGTGAAGCCGGCGGACGTAATCCTGATGGCCGGCTTCTCGACTGCTTTATCCCACCTGTCATTTTACCGACGCCAGGAGACCGGCGCCCAGCATCCCGATCGAAGTGATTCCTGGCACCACTGCGGACAGCCATGGGGGGGAGGGTTAGGGCTCTTGGGGGGGATTTAAGGTTAGGCTCCCCCCCAGGAGGTTAGGTTTAGGCTAGGGGAGGGGAGAGTTAGGGTTAGGCTCCCCCGGGGGGGACTTAGAGTTAGGCACCCACCCGGGGGACTTAGGTTTAAGCGGCAGGGAAGGGGGGGTTTAGGTTTAGGCACTTAGAGGGAGGATTAGGGTTAGGCACTGGGGGGAAAGTTAGGGTTAGGCACCCCTAAGGAGGGTTAGGGGGGCGGTTAGGTTAGTTAATACTTACCTTGGGACGATCAGGATTTTCAGCCATGTCGGCCAGCCGCTGTCAACTTGCGTCCGGCGGTAATTCATACCGATCCCCACCCATGGACTACAGATGTGTCCATCAGTCACCCATTCTTTTTGCGCTGTAAGGTGCATGACTTAGACGGTTCACCACAAGTAGTGATTCTCTGACTTTCCTACTTATATCTTAATTTAGCATATATGTCACATCGTAGCTGCATCCAAAGTATATATAGAATCCGGGGCACTAAGTATTTTTGTCGCAAAGGAATTGGTATAAAGTTGTAGTTTAAGCACAACGGTGTATGGCAGGATCCATGATGCAGCTCATTCGTATCAGTCCTTGGTCTTTTCCCAGGTTAATGTTCAAATCGCACATCACTTCTGCATGCAATGTCAGCACTAGTTTTAGGGTACTCATGCATTGTACTATTGTTGCTTTAGTGATGCGACTAAGATTCATATTTGGTACAATACTGTATTGTAGGCTACATGGCGTGGGTTAGTCACAAATTCTGTGGCATGCCAAGTTGGGCGGTTTGCCACTATTTGAGGATAGGTTAGCAGGGACACATATGTATACTTCTTGCTGACATAAATCATAGGGAATATGGTGTGAGGGGAGGAGGGGCTTATGGACACAGTAATATTTTAGTTGCGGTCCAGCCAGCGACGTTGACCACATTGTGGATGCAGCAAGAACTGCTATATCTATGGCAAATGCTTTATACTTATTACTGTCCTGTTTTTTTTTACTTTTTTAAGCAAGTTTTAACTGGGAGGCATTAAACTAACATGTAGCCATTTTAACCATCTAAACACTAACAACAAGTGGTGGCATATCTATAATGGGTACTTGCTGAGCTGGATTAAGACTTGAGGGTCGTAGAGCACTTAAGATGAGGGAGGCCCTCATTGGCCTAAACGTAAATGCATACAGAGAGCATCTTAGTGTCTGCAATAAAATACTGAGATTATTTACCCCAATGCACTACAGAAAGCATTCTAGTGATCTCCACACAATACAGAGAGCCTCCTAGGACCATTAACCAAAACAGATTTATATTGTCCATCATACAATACAGAGAGGATCCAATTGGCTGCCACATAATACAGAAAGCATCCTAGTGATCATTATACAGTCCATGCAGCCTGACAGTCTACGCAAAGAGAACACAGCAAACTCAGGACTCCAGCCAAGTCGTGAGCTCCAGCAGCAGAAGTTAGAATAGGAGAAACTTTAATATTACCATTGTATTTTTCAGTAAATTACTGTACTGTACATGTGTGGGATTTTGTACTTATCACTGTGTTTTTCACTTGTATCACAAGAAACGTTGCTGGCTGTGCTTTAAGAAATCTCATTAAGGCATCGAACAACTGACAAGACTGACCTTTGTAGAAATGGGCAAACATGTCTGTATGTTTGTGAGTTATTCTCTTTTGGATGGGCAATACTTAATTCCTCTGAGTAGGAGTTATATCAGTGTAAACTATATGTTTCTACTTATAGAGTTACACTGCTCTAAGTAGCTGGTTGGAGCTGTACTTCTGTTGAAAATGAATAGCTTCCAGATAAGTACTTTACATTTCCAAGTTGCAGGCTTGTTCACTATGTCTCATCACTACGTCAGCGTGGGGTCTGGTGCTGTAAAAACGACAGAAAAATGGCCACCGCGGGCGGTGCTGGCCACACACAGCTCAGACAGAGAGGAGGGGGCCCGTGTCGGAGACTGCACATGGGCCCCCTCCTCTCTAGAAATGCCCCTGATAACTTCACTCCTATAGTGGTTTTCTACTGTGTCTGCGTCCCAGGCTCTGCAGTGTACCTTTCCTGTGTACTCTCTCATGTATGCTGTCATCATCGTTACTTAGTGTCTCACATCAAGTGCTGGTATTCACCACTACACCACATGTCATATCAAGTGCTGGTTATTACCACTACTCAGTGTCTCACATCAAGTGCTGGTTATTACCGCTACTCAGCGTCTCACACCAAGTGCTGGTTATTATTGCTAATCAACATCTCATATCGAGTACTGGCTATCATCGTTATCCAGTGTTCATATCAAGTACAGCGAGCTTACCATCGCTACCCAGAGTTTCATATCAAGTGCAGTTTTCCATTGCTAATAAGCATCTCATATCAAGTACTGGCTATCTTTATTATTCAGTGTTCATATCAAGTACAGCTTACCATCGCTACCCAGTGTTTCATATCAAGTGCATTTTACCATCGATAATCTAAATCTCAAATGAAGTACTGGCTATCATCATTATTCAGTGTTCATATCAAGTGCAGCTTACCATCGCTACCCAGTGTTTCATTTCAAGTGCAGCTTACCATCGCTAATCAGCATCTCATATGAAGTACTGGCTATCATCGTTATTCAGTGTACATATCAAGTACAGCTTACCATCACTACCCCGTGTTTCATATCAAGTGCATTTTACCATAGCTAATCTAAATCTCATAGCAAGTACTGGCTATCATCTATATTCAGTGTACATATCAAGTACAGCTTACCATCACTACCCAGTGTTTCATATTAAGTGCATGTTACCATCGCTAATCTACATCTCATATCAAATACTGTCTATCATTGTTATTCAGTGTTCATATCAAGTACAGCTTACCATCACTATTCAGCATCTCATATCAAGTACTGGCTATCTTTATTATTCAGTGTTCATATCAAGTACAGCTTACCATCGCTACCCAGTGTTTCATATCAAATGCATCTTACCATCGCTAATCTACATCTCATATCAAGTACTGTCTATCTTCGTTATTCAGTGCTCATATCAAATACAACTTACCATCGCTACCCAGTGTTTCATATCAAGTGCAGCTTACCATCGCTAATCAGCATCTCATATCAAGTACTGGCTATCATCGTTATTCAGTGTTCATATCAAGTACAACTGGCCATCGCTACCCAGTGTTTCATATCAAGTGCATTTTACCAACGATAATCTAAATCTCAAATGAAGTACTGGCTATCATCGTTATTCAGTGTACATATCAAGTACAGCTTACCATCACTACCCAGTGTTTCATATTAAGTGCATGTTACCATCGCTAATCTACATCTCATATCAAATACTGTCTATCATTGTTATTCAGTGTTCATATCAAGTACAGCTTACCATCACTATTCAGCATCACATATCAAGTACTGGTTATCCTCATTACTAGCATATCGATTTCCAAAGTACCTTTCTCCGCTCATTGGTTTTGGGATCTATTATGACTATTCTTCCAACATTGTTAGTGCTTATATAGTCCTCCATATCTATCTCTGTGTTCTCTCCAGGTACCTATCTCAGGGGCCGTGACCTGTTCACCTGGTGCAGCGAAACCCACATCCCGATTAGAGTGGCCATTGGTGAAGACCATCAGGTGGACTCGACTCCGTGCCTTGGGGTAGGTCTCGCCAACACCTGGGAGAGACGTATGAAGAGGACTTATATATTGCCTTCCCATTGCCTATCACCTACTGCCCTTGGCAATGGGAATTAGCAGGTGATTAGCAGTACTTTACTTTGTACCAGGACCAGATTAACAATGCGGTGGATAGAGCTACAGCTCCAGGCTTCTATATAAGAACAGTCCCATCATCGTGGTATAATGATGATGACCAGCTGACCAACTGACCACGCAGTTGGCCATATATCAGAAGTATTAAAATAGTTTTTCTAGTTCTCTTGCAAAAATATGCAATTGTTGTATTTTTATGTATTTAGGGAGACAATGTGGCTGATAGTGAAGGAGTGTACACACCCACGTGGCTCTGGCCACACCCACACAGCACTGATTACAGTCCACCCGGTCTCAGTTTAAACCCCGCACCTCCGGAAGAGTATTCGGATCTCCTGCATCCCACCCATTTCCTAGTGAAGTGGGTAGGATAGGGAGATGATTGCTGGAAATCGCAGCTCCGTATGGAGGGAGTGGGACTAAATGACGCAAAACTGCTTCATTTAGCCCCGCCCCGTACTTGCGCTCCCGCTATTCATGACAGTTTGTTGTAATGAGGGCGGGGCCTAATAACTTGGAAACCCGCCTCCTCCCCAAAGTGGCCTGCTGTGTCTGCTCTCCGGCATCTCCCAGGAAGCAGATAATAAATGTTGGCATGTATAGTATAGAGTGACCCTTTCACATTTTTATCCCCAGGCCTATGTGACCCTGAATCCTACCCTGTATAATACATTTGTTTATAGGGGAAGAGGGTAGATGGGAACTGAAAGGCAGTTCTGAGATCTACTCTTGGCTGCTTGCTGAGTTTAAACAAAGTCACCGTGGGGTATATTTATTAAAGTGAGAGTTTTTAGAAATGGAGATGTTGCCCATAGCACCAATCAGATTCTACTTAACATATAACTAGCACCTTCTAGATAATAATAGGTAGAATCTGATTGGTTGCTATGGGCAACATCTCCACTTCTAAAAACTCTCACTTTAGTAATTATACCCCTGTATCTTGCAGAAATGTAAATATAATACTGTATAAAACATACAGCATTTTAACAAGTATTTTCCAACACACAAGGCAAATAACGCTTTATATTTTAAACTGGGCATTAGAATAGATTTTGAATATAGGGTTGGTCATCAGATAAGTCTCTGTAAATTAGTATGGGCAACAGACAATGCTCTGGAATGCTCTAAATATTTAAATATGCAGCAAAGAAGAAAAAACACAATTTAAAAACTATATTTTTAATATTGAAAATGCAACATTTATTTTTATTTTAAGCTATTATTCTCATAGTAATGAATGAAACATGATTTTGTTACAATATTAGGTTGTGTACCAGTAGGGTAATGCCACTCATGCATCCAGTAATAATACATGCCTAACACTTGCATGTCCTGTAGCTCTGTCAGGGATACATACAGTACACATGCTGGTATGCCCGGAATAAGTACTACTCCTTTTGAGTACACTTTGTCTTGCTCTATGTACATCAAAGGCGTATTTTGGCCCCCTGTAAATGAGCTCCTAAGTATAGCCTTTTTTGGCAAACCATGGAGGAAATGTAATAGAATATAAGTTTGCAAAAGTGCAGATTTTTTGGTCAGTTTTCAGCTAAATTTTAAGTGTTTCTTTCCACTAATAAAATCACTGCTTTAAATCCAGCAGCAAAATCACCATATAGGCCCTCATTCAGACCCACTCGCAAGTGGGCGTACGCACGTTCGCCGTACGTAAAAAAATATTTAAATTCAAGCACTCGCTCGTTTTTTCCTACGCAGCTAAAAATCCGCCCCAAACTCAGGCGACCCCTCCTCTGACTAACGAGCGTGCCAAATAGCGAGCGTACATCCCCGAAATGGCTTGAAGGGAACGCACGCACAAGTACAAACCGGAAGTGGGACTGTCAGATTCCGATTACCTGCTCGTTTTTTCGGCCTACCTCCCTCAATCGTATCATGCCAATCAATATATCAATTAGCTTAATTATTTTTTTTTTTTCAACACAATGCAATAAACTTTAATCTTGTCCGTGTTTGTATTTGCTCGCAGAATACGTACGGCTGAAACCTTCGCTTTTATTGTTCCAAAGACATGTTAGCCCCAATTAAACAATTGTTCTATTTGTTTGTCTCCCCACAATTTTTCTGTGATTCATTTCTTTATTTAAATTAGCTTACGCATGTCACTGCATCAAGCCTATCATAACTCTCAAGAGATTTCTGGCCCTGTCGAACACATGACTCATACACTAACCAATAGAATTGGTCCTGTTAATTTCACAAATACATTAGCCAATCAAATTTTTTTTTGGTGCTTTATTAAAAATATTTTGTAAAAAAAACACCATTGCCATCATGAGATCCGCCGCATTCACCAGGCGCGAACTGCTGGTGCTGACGGAGGTGATGGACAGGAGGATCACCAGTCAGCCTCCACCCATCTCCAATAGGCGCAAGCGTTCCGCATATGCGGAGGTACGTC
Source organism: Taudactylus pleione (assembly GCA_031769625.1). NCBI lineage: Eukaryota > Metazoa > Chordata > Amphibia > Anura > Myobatrachidae > Taudactylus > Taudactylus pleione. The sequence continues at coordinate 1,327,525 of JAUIMM010000185.1, forward strand.
GACGCCTGCGCTCCTTCGGCTCACGCCGACATATTGGCCAGCTGGAGCGCAGGTGGTCAGACCTGCAGGGCCGGATTAAGGCTATAGGGGGCCCGGGGCACATCAGACAGGGGGCCCTATTACAGAGGTAGGCAGATTAATTATCTCTCTCTCCCTAATATGTATTTTGTTACCATATAATGTGTGTGTGTGGGTGTATGTTCTGCCGTATATGCTCCCAAATGGTATTACTATACCCCTCACCCCACATAGTGAGCCTGATTCCGAGGTGGGTGCAGCTATGGTTACCAACGGGGGACGCATATTGAATTGCACGGAGATCTATGCAATTTCAATAGGTGTTCCTGGGCGGGGACGTAAATGGCGATGGGCGTGTTGGTGTCGGACGCAGTTTCACGGGCACCGCCGCAGACATTCTGAGCAACCATAAGGTTGCTCTAATGTCTGATGGTGCAGTTGATGTTCGATTGATGGTGCGTCTTCATGTGGGCATCGGCGGATTTGTTTTGCGGCCGGTGGGTGTCTCAATAAGGTGCCTACCGACCGCGGCATTAGCATCAAGACGCTGTAGTGGCTGCGACTTTGTCGCAGCTGCTACTGCAAATCCATCCACCTCTGAATCAGGCCAAGTATTGCTACCATAAATAATATTACTGCACCCCCACCACCCAGAAGGCAGCACTATCCCCCCATAATATTACTGCACCACCACCCAGATGCCAGTAATATACCCCCCATAATATATCTGCACTCCCACCCCACCACCCAGATGGCAATAATATACCACCCATAATATTACTGCACCCCACCACCCAGAAGGCAGCACTATCCCCCCATAATATTACTGCACCACCACCCAGATGCCAGTAATATACCCCCCATAATATATCTGCACTCCCACCCCACCACCCAGATGGCAATAATATACCACCCATAATATTACTGCACCCCACCACCCAAAAGGCAGTAATATCCCCCCATAATATTACTGCACCACCACCCAGATGCCAGTAATGTACCCCCCATAATATATCTGCACTCCCACCCCACCACCCAGATGGTAGTAATATACTCCCCATAATATTAATACACCCCCCATCCCATTAACAGTACCCCCACATATAACATTAATGCACCCCACCCCCAGACTGTATTAATATACACCATACACCTTCTCATACACTGTACTTACCTCAGTAGGAAGATCATGGTGTCCTGGTCTCAGCAGACTGTCACTGCAGAGCTCGGAGGAGGAGAGAGACAGACTGCCCCACACAGACAGGGGACACGAGGGAGAGAAGAGGACTGGGTGGTGGGTGGAGACTAGGGGAGGAGAAGGCTAAACACAGGGTAGAGTGGGGGAAAGGGACGGGGCTTAATGGAGGCAAAGGGGCGGAGTCTCAGCCGGGAGGCCTCAGAGGAGAAAGAGGCTTCCTTACTGCCGCGCACTCACAGCCCTGCATAGTTTACTGCATACAGGGCCAGGACTGGCAATACAAATCCTGGTACACTGATATCTCTGGGGGACCCTCCCTCCCAATCATCTCTTACCTCCTCTCCCCCCTCAACCCGACCCCTGTGGGTGGCTTAAAAAAAAAAAAAAAAAAGATATATATATATATATATATATATGCACACACACACACACATATATATTATATATATATATATACATACACACATATACATATATATATATATATATAAACATATACACACAGGAATATCGTGGGCGGCACTCAAAGCACTTCAATATTTGAATAGTAAAACAGGAGACACTACTCTAAGCGTAGCTTAACGTTTCAGTTGCTTTATCAACTTTCATCTGACGAAAGTTGATAAAGCAACTGAAACGTTAAGCTACGCTTGGAGTAGTGTCTCCTGTTTTACTATTCAAATATTGAAGTCCTTTGAGTGCCGCCCACGATATTCCTGTATACACCTGAGTTGTGAATATATAATATATATATATATTATATATATATATATATATGTGTGTGTGTGCAGTGGTCGAAGTGGGGCGGTATACGGCCCCACTTCATTTTAGATGTAGAAAAGTATGGGATCCCAGCGCTGGAATAGTGGCGGCAATGTGTTAAGATGTGTCCCACAGGGGACACATCTCAATCGGTGCAGTGGAGGCGCTGACATGTAGCCGGGACAAAGTACCTGGTCCCAGCTGCACTGTAAGCACTACGTACTGGGCAGCTGCCAGCCAATCGCGAGGCTCGCAGCCGCCAGCCAATCGCGGGACTCACGGCCGCCAGCCAATTGCAGGGCTCGCAGCCGCCAGCCAATGAGAAGCTGCCAAATGGCAGCTTCTCATCGGCTCGCAGCAGAGCCAGATAAACTGGAGGGAAGACCCGAGGATCCCGGTGGCTCCACTCCAGCAGCGCAGGTAAGAGAGAATTAGAGAGAGGGGAGGGTGTGAGAGAGGGAATAGAGAGAGGGGCAGACAGAGGCAGGCTAGCTATTGTAGGGGGTGAAAGAGAGGGAATCAGTAAGGGCAGGGTGTGAGAGAGGGGAGCAGGCAGGGAGAAGTGTGTGTGTGTGGGGGGGTTAGAAGTACAATGGAGTGATATGGAAGCAGGGGCCCATAGGGGGCGGGGGGAAGATTCAATCTCCATACCCCCACCTCTAAATTACCACTTCGAGCACTGTGTGTGTGTACATATATATATATATGTATATGTGTGTGCATATATATATATATGTGTGTATATATATATATATATATGTGTGTGTGCATATATATATATATATATATTATATGTGTGTGCATATATATATATATATATATATATATATATGTGTGTATATATATATATATATATGTGGGTGCATATATATATATATATATATACACACACACACACATATACACACACACACAGATATATATACACACACGCACATACATAGAAATATGTATATATAAACACACACATATATATATATACATTCCAACACACACATAAAATATATATATACATACATGCATTCATACATACACACACACACATATATATGTACACACATATACATACATACATACACACACACACACACACACACACACAACATCCACTCTGCTTATACTCATTTTTATATAGTACATAATTGGAAGTAGCAGCAAAAGGAAAAATAAGCTGACTTACCAAACTGTCTGTTGGTTGCTGCGTTGCCAGTGGAACTGCAAGGGAGGGTGTTTGTAGTGGGAGAGGTGGTGGTGCTGCAGGCCTGCAGTTGCTGTGCTGTAACTGACAGTACACGCGGGAGCCAGTTACTTTGCGCTCCCTGCCCTGGCTGGGGAGTCGGACTGCAGTCCCAGTGTTGCTCTTCTCAGGCCGCGACAGCAGGGAAGAGCCGGTGCCTGGAGGGAGCAGCGTGATGACGTCGCGCGTCACACGCCAGTCATAAGCCCAGGCCAGTACAAGACTGCCGGACCAGACCAAGTGACAGCGGTAAGGGGGGGTGTTGGGCGGCTTAATATTTTTTTATTTTTTGCCTATTTGGACAGGCAGATGGACCAGTCAGTGTCTAAATAAGTATTATGTTGGACCCGACCACAAAGTTTTCTACAGGTCCAGGGGGGCCCCTTGTGAGAGGGGGGCCTGGGGTTACTTGCCCCCTTTGCCCCCCCCTTAATCCGGCTCTGCAGACCTGCACCGGCGGACACCCCGCTTGCTGGCATACTTTCGCATGCAGATTGCGGAAAGTAAGTGTTCTGGACTGTGGTTTTCAAGTTTTTCTTGTGGGCCCTAACTGCGTGTGCATGTTTTCATGTCTGTCCTATTGAGTCATTGTAGTCATATCTGCATGTGCATGTTTTCATGTCTGTCCTATTGAGTCATTGTAGTCATATCTGCATGTGCATGTTTTCATGTCTGTCCTATTGAGTCATTGTAGTCATATCTGCATGTGCATGTTTTCATGTCTGTCCTATTGAGTCATTGTAGTCATATCTGCATGTGCATGTTTTCATGTCTGTCCTATTGAGTCATTGTAGTCATATCTGCATGTGCATGTTTTCATGTCTGTCCTATTTTTATTTATTTATTTATTTATTTATTTTTTGGGTTTCCTGTTGAAACTAACAACAATTTTTTGGTCATTTTTTAGGGGCACAGCAAACACTACGGCGGCATCGCCACACAAGACGCCGGTCCCGGCCCCTCTCTCCAACCCCCAATTCCTCTATTCCCCCCTCCTCCCCAGACCCTGTGGCCGATATTTCTGAACTACTTCCCCTCCAGCCCAATTCCCCCTCTCCTCCATCCGTCCCTCCTCCAAATACCCCCTCCCAGGATCAAGAAAACACCCTGCCCCTCGGGTTGGGGAATTTAGCCACCTCCGAGGTGGTCCAGGGAGTGGCTTCAGGCTCTCTCGTTTTGGAGAACGGTATGTTTTTAAAGTTTATTTTGGACACCACAAACTGTTTGTATGTAATCATGTGTCGTCCCCATTTTTAAAAAAAAATTTTCGCCTTAGGGTATTTTTGGGGGTTGTCTGTACCTGTTCCTGCTGATTTTTGGCAAACGACATTTTGTGGTTCGGGGTTTTATCCGTGTAATTTTTTTTTGGCCCACAAGCTTGTAAGTTTGTGTTTGCTTGTTTTTTGTTTTTTTACAATGTTGCTTCATTATCGATTTATTTATCCCCAAACTTTTGTCACCCACAGAGGAACAGAGGCATCGGGAAGAGATTCTGAATTGTGTGGGCCGTATGCGGGAGCAGGTCACGGGCTAATGTAGGGCCTTGAGCATCTGTTGGTCCTCCTTAGGAATTAGTTTTTTTTTGTTTTTTTTTACAAATTGTTTCTTAATAAATCTGTTTAAAATCAAGCTCTGTCTCATGCGTTTGGAGTAAATCCAAGATTCTTTACACTGACATAAGTAGACTCTTAAAGCAAGGTTTGCCCCAGAAACTCACTACAGATTGTGTGTTGTATTTCGAATGCAAACAGGCACAAGAAACACCTCCCAGTACCAATGTCATTTTCCTTTTTTGTGGTGGTCAACATGATAGTTTACACCATTTTTCAGGTTCCTATTTGGTGGCCAAACTGCTCAGGACAATCTTACGAAGGCAACTGATTGTACACGATTCCTTGTTGTGTTGGTTAGTACCCCGAAAACATATTACATTTTAGCTCCACTTGCTTCATTACTGGGTTACCCCTTAGGTAAAATTAACGTTTGGGAGTTTGTTTACACTTGCTTCTAACGTGCCCAAAAAGGAAACAAATTACACTCTCCAAATATTTATTCACAACAGAAATCAAAATACAAAGTGGTCACTCACAAACAAAACACACAGTGATAATCAGAAAAACTCCACATACCAAAAAAACTAAACAAACACACAACAAATCAAGAACTGGTTGACGAAGGTCCATGTCCACATGATTTCAAAAATATGGCGTTGCAATATTTGTGTCAGAATATAATCCCAAAGTTTCCACAGAAAGGTTTTGGAAGGGTAGCAGGAATTAGTCATCGTGGGAGTGCCAAAGATTATGCAAACAAACAGAAGATGGTGCAAGAATTAATATAAAAAAAGATGAACGTTAAAAAAACGGAACACATTGGGTATACACACTGTTGTTTGATCAATAATTACCTAAAATATCGGGCCACCACATCATCGCGTATGGCCCCCCCACATACTGACCTCCGACCAACCTCGGGGGGGCCATCCTCAGGTAAGGCATCCTCTGGCTGCATTGGAACACCACTCCACATGAGCTCGCCACCAGAGCGGTGGAGGCATCTGAATCGGCCTTTTAAAAGGCCGATACAGCGCTCCACCACTTGCCTGGTGGCTGTAAGTGCGGTGTTAAACTCACTTTGTGGACCTGGTGTGGGAGCCAAGTAAGGAGTGAGCAGCCAGGGCATGCAAGGGTATCCACTGTCTCCTGTGAAAAAGAATAGACAACATCAGGATCACTGTGTATCAAGCTTAACATTGTTATGTACTAAAGGTCTCCACTTACCCAGAAGCCACGCATCACCAGCTTGTAGGTTGTTTATTTTGTGCCATATCCCTGATTGCCGGATGACGAAGGAGTCATGTGCACTTCCTGGTAATTTTGCATTCAGGGACAGGATCTGGAGGGAGGCATCACATACCACCATTACATTCAGGGAGTGATAGTGTTTCCTGTTTCGAAATATGGCCTCCAGCCGTGCTGGAGGCTGAAGTGGTATGTGAGTACCATCCACAACCCCTATGATGTGTGGAAAGGCAGCTATTTGGTAAAAATTGGCCTTGGCCACACTAAGGGCACCCATATCCAAAGGCATTTGAATAAAATGATGTAGGTGCTTAAAAAGTGCCTCCATCACTGCCCTCAGGATCCGGGAAAAGGAGGATTGTGAGATGCCCGCCACTATTCCCACTGTTGTTTGAAACGATCCTGAGGCACAGAAATGTAACACCGCCATAAATTGCGTAAGTGGTGGTATTGCTGTAGGACTGTCAATTTGCCGCTCAAGATCACTCTCTATTAATGAGAGAGTGTCTATGATGATTTTGGGAGGAAGACGGTAGCGTCTTAAAACCTCATCATCGGGCATTCCAAAAAGGGTGAGACATGTTCGAAATATCTGGGGCCTTGCACGCCTACGATGCCTACGCCTGGGACGAGATTGAGGTTGGTCGGCTTCCGGGAGCATGGCCAGAACAATCCGCCCTAGATCAACCTGAAATGGCAAGATTGGAATGTAAGACTTTGGACCCACCCCAAAAGAAAATTCAAAACAACTTAGCTTGATGATACCATCCATTGCTGCTTACATGCCGGGGTATTGTCATGATACGTCCAAACTGAAATTAATCACAAAAATTATTTTACAAATTTCACTCTGTGCATTTTTGTTTCTAAATTTTGTGCTAGACCAAACTTAAAATATGCGAAACACACATTTGGCAAAAGTGCAAAACGACATTGCACACAGTACATCAAAATGGGTTGAAATGTTTGCACAAAAAGCGAAAGGGCAACCTCAAAAATATAAAAATGATTAATAAGCATTTTAAAATGCGCTAATTAGTTCGCAAATACAAGTCACAATAGTAAGTAGTAAAAATGCGCTAATTAGTTCGCAAATACAAGTCACAATAGTAAGTAGTAAAAATGCGCTAATTAGTTCGCAAATACAAGTCACAATAGTAAGTAGTAAAAATGCGCTAATTAGTTCGCAAATACAAGTCACAATAGTAAGTAGTAAAAATGCCCTAATTAGTTCGCAAATACAAGTCACAATAGTAAGTAGTAAAAATGCGCTAATTAGTTCGCAAATACAAGTCACAATAGTAAGTAGTAAAAATGCGCTAATTAGTTCGCAAATACAAGTCACAATAGTAAGTAGTAAAAATGCGCTAATTAGTTCGCAAATACAAGTCACAATAGTAAGTAGTAAAAATGCGCTAATTAGTTCGCAAATACAAGTCACAATAGTAAGTAGTAAAAATGCGCTAATTAGTTCGCAAATACAAGTCACAATAGTAAGTAGTAAAAATGCCCTAATTAGTTCGCAAATACAAGTCACAATAGTAAGTAGTAAAAATGCGCTAATTAGTTCGCAAATACAAGTCACAATAGTAAGTAGTAAAAATGCGCTAATTAGTTCGCAAATACAAGTCACAATAGTAAGTAGTAAAAATGCGCTAATTAGTTCGCAAATACAAGTCACAATAGTAAGTAGTAAAAATGCGCTAATTAGTTCGCAAATACAAGTCACAATAGTAAGTAGTAAAAATGCGCTAATTAGTTCGCAAATACAAGATAAAAAATGGACTTACCAAGAGCAAATATATGAGTCCAAATCAAAAGGTCTTTGGGTCCGAAATTAATCAAAAGCTAAAATAGATGAAAATAGGGATCCAAAATTTGAAAAAACGAAGAAACACAATGAAACAACAATTGATCAAAAGTTAGACTTCACAAAACTTACCAAATCAAGAAACGAGGTCCAAAAAATAAAAAGCAAAAAAGAGAACGCAAAATAAAATCGCAAATCTACCACAAAAAATAATCTCCAACCGCCAACTCCTTTATACGCAAACAATACACTCCAGCCAAGGTAACCTCCAACAATCCAAAAACGCCACTTCGACTCGAGACACACCAAGCCATAAATAGTGTTTCGTTTCCCGCACAAATTAAGGAGGGATCATAGGAACGCACAATCAATGATGCGGCCGCAAAATAAGGACGCATGCATAAATACGTCACGAAAACACATTAAAATTCTGGTGTATTTCTTGTTTGGACCTCAGACATGGCGACAGACCAGGGAAACAATGCCCAAGAGTCAGGCGGTAAGTCTTTCATGCAATTTGTATCAATGATTAATTTGAAACATAAGATTGGGCAAGTTGTGATTTTGTGAAATCTGAATATTTACACAAATAGGTGAGGAGGATGACATGGAAGAGGCTGCTGGGCCCAGTATTCCGGCCAAAGCTGCCAAAAAAAAAAGGCAGCCACATTTCACAAGAAAGGAGATGGAGGTTTTGATACAGAAGTGTGTGGACATCCTGCCACAGGCAGACAGGAATATGAGTCTAAGCCAGAAGGGGAGAATGTGGGAAGAGGTAGCCGTTGCTGTCAATAGGGTGGGTGATTATGTCCGTCTAGCCCGGGATGTCAAACGGCGGTAAGTAAACACTTGCCCCCCCTAAAAACAAACACCATTTTAAACAAAAGGATAATGGCTTCCATTTTTTCCCACAGATGGGGCGACTTCAAATATCGCCTAAAGCAAAAACTCACGGACAGGGCTAGGCATGCAAGGGGGACAGGTGGGGGTCCCACCCCTGTGTCATTGGAGTTAACGGATTTAGAAGAGCTGGCACAGGGGTGTGTGCAGCCTGTGGAGGTGTTTGGCGTGTCCAACATGGATACGGACATGCCAGACTTTGCGGCTCCTCATGTTGTCCCAGGTAAATCTTTTGATGTCATCAACTCTGAAATGTTATTGTGCCAATATGTAGATTCTAATGTGAGGCTTTTCTCTTTTTTCCTAACAGAGACACAGGCGGATGAGTCTGCTCCAGAGGGGAGCCTTGGCCACCGAATTTCTCCTGGCTCGGCAGGGGAGGAACCAGTACATCCGGCTGAGGACCCTGCAGAAGCCAGTCCAGGGCAATCCCCCTCGCAGGCAGTGTCCCTCCTCACAGAACTCAATTTCAAATCGGATTTCCATACGGAGATTCTGCAGAGGATGGACGCCAGTCTGGTACGGGTGGCTGAGGCCCTGGAGCAAAATGCTGCAGCCAACGTGACCATTGGTCAGGCCCTGGCGGAAAATACCAGGGCCAACATCCGCATCGCCAATGCCCTGGAGCAGCTCGTTCGCCAGCACATGGTGGAGCCGACCTCCCTTCCTGCCGGAACATCAGGATCCTCCACCTCTGGCACAACATCAGCCAATCCTCCAAATGTGCCTAGCCCTGTGCCTAGTCCAGAGGCCACAACATCTGCCTCTGGACAGGCCAGCCCGATGACATCCCGGACCCGGTCTGGCGCCCTCCCTCCCCCATCCAAACGGGTGAAAAAACGGTGACAGCAATGGTGACTTTTCCCACAATCCTTCTGTGCTTGGCTCATATTCCTTTCTGGTCAAAACTTCCCTCTCCTTTCTTGTGAAATGTTTTTAAATTTTGGATGTATGTTTATGTCAACAGTTATGTTGGGCCAATTTGTTTGATTTTGGGACATATCTTTGGCAAAAAAAGATGTCCCCAATATTTTAATTTTTTCTTTTTTTGTTTGAGCAATAAATTGAAACAAAAAATCTGACATTGGATTGTGAAATTATTGTACAAATGGGTTACATTTAATCCTGGACCAAAAGGCAAAAACTGGCAAAAAAAAAGAAAAATTAAAAAAAAAGAAATGGGCTCTTTAAGGAACGTTTAAAAAATCATATAACGAGGCAAATTCAAGAGGTAAAAATAAAATGGTGCGAAAATTAAAACATGATGACATTATTGTTACAATAGGCCCTAACCACCAAATTGAGGGCAAAATAAACCCCCACAAATGTACGCAAATTGATTGTGTCATCCTGACATTAGCAGCTCTGAGTTCCACCTGCGTACGGTTTTGTGCTATCCCAAAAAAACTGATTTACAAACACATACCAAGCCGGTTTTCAATCCAACACTAATTGCTTTTCAGCCCTCCCGCGATTAATCGCAACAACATCGTGGAGTCCCGGGACGGAGGAGAAGGCCATCGCCAATGTGGTCGAGTAATCCAGACCCTAAGCTGTGCGAGCATTTTGAAGGGAAAGAGGATCATCCAGTGACGTATGAGTCGGTCCGAACACATTTTACGCTCGCATTTGCTAATGTATGTACGCCCCAAAAACGCCTCGCCACGTCTGCGTTTTTCCATCTCCACCCCCGTCAACACCCAAAAACGCCCTGTTCTGTCAATCACATTTGACATGTCACTTCCTGTACGCTATTTGACGAACGAGACCCAAAAAACTTGCAATCTGCCGTACGCACATGCGCAGTGTTACACCGACGCATGCGCGGTTATTCAACATCGGAACGCAACGAGCGTACTGCTGTTTGCGAGTGGCTCTGAATGAGGGCCATAGTCAGCACTTTTACAATACTCTATCACATTACCTCCCATGTCTAATGACTAATTGACTATTTACTTATCCCAGTACTAGTGAAAATAAAATTTAGATGCAACATTATTAAGTGTCATTAAAGGAGCTGGAACTTCTGGAGTATGTCAGTTCTAGGAGAGAACAAATTAGGGACTTAGTCAGTGGCATTTGAGGAGGGGACATTTTTCCTTGACCAGAAATGTGGATAAATGTGACCCCCTAATATAATATGTCAGTACACTGTTGGGGCAATTCAATTAGGAAAATGGTCAAAACATCACAACCTCGCATTCACCAACATTGCACATTTTTCCTTGCAGCCCATAGAGGTGAGCAGGAAAATGTGCAATGTTAGGGTACTGTAAATCTTAGTGATGTGCCCCCTATGTGTCTAATGTAGAGTCAAAGGTTTCAGAGAGCCTGCTACACGCATTTCTCATCAAGAAATAATCCCAGTACTTATCTACCTGTATGGGAGTGCAAGCAGTCCAGAGACAATTATGTAACAACCACATTTATAGGCCAAACATATAATACATATACACAGCACAGATAATTATCATCTACAATTTCCTTACAATTGCATGTAGAGTACAGTATATCCTACAAGCGCTATGTAGAAAGCGAGCAGGTTTTCTTCTCTAGACAAATGATTTATATGACATTATCCACAGAAAATTTGATATCCAGCTTCTGTCTAAAACTGTGCAGTATGCATGCTTACGGATAATAGCAAACTTCTGATTTTTATTTACCGTATATGTAATTACAGTATGATAAAGCAAACAGCATAAATACACTTTTTACCAGTTATGCTATAGTCTTTAGAATCTAAATTTTATTGCAAATGACTATGGACAAAGGGACATTATAAATACTTGCATTGCTGCTCTTATATGCTGAGAGAACAGTGCAATGTATAAACTATGCAGCACCATCTGCTGGTCCAATTTGAGTTTTACCATGCTTCAATAAAATAGGAATAATTCCCAGCTTATTTTTCTTTTCAATATATAAATCCCTTAACTGCACCTAATTTTCAACAATTGATTGGTTATCGCACTCAATCAGCGCTTCCCCATTGAGTCCTATGGGAGTGACTGACAGTAACCTGTTGTCATTACACAAAGCATTGTACACTGTATAGTGCGATCCGTGGGGTCTCGTTCAGTTTATTGTTTTCAGAGACCAGTGGACTTCTACTTGGGCCGAAGAGGAGCCCATCCATGAATTTAGTAAAATGACTTTATTTTATTTTTATTTTAAATAAAATAATACCCCCTTCGGTGTGTGCGTCCTGTGCTTATTTTAATATTTTCTTCACATGCGTACTACAGGTGCCAGTGCACCCTTAATGGCCATGTATGGTGATACTTATTGTTCCACAAGTGCTGGCATGCTGGGGCAGGCTTGCCGGTATCTGTGGTCCAATTGTAAACAACAATACTACTTCTATTTTTACACTACTAACCCAGCACCCACCACTGCCAGGGGTGTGGTGTTTAGCCCAGGTAGTTCCTCGGGAGGAGGATCTCATTTTATTTTTGGGGTCCAGAATTTCTGAGGAAATGCAGCCCTGAGCTGACCAGTTTGGCTGATTAATGTGATGACAAGGGGACCCCCTGCTATGGCATTACCCTCCTAACTGGTATTAGGAAAATATTTGGAACCCCTTGCTATTTTTCCCCCTATTATCCCATCCAGACTGGGTAGGTCTGGGGCCGGTTATGGATTTGGGGGGGAATCCCACATATTTTTTTGAAAATTTAACCCTTTCTTTACTATTTTCTTTACTGCACTGCTTCTCCCAAACTCACCTGCTCAGGCAAGTCTATTGTGTGGGCAGGTTTGCCGTCATTTTGCTGTCAGGTTTTGTTCGGTTTTGAAACTGACCATTAGTAAATCTCCAGGTTCAATTGTCATCTATATAAAATATCAATTGTTGGTCTAATGTTATAAAGTCGGTCGTTTAGGTTTCCCATCGGTTTTTCCTTTAGTGAATATGCAGTTTTGGTTGGTTTGCAAAATCGATGGAAAATTTACCAAAAACACAAAACCAACCTTTAGTAAATTTACCCCATAATCACTAGTTGTTTGTACACTCAGCGGCTCAAGTAGAGTTGCCATAGGTCCAATGTGGAGCAAAATATGCAGTAGGCAGACTGAGACTTATCTCCATGTTGCACCTCTCCATTCTTAGAAAGGCAGAGCGGAAGATGAAAGTGGTGGGTTGACATAGCACAAGTATAGTAAAGATGTCTTTAAATCCCATGTATAGTAGAAGAGAAGCAACTAGATATTTGACTTTTAGAAGGTATAAATGTTGTGGCTGCCATCCCTTTAGTGCAAGAATCATAACATAATGCACCACATTTGGTCCACACAATACATAAGTGAACAGAAAACAGTGTTAAACAATGCACAGACAACAATGAATATTCCATAATTACACAATACAAATTTATACAGTGACCAAACAACAACAAATTGACAGAATAAAAAAGAAAATAGAATTACAGATCCTGCTATTCACAAGATAGTGAGCATCAGGGATAATTAGCACTTGCATATGGTTGACCAGTGCTCAGGAACATGGGCTTGGGAGATGCCCCTGTGAGAAAGGGGTTCAGTGTTAGGAAGGAGAACACAAGGGAAGAAAGCCCTGCTCCTCAGAGGTTATATCCTATGGGGAAGGGGCAGACACAAATAGGGTGGCACTACTGTAAGTGAGATTGGAGATGTAAAGGGGTAGAGGAGTGGCTGAGAACTTTGTAGGAAGAGGAATTTAAACTTGATTCTGTAGTAGAGAGGGTGTTGATGTAGTGAGAGGATCAGCTAAAGTAGAGCCGTGAGAGAAGAAAAAATAGTGGGCAGTGGCATGTAGGATAAATTGAAGAGGCGCGAGATTGGACTTGGAAAGGCCAGAGAAAAGGACGTTACAGTAATTGAGATAAGACATAATGAGGGAGTGAATCACAATTTTGGTTGCCCCTATAGTGAGAAATGGCAAGATCCTGGAGATGTTACAAGAAGGAAGCGGCAGGAAAGGGCAAAGGTCTGAATATGGGAAGTAAAGGAGAGGCAGGAGTTGGAGATGACTCCCAGCAGTGGGCTAGAGGGTATATTGCCTTCAGTGGATAAGGAAATGAGGAGTTTGGGAGTGGGGAAGACAATGATTTCAGTTTGAGACATATTGGGGTGATGCAATTAATCGCAAGCAGCTGCCAAAACGGCTTGAAGTGGCTTAGCGGTATGTGTCTCTTCCTGATTTTCTGCTCACAGCATCAGTCGTAGATGATTCGATGTTAGCAGTCCTGAGTAACTCTATGGTCACACAGGGTGGCTGAAGGAAATGAGACCCTGGAGCCATGCTTACTGCATACAGGATCGCAGATGCAGGATGTGACACACCCACAAAAGGGTCATGACACGTCAGCGTTTTTAGCTGACACTCCCCATAACCTCCCCCAAACACTCCTGGACTGTCAATCACACTGCGAATAAATACTGTGAGCAACTACATTAATGTTCCTTGACACATGCACAGACGGCCGATAATCACTCAACTGTGAAAACATCGGCATAGATACAACTCTGAATCAGGTCTAACATGTGCATCTTAGTTGCATAATTAAAACACATATAAGTGAGAAATCTACATTGATAGCTTACACTAAACAATGCAGTGTGCGACATTTGTACATCTGTGTATGACTGAGGGGCCTATTCATTAACACATAAAATTTGATGGAGATAATTAGGTTTAGAACTCGCATGGAGTTCTACCTAATTACAGGAGGAATTCATCATTCCTCCTCTCCATTTTTGTGATGACAGCTTTTCGGGAAATAGATAGTTTTCCCTCACTACACTGCATTACCGCAGCTGGAATCCGTACTGCGCATGCGCTGTTACATTTGTAAACCCAGCGCATGCGCAGCACTACTTAGAGCTGCGGTAATTTTGTGTACACCCCCCTCCGCTCACCTCCCCCCCGTCCCGCACTTACCTGTCCGCGCAGCACCCTCCAGCTCCGTCCTGCTGGTCTGACACGTGGTCTCCCAGCACACCACAGTACAGATTAGAAAAAATACTTTTTTTTTTTTTTCTAATCTTTATTGTGTTCTGCTGGGAGAACACAGTGTCCGACAAGCCTCCGGAGCCAGAGGACGCACCAGAGTGCTGGAGGGAGATGTTGAGGGACCTGTCCAGCTGGAAGCAGGTGTCACCTGCTATTCACCACCTCACAGTGGCGGATAGTGATTCCATCAAATTCCGAAAATACATAATTTTTGGAATTTGATGAACACCATAATTTCCATATCCCCATACTAATGTATGGGGAGTGTGGAAATTAACGCAGGGGGACTTAACCAGGAGATATCAGTGATATCTCCTGCGTTAAGATACTTCATGAATACTAAAATAACCTTACTTAAGGAAAATGTCCTTAAAAACGTTAATTTAGTGTTGATGAATAGGCCCCTTAGTCTGAACATGTGTAAGGGCAATGCTGGCTTTTCCTTATGCCAAGTACCAGTAAAATCTGGGAAACAAAAGCATGTGATCCCCCGCCCCCGCCGAACTAGTCGCTACCAGCAATTAGGGTCTCCCTGCCATAGAACCAAACAGCCTGTATTCAGTAGAGGGATCAGGTGTATGAAAACCTGCTGGCTCACTCCTAGGAAGTAATACAAATATGCATTTTATGTAATAAGCACAGTTGCAGGTAACTTAAGATGACTACGGCTCTGCATATTACACAAATTGCATATTTAGTGATGTCATTTATGCCAATGTTTCTGTTGTAAATTGTATCCAGCTCTTCATGAGCACCCCTGTGTGTAATCAAAACAATTATTTTTATACTTAGGGGTCTGTTTATCAAATCATATTTACAGGTTATCCCTCAGAAACCCCACAGTACCTGCGCCGGAAGCTGAAGCAGGAAGTAAAATGATCGCATCACTTTACCTTTTACTCATCCATCGCGGCCGCCTGCTGCAATGTATAATAGTAGCAGTGTTCCTGGCTCCCTCTCTGCCAGGACCACCGCTACTAATACACACATTACAGCAGGCAGCGCTGCAGCTGTCTGCCCCCTGTGCTCTGACTCCTCACCCATCTTGTGTAGTGTCTTGCAGTGCTGGAGGAAAATGTGTCCCCATCAAACAAGATCCCCCCTGTCCCCCTGCTGCACTGTCACTGTGGCCACTGACCCTCGTGGAAAGAACATCATGTCACCATAAACCAGCCACGACCAGGTGCTCCTTGCAAGATTTCTGACAGAGGAGTGAAAATAATTATCAGAAGAGTTTTCCAAGAACCAAGGACCACTTGTGGAGAGCTTCAGAAAGACCTGGAATTAGCAGGTACAATTGTTTCAAAGAAAACAATAAATAATGCACTCAACCGCCATGGCCTGTATGCACGCTCACCACACAAGACTCCATTGCTGAAGAAAAAGCATGTTGAAGCGTGTTTAAAGTTTGCTGGACAACATCTGGACAAGCCTGTGAAATACTGGGAGAATATAGTTTGGTCAGATGAGACCACAATTGAACTCTATGGATGCTATTATACACACCATGTTTGGAGGAGAAGTGGCAATGCACATCACCCCAAAAACACCAACAGTGAAGTTTGGAGGTGGGAACATCATGGTGTGGGGCTGTTTTCAGCATATGGTACTGGCATACTTTCTATACAAGAAGGAAGGATGAATGGAAAAATGTACCAAGACATTCTTGATAAAAAATCTGCTGGCATCTACCTGGATGCTGACGATGGACATTTCAGAAAGACAATGATCCCAAACACACAGCCAAGGACTAGGGATGTGCGTCGGACCATTTTTGCTGGATTTGGATTTGGATTTGGCTCTGATTCGTCATCCGGCTTTGGATTTGGATTTGGATTTGCCAAACCTGCCGTGACTGGCTTTGGATTTGGATCTCTTACAAAAGTTTACAAAAAAAGTTACAATCACATAATTTTGGGTTTTTTTTGTTCCTAGAGTATTATTAACCTCTGTAACATTGAATTACAGTCATTTACAGTCAACTTAGACAACCTCACAGCTTATAATATTGTTTCACCATTGTTGGCCAATGGTTGCAGTGAGCTGACTGGTTACTAAGCGACAGAGCAGCGGCACAGCGGCACAGCAGCACAGACACCACAGTTTAAAGCATATCTATGATACATTGCCACACAGCAGTGGTAGAAATTAAAGGTAGTGCAAGATGGAATTGTCCTTGGGAAGTGGGGTATGGCCAGCAGAGTCACAGTACTTGTATACACAGTGGGCTATGGCCCAAGGAGTCACAGTGCTTGTATACACAGAGGGGTACTGCCTTACGAGTCACCTTGCTTGTATACACAGTGGGCTAAGGGCCAAGGAGTTACGGTGCTTTTATACACAGAGGGCTACTGCCCAAAGAGTCACCGTGCTTTTATACACAGAGGGCTACTGCTCAAGGAGTCTCGGCGCTTGTATACACAGAGGGCTACTGCCCAAGGAGTCACGGTGCTTTGATTTACGGTATACACAGAGGACTACTGCCCAAGGAGTCACGGTATTTTAATACACAGAGGGCTACTGCCCAAGGAGTCATGGTGCTTTTATACACAGTGGGCTACTGCCCTAGGAGTCACGGTGCTTAATTCACAGTGGGATAAAGCCCAAGGAGTTACGGTGCTTGTATACAAAGAGGGCTACGGCCCTAGAAGTCAAAGTGCTTGTATACACAGTGGGCTAAGGCCCAAGGAGTTACGGTGCTCGTATACACAGAGGGCTAAGGCCCTAGGAGTCACGGTGCATGTATACACAGTGGGGTACAGCACCAAAAAATATGGTTTTGTTTTGTTTTTCTTTTTAAACTTTTTACTTTCTTGAAAGTTTTTTTTACTTTTTAAAACTTTTTTGTTTTTGTACATACAGCCACTTGTGAGTCTCGACACTTTAATTAGCAGAGTATAGTGCAGCATACATCAGTGTGCAGTGTGTCCCCTATACACAGTCACTTTGACAGCACAGCCACTTGTAAGTCTGGACACAGTCACTTTAATTGGCAGAGTA
Source organism: Taudactylus pleione (assembly GCA_031769625.1). Lineage (NCBI taxonomy): Eukaryota > Metazoa > Chordata > Amphibia > Anura > Myobatrachidae > Taudactylus > Taudactylus pleione. The sequence goes on from JAUIMM010000185.1 coordinate 1,345,243, forward strand.
TAGTGTAGCATACATTAGCGTGCAGTGTGCCCCCTATACAGTCACTTTACCAGCACAGTCACTTATGAGTCTCTGAACATAGCGACTTAATCAGCAGAGTATAGCGCAGCATACATAAGTGTGCAGTGTGCCCACTATACACAGTCACTTTGCCAGCACAGCCACTTATGAGTCTCTGAACATAGCGACTTAATCAGCAGAGTATAGCGCAGCATACATAAGTGTGCAGTGTGCCCACTATACACAGTCACTTTGCCAGCACAGCCACTTGTGAGTCTGGCCACTTTAATCAGCAGAGTATAGCGCAGCCATGGGTGTATTCATAATGGGTGCAGGGTGTGCGGTGCACACGGTCCGGGAGGACCCGCACCGAAGACCCTGCACCCATAAAACTTACGCCTCCAGAGTCCCACGTCAGCTCTGTTGTCTGTGGCTGTAAAAATGGCAGCTATGGTTTTATCTCTTTGCATGTGTGGATTGCATGGGTTGTTGCTGACATGTGGTGAAAATTGAATTACAATAGCCCCATTACAAATACATTTACTGAGAAAAATGTTGATGTGTTCAATACCTATTTTACCCGCTGTATGTATATATATATATGATATATATATATATATATATATATGTGTGTGTGTGTATATATATATATCTATATATATATATTTATATATATATATATATATATATATATACAGTATTACAGTACATGTATATAAAGATAGATAGATAGTTGGATAGAGAGATAGAGAGATATTCAAATAACATGCTGTTCCGCTGCCTTGTATTACCCTCCTGTTCACCTCTGTTTTAATTGCTGTACCCTCTCTCCTTTTTCATTTGTTTAGTTTACAAGTGGGGACATGCCTGATGATGAGTGGGGGGCTGTGCTGACATAGGGGAGGGCCGAAGGAGTGGAGGTGGGCTCCCCTATCTTAAGTGCCCTGGGCCCCCCAAGGGCTTAATCTGGTCCTGAATAAGGGGCACTACTGTGTGGTGTAATGGGAATAGGGGGTACTATAGTGTGGCCATGCACTCTCTATGAGACCACACCACTTTTTTGGCCCCTGCGTCTAAGGCATGTAATGTCCTTGTTTATGATAGGGACGGGCACCAAAGCTCTTTCTGGCACAGGGCACCAAAATGTCTAGTTACGGCTCTGTACTAGCCAGCAGTATCCATACAATTATATATTAGTTCAGCAGTGCCTATATGATTATATACTAGCCAGCAATGACCATATGATTATATTCTAGCTCAGCAGAGTGCTCATACAATTATTTTCAAGTCAAGAGAGTACCCAGAAAATGTCATACAGTCAGGCAGAATGCCCACACAACCACCTGTATTTCTTACACCTTGTGCTTTATGAGAAATAACATGAGAACTAACGTTATATCTCTATAATTCACTATAGGGGGCAAATTATCACATATTTTCTAAAAGAATATATGAATATATAAGCAACAAATGCATAAGCTTACCTTTCCTCAGTTGTCACAAAACCCATCCACGGCGCTTACTATAGTAGTATAAGAAGTTTGTTCATAGTTCCCCTCTTCTCCCAAATTGCTACTGCCTGTGAAAATGAGTGTCTGAGCTTCAGGGCGCCCAGGACATTGGCCAAAACACAGCGCAGCAATATCTGCTCTGTGTAAGCTTTCTTTTGTCATATAGCATAACAGCTTTTCTTTCACTCTTCTGTGCAGTGTGTATCAGCCACAGAAGCTCACACACTTCCACATGAAGGCTCAAAGCAGATAGCACTGAATATGAGACAGTAATGCTGATAGATGTGTTATCATGCCATATTTTAAAATATTTTAATTTGTGAATTTATGACTATATTTTACACACATCACGTGCTAATTCTTAGTCATTAAACTTCATAGTAGCAAAAAACCGGCAACAGCGATTCAGAGATATACATTCATCCGAAAGCACTCATATGTGGATGATTCCCCGAATATTAAGTATCCCCTGCATACATGTAAGGGTGATTTCAGCAAATATTGGAGATATCTGCTGCAGTCCCTCCTGTTTTGGAATTGGCAATTGGACCTCATAGATTTCTGGGAATGGGTATGAAATATCACCGGCCGCATGGCCGGCGGTTCGATTCCCGTCAGCGGCAGCCCGACAGGAGCAGAGTGCGACGCAGCGGAAGCCCGACAGCGCTGGAAATCCCGATCGTGGATAGGTAAGTATCCACTAACCTAACCCCCCTAACCCTAACCCTCCTTAGGGGTGCCTAACCCTAACTTCAACCCCAAGTGCCTTACCCTAATCCCCCCTCTAAGTGCCTAACCCTAACCACCCCCTTCCCCGCTACCTAAACCTAAGTCCCCCGGGGGGGTGCCTAACCCTAAGTCCCCCCCGGGGGTGCCTAACCCTAACCCTCCCTCCCCCTAGCCTAACCCAAACCCTCCCGGGGGGGTGCCTAACCCTAAGTCCCCCCGGGAGCCCTAAACCTAACCCTCCCCCCCCACGGCTGTCCGCTCGCGGCGCCCGGCATCACTACGATCGTGATGCCGGGCTCCGGTCTCCCGGCGTCGGGGAAATGCGGGCGTCTACATCTAGACGCCCGGCATTTCACCCTTGCTGGGATAAGACAGTCGGGAAGCCGGCTGCCGGTATATAGGCAGTCGGCTTCTCGATTGCTTCCCGATTTCTGTGGGGGCTGCTAAATTATTAAATGTACCAAGTTCAAAAAATTTTTGTAACTGAAGAATTCTAGATACAATTTTTGTACTTTGGTGCATTAGATAATAACATCTTATTCTTGATTCAATATTGTTTAACACCAGCATTTTATGTCAATGGTATGCAGAATGACCGAATTGCTGAGACAGCTTTTCCAATGTGATGCATAGACTTCTGGGTTTTTGACCAGGGGTTTAAAATGTGCATGTGCGGCCATTGGGAGCACATGTGCAAATCGCAGGTAATGAAGAGGGAACCTTTGTATCCTTCTCTAGAGAATTTTGCGAAAAGAAGCATTGCCTAGCGAGCCCAAGCTCCAGAAATGTACACTCTCCGAAGGTTAATGCATGCTGGCACAATCCAGCCCCACGAATCTACATCTTTATTTGGAGACAAAAAAGGTCAGATCATCAGGTACCAAAATAGTAGAATAAGGGGGGAAACCTCATGCTCTGAACTGAGACTGTGGGAAAGCCACAATGTGGAAAAAGAAGTACATGCATAAATATATGTAACCTAATATGTTATAAAACAGAACAAAAGTTACAAATATAACTGTACTTAAGAGGCAGCCTGAAAAAATTGTAATATATTCAAGAAGAGCTGATGTTTGTATTAGCAATAATAGTCTTTAATAAATGTGAGGAAAATTTTAATGTTATTGCAGCTGGTTGGGGGTAATAGACCTTTTGGAATAAATGGGAAGTCTGTTAGTGGAATATAAAACTTATGGGGGAGGACAGGACTTCAAGTTAAATGGCAATGCTATTACTTTAATTTTGTGATTGGTTGATGGAAAGGAGGCTTATTTATTAAGCACTAGCTGGGATACCCGGCATTGCCCGTGTTGAAAAATGGACCTTGAAGTTCCTTTGCAGCCTTCATTTTTCACATTGTCCTCGCCTATAACGCCATGCCATTGATTCTGAAAAGGACACCAATATTTGCTAACATGATTTTAGCCCTGAGAAGGACCTATCTATCCATTTATAAAGGAGATAGAAAGAAATATGTCTAGCAACATCAGCAGATTGACAAACTGGCCTTGCATTGAGTGATTCTCTCTTTCTCTAACTAAAACATAATTTAAGTGTAGTATACTAAAGGGGAAAGCTTTGACAAGGAACATAGAAGTCATTCACACCTCAATAACATTGCAATTTAGAAGTAAATGACAGGCAGGCACAGGGCTGGTGCTTCCACTAGGTTCCTAGGGTGCCGACCACTAGAGGGTGCTTATGAGTCTGCCCGGCCCGCCGATCCCACCCTCCATTTGCCAGGTGCCCGCTGAGATTGTGTTACCAGTGGGTGTCCTGCTCCTTCTCTCCTCTCTCTATTTTTTTGTGTGTGTCTATGTGTGTGTGCGGGGGGGGGGCTTAATACTGGGGGCACTACAGGGGGCATTACAGGGGCCTTACTACTGGGGGCACTACAGGGGCCTTACTATAGGGGGCACTACATGGGCCTTACTACTGGGGGCACTATAGGGGCCTTACTACTGGGGGCACTACTGGGGGCACTACAGGGGCCTTGCTACTGGGGCATCATATGGGGGCACTACAGTGGCCTTACTACTGGAGGCATCATATGGGGGCACTACATGGGCCTTACTACTGGGGGCACTATTGGGAGCACTACAACTGGGGGCACTACAGGGGCCCTTACTACTGGGGTCACTTCAAGGGCATTACTACTGGGACACTGCAGGGAGCATTACTACTGGGGGCACTACAAGGGCATTACAACTGAGGGCACTACAGGGGCCCTTACTACTGGGGGCACTGCAGGGGGCATTACTACTGGGGGCACTACTACAAGGGGGCAGTACTTTTAGGGGCATTGTTACCAGGGTCATTACTACAGGGGGCATTATTACTACTGGGGGCACTGCGTAAGGGGCACCATTACAGTATATATATATATATATATATATATATTGTGTGTGTGTGTATATATGGTATGGTCAGATACCATGTTGCACCCCAAATCTAGGAATGGTGAGTGCCATGGATTAGTGCTTTTTGTTTATTTGATTAATTTTTATAATTAAACATTTTGTGATCACATTTTCTCATGCACCCCTTTTAACCTGTTTAATCTAACTTGTGTCAGCTGTTTTCCTAGGTGCTTTGCAACAGGTGTGCTTGGTGACTGTCTCACGTTTAAAAGCAAAGTTGCTGTGGGTTTTAAACCTTGATAGCATGCCCTAAGTTTAACACTAATGTGATGGCTAGTTCCATGTTATAACTCTAAGCAATAGAGTAGGCACTTGCAGTAAAGTGGGGTCCTGTGACGGGGGGCTGCAAGCTTGAATGCATTGATCAATTCATGAACCAAAACCCCACTGTTTATTATGTTTATTACTATTGTTGTTAGTTATTATGGTGAGTGCAGAGCCCCTGTGATTTCTCTCTCTCTCTTTCTCTCTCTCTCTCTCTCTCTATATATATACACATATATATATATACATACATTGAGTATATATATATGTGTGTGTGTATATATACTAGGGGTGAGCGGGTTCGGATTTCTGAAATCCGAACCCCCCCGAGCCCCCCCGATCCGAGTCCGATCCGAGTCAGGCTCGACTTTTCCCGCCTGACTCGGATCTGAAATCGAGGCAAAACGTCATCATCCCGCCTTCCGAGTCTCGCGGGTTTTGGATCCTATATAAGGTACCCGCGTCGGCGCCATTTTCTCACTCGGCTGTGGACAGTGAAGAGGGAGGGTGGGAGTTAGGGCTGTGTAGTGTAGTGTAGTGTAGTGTAGTGTAGTGCTGCTGTTGTCCACTACTTCAAAGTCCATAGGGGCTGGCTGTGTTGTGCTGTGCTGCTGTTGTTAATAGGGGCTGTGTCCACTACTTCAAAGTCCATAGGGGCTGGCTGGACTGTGTTGTGCAGTCAGTTCTCCATAGGGGCTGTGTCCACTCCAAAGTCCTGTGCAGTGTCCCAGACCTAAAGGGGTGCTGTAGTGTTGTCCAGGGGGTGCTCTGTCCATCAGGGGTGCTCCCCCCAAGTGCTAAAAAAATAATATATTTTCTGTGTTTGTGAATTGTGTGCGCAGTAGCCGCACGTGCATCAACAAAGTAGTGCCAAGCGTGCGCCTGTGTCATAAGTAAAGGGCCGGCTGGCTTGACCGTTAAAGGGTGCTGTAACCCCCGAAAGTACACTCCAGTCCAAACCAAAAAAAAATTATTTTCTGTGTTTGTGAATTGTGTGCGCAGTAGCCGCACGTGCATCAACAAAGTAGTGCCAAGCGTGCGCCTGTGTCATAAGTAAAGGGCCGGCTGGCTTGACCGTTAAGGGTGCTGTAACCCCCGAAAGTACACTCCAGTCCAAACCAAAAAAAAAATTATTTTCTGTGTTTGTGAATTGTGTGCGCAGTAGCCGCACGTGCATCAACAAAGTAGTGCCAAGCGTGCGCCTGTGTCATAAGTAAAGGGCCGGCTGGCTTGACCGTTAAGGGTGCTGTAACCCCCGAAAGTACACTCCAGTCCAAACCCAAAAAAAAATTATTTTCTGTGTTTGTGAATTGTGTGCGCAGTAGCCGCACAATGCATCAACAAAGTAGTGCCAAGCGTGCGCCTGTGTCATAAGTAAAGGGCCGGCTGGCTTGACCGTTAAGGGTGCTGTAACCCCCGAAAGTACACTCCAGTCCAAACCAAAAAAAAAATTATTTTCTGTGTTTGTGAATTGTGTGCGCAGTAGCCGCACGTGCATCAACAAAGTAGTGCCAAGCGTGTGCCTGTGTCATAAGTAAAGGGCCGGCTGGCTTGACCGTTAAAGGGTGCTGTAACCCCCGAAAGTACACTCCAGTCCAAACCAAAAAAAAAATTATTTTCTGTGTTTGTGAATTGTGTGCGCAGTAGCCGCACGTGCATCAACAAAGTAGTGCCAAGCGTGCGCCTGTGTCATAAGTAAAGGGCCGGCCGGCTTGACCGTTAAGGGTGCTGTAACCCCCGAAAGTACACTCCAGTCCAAACCAAAAAAAAATTATTTTCTGTGTTTGTGAATTGTGTGCGCAGTAGCCGCACGTGCATCAACAAAGTAGTGCCAAGCGTGCGCCTGTGTCATAAGTAAAGGGCCGGCTGGCTTGACCGTTAAGGGTGCTGTAACCCCCGAAAGTACACTCCAGTCCAAACCAAAAAAAAATTATTTTCTGTGTTTGTGAATTGTGTGCGCAGTAGCCGCACGTGCATCAACAAAGTAGTGCCAAGCGTGCGCCTGTGTCATAAGTAAAGGGCCGGCTGGCTTGACCGTTAAGGGTGCTGTAACCCCCGAAAGTACACTCCAGTCCAAACCCAAAAAAAAATTATTTTCTGTGTTTGTGAATTGTGTGCGCAGTAGCCGCACGTGCATCAACAAAGTAGTGCCAAGCGTGCGCCTGTGTCATAAGTAAAGGGCTGGCTGGCTTGACCGTTAAAGGGTGCTGTAACCCCCGAAAGTACACTCCAGTCCAAACCAAAAAAAAATTATTTTCTGTGTTTGTGAATTGTGTGCGCAGTAGCCGCACGTGCATCAACAAAGTAGTGCCAAGCGTGCGCCTGTGTCATAAGTAAAGGGCCGGCTGGCTTGACCATTAAAGGGTGCTGTAACCCCCAAAGTACACTCCAGTCCAAACCCAAAAAAAAATTATTTTCTGTGTTTGTGAATTGTGTGCGCAGTAGCCGCACGTGCATCAACAAAGTAGTGCCAAGCGTGCGCCTGTGTCATAAGTAAAGGGCCGGCTGGCTTGACCGTTAAGGGTGCTGTAACCCCCGAAAGTACACTCCAGTCCAAACCAAAAAAAAATTATTTTCTGTGTTTGTGAATTGTGTGCGCAGTAGCCGCACGTGCATCAACAAAGTAGTGCCAAGCGTGCGCCTGTGTCAGAAGTAAAGGGCCGGCTGGCTTGACCGTTAAGGGTGCTGTAACCCCCGAAAGTACACTCCAGTCCAAACCAAAAAAAAAATTATTTTCTGTGTTTGTGAATTGTGTGCGCAGTAGCCGCACGTGCATCAAAAAAGTAGTGCCAAGCGTGCGCCTGTGTCATAAGTAAAGGGCCGGCTGGCTTGACCGTTAAGGGTGCTGTAACCCCCGAAAGTACACTCCAGTCCAAACCAAAAAAAAAATTATTTTCTGTGTTTGTGAATTGTGTGCGCAGTAGCCGCACGTGCATCAACAAAGTAGTGCCAAGCGTGCGCCTGTGTCATAAGTAAAGGGCCGGCTGGCTTGACCGTTAAGGGTGCTGTAACCCCCGAAAGTACACTCCAGTCCAAACCAAAAAAAAAATTATTTTCTGTGTTTGTGAATTGTGTGCGCAGTAGCCGCACGTGCATCAACAAAGTAGTGCCAAGCGTGCGCCTGTGTCATAAGTAAAGGGCCGGCTGGCTTGACCGTTAAAGGGTGCTGTAACCCCCAAAGTACACTCCAGTCCAAACCAAAAAAAAAATTATTTTCTGTGTTTGTGAATTGTGTGCGCAGTAGCCACACGTGCATCAACAAAGTAGTGCCAAGCGTGCGCCTGTGTCATAAGTAAAGGGCCGGCTGGCTTGACCGTTAAAGGGTGCTGTAACCCCCGAAAGTACACTCCAGTCCAAACCAAAAAAAAATTATTTTCTGTGTTTGTGAATTGTGTGCGCAGTAGCCGCACGTGCATCAACAAAGTAGTGCCAAGCGTGCGCCTGTGTCATAAGTAAAGGGCCGGCTGGCTTGACCGTTAAAGGGTGCTGTAACCCCCAAAGTACACTCCAGTCCAAACCAAAAAAAAAATAATTTTCTGTGTTTAACCGCACGTATATATCAAATCGATATAACATAAATGGAGGACCAAACTTTCTCCGATAAAAATAAAATAGAGAAAGATCAAGAACCACTTCCTCCTAGTGCTGAAGCTGCTGCCACTAGTCATGACATAGACGATAACATGCCATCAATGTCGTCTGCCAAGGCCGATGCCCAATGTCATAGTAGAGGGCACATACAATCCCAAATGGCAAAGTTCAGGAAAATGACCTTGAAAAAGACATTTAAATCAGCTGAAGAGAAACGTAAACTTGCCAATATGCCATTTACGACACGGAGTGGCAAGGAACGGCTAAGGTCGATCCCTAGTATGTTCATGACTAGTGGTTCAGCTTCACATGACGATGGAAGCCCTCCTCCCACTAAAAAAATCAAAAGAGTTAAGCTGGCAAAAGCACAGCGAAGAACTGTGCTTTCTAAGAAGATATCACAAATCCCCAAGGAGAGTCCAAGTGTGGTGGTGGTTGCGATGCCTGACCTTCCCAGCACTGGACGGGAAGAGGTGGCTCTTTCCACCATTTGCACGCCCCCTGCAAGTGCTGAAAGGAGCACCCACAGTCCACTTGCTGATATGCAAATTGAAGATGTCACTGTTGAAGTACAACAGGATGAGGATACTGGTGTAGCTGGCGCTGAGGAGGAAGTTGGCGAGGAGGATTCTGATGGTGATGTGGTTTGTTTAAATCAGGCTCCGGGGGAGACAGTTGTTGTCCGTGGGATGAAAAAGCCCATCACGGTCATGCCTGGGCAGAAGACCAAACATTCCACCTCTTTGGTCTGGCAATATTTCTATCCAAATCCGGACAACAACTGTCTTGCCATATGTACCATATGTAAAGGTGAAATAAGTAGGGGTAGGGACGTCAACCACCTAGGAACATCCTCCCTTATACGGCACCTGCAGCGCGTTCATAAAAAGTTACTGTCAAGTTCAGAAACTTTGGCTAAGACCGTAAGCAGTCCAGGGACACCTAAATCCCGTTGTCCTGTTGTATCCAAGCGCCTGCAAACCACACCGTCAACTCCCTCCTCGTCAATTTCCTCCTTAGTCAGGATCGGAAGTAGTCCTGCAGGCCATGTCACTGGCATGACTGACTCTCCTATCCGGGATTCCTCTGGAGGATCCTGCATTGCTACGCCTACTGCTGCCGCTGCTGCTGTTGCTGCTGCTGGGAGTCGTTCATCATCCCAGAGAGGAAGTAGGAACACCACTACTTTTACTAAACAATTGACCCTCCAACAGTCCTTAGCGAGGAGGATGAAGTACGACAGCAGCCATCCTGAAGCAAAACGTATAACTGAGGCCTTGACTGCTATGTTGGTGTTAGACGTGCGTCCGGTATCCGCCATTAGTGCAGTGGGATTTAGACAATTGATGGAGGTAGTGTGTCCCCGGTTCCAAATCCCGTCTAGATTCCACTTCACTAGGCAGGCGATACCGAGACTGTACAGAAACGTCAGAAAAAGTGTCCTCAGTGTCCTGAAAAATTACTGTTGTACACAATGTCCACTTAACCACGGACATGTGGACAAGTGGAACAGGGCAGACTAAGGACTATATGACTGTGACAGCCCACTGGGTAGATGTATCACCTTACGCAGCAACAGCAGCAGCGTCACCAGTAGCAGCATCTCAGAAACGCCAGCTCGTTACAAGGCAGGCTACGCTGTGTATCACCGGTTTCAGTAAGAGGCACACCGCCGACAACCTCTTAGAGAAACTGAGGGAAATTATCGCCCAGTGGCTTACCCCACTTAGACTCTCCTGGGGATTTGTGATATCTGACAACGCCACCAATATTGTGCGGGCATTACATCTGGGCAAATTCCAGCACGTCCCATGTTTTGCTCACACAATAAACTTGGTGGTGCAGAATTTTCTGAAAAGCGACAGGGGCGTGCAGGAGACGCTTTGGGTGGCCCGAAAAATTTCTGGCCACTTTCGCCATTCAGCGACTGCGTGCCGAAGACTGGAGCGCCAGCAAACACTCTTGAACCTGCCCCGCCATCACCTGAAGCAAGAGGTTGTGACGCGGTGGAACTCAACCCTCTATATGCTTCAGAGGATGGAGGAGCAGCAAAAGGCCATACAAGCCTATACATCCACCTATGACATAGGCAAAGGAGGGGGTATGCACCTGACTCAAGCGCAGTGGAGAATGATTTCCGTGTTGTGCAAGGTTCTCCAGCCCTTCGAACTTGCCACACGTGAAGTCAGTTCAGACACAGCCAGCTTGAGTCAGGTCATTCCCCTCATCAGGCTTTTGCAGAAGCAGCTGGAGAAAGTGAAGGAGGAGCTAAGATGGAGCGATTCCGCTCGGCATGTGGGACTTGTGGATGAAGCCCTTCATTCGCTTTGCCAGGATTCCAGGGTGGTCAATCTGTTGAAATCAGACCACTACATTTTGGCCACCGTGCTCGATCCTAGGTTTAAAGCCTATGTGGTGTCTCTCTTTCCGGCCGACACAAGCCTGCAGAGGTGCAAAGACCTGCTGGTGAACACACTGTCAGCTGAAGCGGAACGTGACACGTCAACGGCTCCTTCTTCATTTTCTCCCGCAACTGGGGCTGCCAGGAAAAAACTTAGGTATCCTAAGCAACCCGCTGGCGGTGATGCAGGGCAGGCAGGACCAAGTTTGGACATCTGGTCTGGACTGAAGGACCTGGCAACAATTTCTGACATGTCTACTGTCACTGCATATGATACTGTCACCATTGACAGAATGGTGGAGGATTACATCGGTGACAGCATCCAAGTAGGCATGTCAGACAGTCCATACCTGTACTGGCAGGAAAAAGAGGCAATTTGGAGGCCCCTGTACAAGCTGGCTCTATTTTACCTGAGTTGCCCCCCCTCCAGTGTGTACTCCGAAAGAGTGTTTAGTGCAGCCGGGAACCTTGTCAGCGAAAGGCGTAGGAGGTTGCTTCCACAGAATGTGGAGAAGATGATGTTCATCAAAATGAATTATCAGCTCTTCCAGGGAGACCAGCCTCCAGAAGGTACAGAGGGACCTGTGGTGGTGGATTCAAGTGGGGACGAGTTAATACTTTGTGAGGATGAGGATGTACACACTGAAGAGGGTGAGGAATCGGTGGATGAGGAGGATGAGGATGACATCTTGCCTCCGTAGAGCCAGTTTGTGCAGGGACACATTAATTGCCAGCTTGTTTTGTGGGGGCCCAAACGAACCAATCATTTCAGCCACAGTTGTGTGGCAGACCCTGGCGCTGAAATGATTGATTTGTTAAAGTGTGCATGTCCTGTTTATACAACATAAGGGTGGGTGGGAGGGCCCAAGGACAATTCCATCTTGCACTTCTTTTTTTTCTTTGCATTATGTACAGTTTGGGGCCTAGTTTTTCTAACTGCCATCCTGTCTGCCACTGCAGTGTCACTCCTAGATGGGTCACGTGTTTGTGCCGCCCACTCGTGTCGCTTAGCATAGTCATCCAGCTACCTCGGTGCAACCTTTTGGACATGAAAACACTATTGTGAGGTGTGAGGTGTTCAGAATAGACTGGAAATGAGTGGAAATTAAGGTTATTGAGGTTAATAATAGCATAGGAGCAGAGAAACCAACAAATTCTGTGATTTTAGCTGTTTTTATGCTTTTTAAAAAAAAAATACAGATCCAAAACACAAAACCCAGAACCCAAAACACGGAAGGGTGGTTTTGGCAAAACCAATCCAGATCCAAAACACGAAGAAAGATCCAGATCCAAAACCAAAACACAAAACACGAAAGTGGCCGGTGCACACCCCTAATATATACATACTTCTGCCTGCGCCCCCCCTCTTCGTACTCATTTAGCCCCTCATGTGAAAATTACTTTCCTCAGGCGGATAAGTTTTGTGTATTCATATATATGTAAATATTTTTTTTAACACAAAACTTATCCGCCACTCCACCTGTGCAAAGTAATTTTCAACTGAGGGGCTAAATGAGTATGGGGGGGGGGCATGCAGAAGTTTTGCCTAGGATGCCTAGAAGTCTAGCATCAGCCCTGGGCAGGCATTTTCTCTGACTGTTTGGAATGGATTAAATCAGGAGCTGACTTACAGGACATATATCAGTATAGCTTCCCAAATCACTGCGTTTTCAGAAATCAATGCAGAACAGAAATCAGTGCAGAACAGAAATCATTGTCAATCAGAAATCTCTGCAGGCCAACATTGTAGACCATGGCCTATGAAAATGTGTTTGGAGGAAATTAGTAACTGTCAGTGCAGGTGCAGTGCGACAGTTCATCCTCGGACTCACTGCTCTTCCGGTGGAGCTCTGCCTGCTCCCCACTGGTACATATCAACCTGTGCCTTCAGATCAGTGCAATTTTAGGCACTGGAAGACATCCTGAGCGAACTTGCTTAAACCAAAAGTTCAAATTATGGCCTACTTTGTGGGCACCTTGTAGACCTCCATGGCCCTGACAAACTTCAAACATACTGTAAGTACAAAAGACCTCTAGATTAGAGCTAGAGAAGAAAATACCTTTCTGGGGCACTCATTCATTATGTATAACATGAAATATGGTTTAATGAATTTATATTAAAATATAACCTTTATTGTTACACAGGTTAAAAAGAAAAGGGGTGTAATAAGACTTAAAGAAGGGATTATTTAAACGAGTCTTCCCTTAAATCAACCTAAACTAAGATTGCATCATATATAATTCTTAATAAAAAGTTTCTACTGGGTAATCTTGGTAGCAATTTTGTGGCGAATATAATTCAAATTACTCAGTGGAGAAATAACATGGTGGTATATATTATTATTGCAGTAATAATATGATATAAAAACTTAATACCACTCCTAATGAGTACTATGGCAGGTGTGGCATATAAAATTTAGGGTCTATTTTGACATGACCACTCCTTATCAATACACCAGAATTTAAATTTCTTATACATTAGCTATTTGGAAATGGCCCCTCCATGTGTTATCAGATAGGTATAAATCCAATCATTGCCCTGAAATTCGTGACCCCTCTGTTGATAACTCTAATAGTAAATTAGGTATAATCCCCTTGTACTAGATTCCACAGAGGTACAACTGTGTCTTCCTGCAGTAGATAAATGATCTGAACAGATAATAACAAAAGCTAGTCTATGTCCTGACTACAGCAGCTGAGCTTCATGACAAATGTGCGTATATAGTATACAATTTAAATGTAATCAAGGCAATAAATAATAAGTAACTTATTAGATATCAAGCATTTCAAATTGGAAATTGCTGCAGATTAAATCCTGAATACATGATCTACATTACTTATAATTGCTCCCAAAATGGTAAGTGCTCCCGAGTAAATCCTTAATAGATGGTCTGCATTACTTATGATCACTTTCAAAAACGTATTATACAACCAACAGTTGATCACAAATGTTAACCAATTTTTACAGAAGTCATAAGGTATATACAGTGTATCCTTATTGTCAAGTTGCATCCTAGGATTAGCCGTGTCGGGATTTCGGGCTGCCGCTGTCGATATTTGATCCGGCGGCTCAACATACCGATCCCATGTGAGAAGTCTATGGGCCTCATTCAGACCCACTCGCAAGCGGCTGTCTGCTCGCAAGTGGGTCGATGGTGTGCACTGCGCATGCGCATGACGGAGGGAGCTCTGTCGTGCGCATGCGCCAGACGCGACGAGCGAAGGACTTTCCTTCGCTCGTAGTGTCTGATCAAAGGGGGCGTGCTGTTGATGTTGATTGACAGCACGCCCCCTTTGGTGGGCGTGCCGGGGGCGTGCCTGCCAGACGGAGGCGTTCCCAAGGGAACGCCTACCGTCAGAAGCCGGCCCCACTGACATCACTAGTGGTGTCAGTGGGAGTGATTTTGGCTCTGATAGAGCCAAAATCACTCCAGGGCTTGTGGTCGAAAAACCCCGACCACAGGCTTCTGGTCGCACTGGCGATGGTCGCGATGGTCAAGACCATCGCGACCATCATCCTGCACGCTCGTATGTGCTGTGGGAGGTGACCCACAGCTATACGAGCATCCAGGAGGACGCTCCATTTTTATGGAGGACGGCCCTCATTCAGAGCGAGCGCTCTGGTCAGAGCGTCCGGCTCTGAATGAGGGCCTATGGCCCTGATTCAGAGCCGGATGCTCTGACCAGAGCGCTCGCTCTGAATCAGGGCCCACCTCCATAATTATGGAGCGTCCTCCTGGACGCTCATATAGCTGTGGGTCACCACCCACAGCCTATACGAGCGTGCAGGTTGATGGTCGCGATGGTCTTGACCATCGCGACCATCGCCACTGCGAGCCGGAGCCTGCGGTTGAGTTTCTCAACCGCAAGGCCCGGAGTGATTTTGGCTCTATCAGAGCCAAAATCACTCCCACTGACATCACTAGTGATGTCAGTGGGCCGGCTTCTGACGGTAGGCGTTCCCTTGGGAACGCCCCCATCTGGGAGACATGCCCCCGGCACGCCCATCAAAGGGGGCGTGCTGTCAATCAACATCGACAGCACCCCCCCTTTGATCAGACACAACGAGCGAAGGAAAGTCCTTCGCTCGTCGCGTCTCACGCATGCGCACGACGGAGCTCCCTCCGTCGTGCGCATGCTCAGTGCACACCATCGACCCACTTGCGAGCGGACAGCCACTCGCGAGTGGGTCTGAATCAGGCCCTATGTCAGTAGCCAGATGCTGACTTGAGGTGGGCCTGTGTGCTTTAAATGCCAGGGCCTATTTTTAGACCCAGTCTGGCCCTGGCCATTACTCACCTCAGCGCCGGCATACCCTGACCTCCCGAGTGGTCAGACACCAGGCACAGCGGCGGGTGGCACGCTGAGGATTATACCTGGGGTCTGCTAGGACATCCATGTGCTCGCTCCGTGATGTGGTTTCTGCAGTTACCATCATGGATGCAGCCATGACAGTCTATGGGCCTGATTCAGAGCCGCTCGTAAGCGGCCGCTCGTTCGCTCCGAGCGATGTTCGCACATCTGCGCATGCGTATGGGTTTTAGTACGCATGCGCGAACCAGTCATTGCGCTCGGAAATCGTGTGCTCGCAAAATAGCGAATGCCTGCTAATTTGAGTAACAGGATGAGGCGTTTGTGGGTGGTAACAGGGGAAGGTGCTTGAAAACGGGGAGTGGAGATCCGAACACAGGCGTGCCAAAAGGTCAAAACGGGCGTTTTAAGGGTGTGCATAATTAACAAAGCAGCGTCATCGACCACGTCACTTGGTTGTTTCTTAGCCTGAACTGTTCGCATGATTGCGGTAGGAAAATCCAACCCCAAGCACTGCGAGCAGTTCTTGACCATCGCGACCATCATTTTGGCCGCTCGCTATATCTGTGGGTGGTCACCCACAGCTATGCGAGCGGCCAGGAGGCCGCTCCAAAAAGGAGGAGGGATGGCCCTGATTCAGAGCGAGCGCTCTGTCAGAGCGTCTGGCTCTGAATCAGGGCCTTAGTACATTATCCAAGTACCATTTCATCATACCATTCTCCTGTGCCAATTCTGCATCTGAAGTCACAGTGTGTGTACTTAGTACATCATCCAAGTACCATCTCATCATACCATTCTCCTGTGCCAGTTCTGCGTCTGAAGCCAGAGTGTGTGCACTTAGTACGTCATCCAACTACAATCACCTAGTGCCATTCTCCTATGGCAGTTCTGCACCTGAAATCACAGTGTGTGCACTTAGTACGTCATCCAAGTACAATCACCTAGTGCCATTCTCCTATGCCAGTTCTGCACCTGAAATCACAGTGTGTGCACTTAATACCTCATCCAAGTACAATCTCCTAGTGCCATTCTCATGTGTCAGCCTTGCATCTGGGTCAACAGAGTGTGTACTCATTACATTACCCCAGTACAAACTTCCAGTATCTTTTTCCTTTGCTTTCACTGTGATAGTGTTCTTCAATTTCCCACTTATGTCGGATACCTGACCAAAGGGCCGTGACCTGCTTGCTGGGTGCAGCTTAAGCCCAAATCCCACTTGGAGGGATCACTGGTGAACACTTCCCAGTAAGTTAGACTCCACGCCTTTGGTCAGGTCTAGCCAACATCTGGTACTAGTGGATTAGGAAGTCCATTTATCCAGACCCTCGCCTCCTGTTCCTTTCCCAACCTGGTTCCATGTCTTCCAATAGCAGAGGCTCAGCATTACCTGAGCATGACACTTATTCACAGGTGAATAGTCATCTATTAGTATATTGCACCAGATGATCATCACAGGGTTATACCAGATAAGGATAGGATTTAGTAAAGTACAGCATCATTGCCCTGGTCTCCTCTGCTGTTTGGGGTCATCACAGAGCGGACCCAAAATGAGAGAGAGACCCCGGGTGGTGCCGATAGAAACAACAGTAGGTATGGGGGAAATTCACCGGTATGTCGTGTTAGGCGGTCCTTGCTGCATAGATCATTGCAAGGACTGAAATCGCCACCGGGAGAAGTCACAGCCCACATGAGGAAGAAATACCTGTGTCAGGGTGCTGATCGGAGGGTTCCTGCCCCTTAACCTGCCCTAAACAGCCCCCTGCTGCAACTGGGAGCCGCCAAAAGGATGCACGTTTTACCCTATGGGATTGTTCCCCTGAGGTCTCTTTCATAAATTCATTAAACCATATTTCATATCATACATAATTAATAAGTGCCCCAAAAATGGATTTTCTTCTCTAGCTCTAATCTACGGGTGTTTTTGTACTTAGGAGTATTTTGTATACTTTATCCCGGGGAGTACCACCAACACACTTAGATATTTCTATTTGGGTAAAAATATACTAATGGTTGTTCTAAATATCCATATTTATAATCCTGTGCGGGATCAAATTTTTCCTGTTTGGTGTAAACTTCAAACATAGCCAAAAACCTAATCCTGGTCAAACTACATCACTATGCCAAATTTGATGGAACTTGGTACAAAACTGGCCGTGCATAAAGGACAAACAGACAGACACACATACATGCACACACACTTTCTCGCTTATTATAGAAACACTATAAATTTAATAACCAAATGCACAAGCACTATAAGAAGGAATAGAGACAGCTGCTGCTCACAAGTTGTGTGGATTTCTTATATACTGTACAACAGATAAAGAATGATAGACGTAGCTACGCTTAGTTGCATCCCTTTGTTACTACAAAATATTAAACCTGTTCACATTGCAAAGGCATTAAAAAAACGTAATGCTTTATCATACAGAAGAACATCAGTAAGAAGAAAAATAGCATATTCACACATATATGTAAACAAGATCTATAAAGAGGCAAGAAAAAAACAATAGGAATATTAGTAATTTGACTTTAAATGCAGCAACAAGAATATGCATGCAGTGGAAAAATAGATGTACACTAAAGAGGAATATAATATGTGTAGCTACGACAGTTGCCGTCATCCATCACTGTTGTTAGCGTAAATCTGAAGGAATTGAAGCTCAGCCAAAGACTGCTCAGATTTTCAGAGAAACAGCCAATCCTGTGCTTGTATTGTGTCACTCTTTCCATCTATCATCTTTGGGCAGAGTGGGCCTTGTTACCTATGTGTACATGTGTGTTAAAGTTGTTCACCTGTGCGCACGCACCTGTAGGTGAGAACTGGGGACTGAGGCCAAAAGTTACAATGTTAGCTTTCATTTTATCCAGGAAACGGGATCCTAATTAGCTTAAGAGTATGAGCAGCATCAAGACAAGTAACAGTATTCTACTGACGTTACAAACCTTTATCCAAGCTCCTCATTTGAGGAGTAACAGGGTACAGCACCATCCGATGGAAGCACCCACAAGGGACTCAACACATCTACATCTGAGTGAAATGCTCCAGGCAGAAGCATCCAGGTACTCGTTACATTGACGCTACTAGACTTCTCATAGCCTGAAGAGACTTTTTTGTTCCACTTTACATCTATTTTCTCAGTGACTGCATATTAAGGTGGTTGCATTTATAGACAATTTATTAAAGGTGTGTGCTATTAATTTAATGTCAGGGCTGGTCAGGGAGAAGAGGCATAATTATTAAATGTGAATGCTCTTAATTACATTGTAGGACTGGTTTGTGGAAGGAGGCTTATTTATCATACAAGAAATGGTTTTAAATATCAGGCTGGTTGGGGACAGGATGACCAACATAATTCAGTGATTGTTGTGCTTTCCAGGAGGTTAATACTGAAGTACCTACTGTATCTTCTTTCTATACAAGACTCCAACATACCAGTTAACGGTCAAGCAGCAACTGATCTTGAGACACCAGTAACAGCCCCAGATGATCAAATGTGCAAGAACAGGTAACATAGATTTGAAGTCTGTGGGTAATTGTAGGGTATTCCATAAGAGGACAGCAGCATAGGTGCTAACCAGCACAGGTTTGGAGAATGGTCTATCACTTTCATCTCCACAGTAGGATGACTACTCTGGTGGTGAACAGAGGCTGAGAGGCATCTATTCCCAACAAGATAGGGAAAGAGGGGGAAGGGGGACTTGCAGTGTGTTTAATCTCACACATAACCTATAGTTTTGCCCCTGTCCTTTCAACTCTAATTTCTACACAATGCTAGTGTTACTGACTACATAGAGAGCTGAAGCCTATTTGTACAAACCCCAACAGTTAAACATCCAATAAACTTCATACATTGTGTTGTATGTTGTGCTGCTCTACCCTTCTCCTCAATCATTTACCGCTTCTTATTGCATCAAGAAATATGGGAGACTGAGCATGAACCAAAATATAAAATCAGATTTGATTTGACAAGAGATTGGATTACAATAAATTTCTGATTTGAGGATTTATTTTTATATTTGTACAAATTTATGAGATATGGTAAATAAGAGAATTCTGTGATCCCCAGAATCATTGTCAGGTACCGTCTCTTGTGAGCTTCACATTTGCATGAGAAGTAATAACAATACCACTCGCAGTTTACAAAAGAAGCCTGTGTGAGGCAGAGGCAGGACGTCACAGGAGCCATCAGTTAGAGCGCGAGGAAAACATAGGAAGTGACAGTTTGTGTCTTTTGTTTTTTAAACAAATTATTTTCTTTACTGAAGCATGAAAGTACAATATAAACAAGTGATATATCATTTATCACAAATATCTGACAAAAGGAAAAGATCAGCAGAATCTGAACCAATAACAAATTAGTAATAAGAGTGGAAGGCAGACCTGGATTCAAACCACAGAAATGGGCCACAGCCCACTATGAACCATATCCAATGAGAAAAAGTTCATAAAGGCACTGGCGATCTGAGGCATAAGCATTTGGAAAGGAAATTGGGGGGTCCTGAGCACACAGATGGGTCTTATATCAAAGTGTACCCCAGAACCAGTTGTGGATTTACCGCTAGGCAATACAAGCAGCCGCATATGGCCCGTAGAACGGAGGCTTGTTATATAGTTTGCCCCAGCAGACTGTCAGCACACTGATTTGACAGATGCAGGGTGCCGCCCTGTCTCACAGCCCTCCTCTCCCCTGCTCTGCGCTATGTGCTGCGTGTGATCAGCAATGTCACATGCTGAGAGAGGAGCCAGAAGAAGCTGAGATGCCCTCCATGCTAAAGTCCTGTGAGAGCACAATAATAGAAGGTAAGTGCCATACTGTCGGGCCACATACTATAGTCTGTGCGAGGAATGGGGGATTGTTTGATGTATCCATCACCCACCTGCTATAGTCTACGGGGAAGGGGGGGTGCGGGGCAGGAGGGGAAGGGAAGTGGGGCGTGGAGAGAGGAGTTGTTTGATGTTTCCATCACCCACCTGCTCCTGTTATAGTCTACGGGGGAGGTGGAGGATTGGGGCCACGTGGGGG
Organism: Taudactylus pleione; assembly: GCA_031769625.1. Lineage (NCBI taxonomy): Eukaryota > Metazoa > Chordata > Amphibia > Anura > Myobatrachidae > Taudactylus > Taudactylus pleione. The sequence goes on from JAUIMM010000185.1 coordinate 1,365,494, forward strand.
GGTGGGGGATTTTGCTGCAAACATATGAAAACAGTGTCTTCTTGTGCTGTGTGAATGTATAATAAATGAATAAGTGTGTGTCAGTTAGTGTGTGTCAGTAAGTGGTGTCAGTAAGTGTGTGAGTCAGTAAGTGGCATCAGTGTCAGTAAATGTGTCAGTAAGTGATGTAAGTGTCAGTAAGTGTATGTGTCAGTAAGTGGTGTCAGTGTCAGCGTGTGTGCCAGCAAGTGGTGTCAATGTCAGTGAGTGGTGTCAGTAAGTGTGTGAGTCAGTAAGTGACATCAGTGTCAGTAAATGTGTCAGTAAGTGATGTAAGTGTCAGTAAGTGTATGTGTCAGTAAGTGGTGTCAGTGTCAGCGTGTGTGCCAGCAAGTGGTGTCAGTGTCAGTGAGTGTCAGTAAGTGGTGTCAGTGCCAGTAAATGTGTGTCAGTAAATAGTGTCAGTGCTTGTCAGTAAGTGGTTTCAGTGTCAGTAAGTGTGTGTCAGTAAGTGGTGTAAATGTCAGTAAGTGCATGTCAGTAAGTGGTGTCAATAAGGATGCGTTCCAGTAAGGGTTATTGGTCAGGAAGTGGTATCTGTGTCAGTAAGTGTGTTTGTGTCAATAAGGGCTACCTGTGTCAGTAAGTTGTATCTGTGTCAGTAAGGGCTGTCTGTTAGTAAATATGTATGATAATATGCCAATAAGTGGTGTGAGGGGTATCAGGCACGCACGGGGGGGATTTGTGAGTACCTAGAAACCCCCACGACCACCAATTTATCGCAGCCAGAGCCATATCTAGGGGCGGCTGCCTGTACAATTGCACGGGATGCTCCGCCCTGCCCCTAGCTGTCAGCCTGTCACTTACAGCAGGCATTCTGGTGCAGCAGCTGCAGCGCTGCGCAGCTCACCTCTCCCACCGCTAACTGTCCTGGGCCTTCCCCTCCCATTGATGACATGGCTGACCGGCAGCTCTACGCGCTGAGGAGCAACTTTTTTAACCATGCCCGGATGTGGCAGCTGGCATTTCGGAGAAGGACTGGGAAGGAGAGAAATCACGCCACCACCAGACAGGCACAGGGGCATCCAGGAACACGGCAGCAGCAGCACTCAGCAGGCAGCCAGTCTCGCTCACAGTGAGAGAGAAAGGAGAGGGGGCTGACACTCTGCAGAAACAGAAACATCCCATCTGAAAACAGTATGTGGTATGTTCTGTGGGGAGCAATGTGGTATGTTCTGTGGGGAGCAATGTGGTATGTTTTGTGGGGGAGCAATGTGGTATGTTCTGTGGGGGGGCAACATGGTATGTTCTGTGGGGGAGCAATGTGGTATATTCCGTGTGGTATATTCTGTGGGAGAGCAATGTGGTTTCTTCTGTGGGGAGCAATGTGGTATATTCTGTGGGGAGCAATGTGGTATATTCCATGTGGTATATTCTGTGGGGTGCAATGTGGTATAGTCTGTGTGGTATATTCTGTGGGGGAGCAATGTGTTTTTTTCTCCTGTGGGGGTGATGGGCCTGATGGTGTGCCTTAGAACAGGAATCGGGAAAACAGCAGTTGATTTTGCTGTCCCTAATCCTATGGTTATTAATGTCATTATTCATAATGCCACGCCCCTTATTGCGAGACCACGATCCTTACAGTGAGGCCTTGCCCCCTTTCCAGCAGCACCCGATTATTTGGAAACTACCCTTTCAAAATCCTGCATTTGCCACTGGGTATTTTCCAGTATGTGGTATCTGTGTCAATAAGTGTGTGTGTATTTGTCAGTAAGTGTTATCTGTCAGTAAGAAGTGTCCATATCAGTAAGAGGTGTCTGTGTCAGTAAGGCAGTGAGTGTGTTTGTGCATGCAGCTACTATATAGGGGCAGTGTGTGCATGTATGCGGCTATGGGACAGTGTGTGTGTGTGTGTGTGTGTGTATGCGGCTATGAGGGCAGTGTGTGTGTGTGTGTCTTTGGGGGGGGGCAGTGTGTGTGTGTATGCAGTTATGGGGCAATGTGTGTGTGCAGCTATGAGGGCCATGTGTGTTTGCAGCTATGGGGCAGTGTATGTGTGTAGCTATGGGGCAGTGTGTGTGTGCGGCTATGGGGCAGTGTATGTGTGTGAGCGGCTATGGGGCAGTGTGTGTGTGTGTGTGTGTGCGGCTATGGGGGCAGTGTGTGTGCGTGTGCGGTTATGGGGGCAGTGTGTGTGTGGCTATGGGGCAGTGTATGTGTGTGCGGCTATTGGGCAGTGTGTGTGTGTGTGCGGCTATGGGGGCAGTGTGCGTGTGCGGCTATGGGCAGTGTATGTGTGTGTGCGGCTATGGGGGCAGTGTGTGTGTGTGTGTGTGTGTGCGGCTATGGGGGCAGTGTGCGTGTGTGTGCGGCTATGGGGGCAGTGTGTGTGTGTGTGTGTGGCTATGGGGGCAGTGTGTGTGTGTGTGTGTGTGTGTGTGTGTGCGGCTATGGGGCAGTGTGTGTGTGTGTGTGCAGCTATGGGGGCAGTGTGCGTGTGCGGCTATGGGCAGTGTATGTGTGTGTGTGGCTATGGGGGCAGTGTGTCTGTGTAAAATTGCATGCAGTTGAGGGAGATCGGCGCCAAACTGATAACTTGCTTATGGCCCCACGAGGTCTAAATCCACCTCTGCCTGGAACTACCACCAAAGCTGCTCTCTATATGAAGTGGGGAGTGTGTCAATGTAGCTCTCCTATGTTCATGAAATCTTTCTTTCTGCAGGGAGGCCTCAAACCAATCCATTGGAATGACAAGAGAGAGAATGCAGACATCCTCTGTTACTACATACAATATACCCTTCAATATCAGCTATATGTTGGAGATGCCTCGACTCAGTAGGATCTTTACTACACATATGGTGGTCCTGCCCTCTCATAGTGCCCTTTTGGAATGATGTCATTGCTACCTCCAATGACATACTTGCAATATCTGCCCCTACAGATCCAGCCTTTTGGCTGTTAAATCATTCTCCTACTCCGCTGTCACAATATAAAAAAATCACTTTTACGCCACTTAAGTAATGCTGCTCGAGCGTCGATACCCATTCTTTATAGATCATCTGTTCCCCCCACTCGCAAAACATGGTTTTCCAGAATAAACTACTATATGTCAATGGAGGACCTTCTTCTATCCTCAATAGACAAACGGTCTGTTTTTCTGTCCACCTGGTATCCCTGGTTTGATTACAAATCGACGAGCGCATACACCAATTATATTTCCACATGTGTTGATGCAAACTGATTCAATATGAATAAAATGTATGTATTTTTTCTTTTTACAAAGATGTCCTCTAAGGTCAATTACTCCTTCTTTTTTTTTTTTCTCTCCCCTCTCTCAGCTCCCCTTGTTTTTCAGTTTAGAAATTTGATGAGAATTTATTTTAGAATATTTTTTATTTGCTTCTCTGCATATTGTTATGTATAGTTCTGTTAAATTTTCTCACTGCGTCGAGACCTGATATAATGTTTTGATAACAGAATATTTATTCATTAAGAATGGAAACTGTTTTATTTTGTTTTTCTATAAAAATAAAAAAAGAGAATTAAAAAAAAAAAAAAAAAAGAGAAAGAGAGAATGGCAGAGGATTGGGTTGTATACACATCTGCAAAATACACTTCTTGTCTACAGCGGATACAGCTAACAACAATTTCTGTGTCCCCTGTACAGCAGGCAGGATACCACAAAGTGCCCACTCAAGGGAAATGGTTAGGTAATTGAAACTGGCAGTTTCATATTCTCAACATATCTCATATGATTCCAACCAAAAGAAAGTCTTTCATTTTAGGTAGAACTATTCTTTAATTAACCAATTTTGATTGATTTATTAATGTAAATTAAGGAAATGAAACTGTTATTTGAACCCAGATTAAGTCAATCAGAAAGTTTGAGCTAAATAATGGAGCATGGAAAGAAATGACTGTGGTTGGTGGAAATGGAAGAGTATATCCCTATGAACCCATGTGTACATTAGTTGATTCATGTCATTGGTTTTTATATGCAAGTACAGATGTTTCCACATATGCCTATCCTCACCATGCTCCAAATAGCTGTGCTTATCTACTGTAGTAACAAACTTGCGACAAAGCTGCACCATGACCAGACAAAAGGCGAGATGGTTCATGCCATGCAGTACTAAACTCAACCACTGGGTGGCCATTGTGCCGCTTATGAAAACTACACTACTGTATAGCAGTGCATGGAGGCAATGCTATAGTGAGCAATCTGACACTGTAGGTAAACAATCACATGGATGCGACTGTGACCTTAGTCATTCAGTACAACACTGAAATACAGTAGTAAACATGTCACTCTTCATTTGAGATGGTGACACTCCGTACACCAAATAGTCCTTCCTCCTCAGTGATCGAGAGTCAGGCGCTGCACAATAACATCACAGTGCAAAGTCCGTCTCCAGGTCAATGAGGAGGAGCCGCATTTTGGTGTCACTTCCTCGGAGGATGACACCCGGTGTGGTCCGCATCCACCTAGTGACCTGTCACACACTTTGCAAATGGATCCTCTGTGTGTGCAGAATCGCAAGACAATTGCAGCGCGTGCTCAGTGTGGCTTATATGCAAACGCAATGGCAAACAATCGCTCGATCTGTGTAAAAATCGCATTAGTGTCCATCTATGAATCAGGCCCTCAGATAAATTGTTATATGAATTCCCACTTGCCACAACTCTTCATTATGAGCTGTATTCATTTACTCTGTTACGACACACATATATAAATGGTGATGTTTTTAAACAGGCAAGCGGAGAAATGAATTACCATTTTTATTATTTGAACCTGTACAGTACTTTATGCTCCTACCATTGACAAAAAAGTTCTGTTACCAGTCAGCAAAATCTGAGTTTATACAATTAGTATTAGCATATGTTCTATCACTTCTAAAGGCATGGATAGAAGCCTCATTCATTGTGTTTTAATGGGAAATTGACAACCACTTTCTAAACATTGAGGACTACAATGATCATAAACTATAAAAGGTAAAACCCATTTACAATTTCCATAGAGCTGAAAAAAGCAGGATTATTTTGTTCTCGGTATAGATTATTACTTGAACAATTCTGTTGCAAAGTTGCTGCAACAAGAGCTGTAGAAAATAAAGAGAACTCCTTAGTGGAAACCATTGGGAACATTTCTGGGATTGTGATTTGCTGCCAGATGCATAATTGCAGACAACAGATGTTCTGTAGTAAATTGAAACCATCTGCTTTTTACATGGGACTGCAAATGGAACACTAAAAACTTCAAACTAGAAATTAGATCTGTAGAGGTTGATATTACTGTTTCCAGAGTAAAAATCAGTGTAATTAGGGGTGATAATTACCCTGTTGCTGGAATGTGCTAATAGTAGTTTGGTTTCTACTATATTCTTGAGATTTTTGAAAAACATCACAAAGTTATATAACAGAAGTGTAGGACCATAGTATTTTTTCTCCACCTTAAGGTGTTATGTCTTCATATACATTATGGATGACGCAGCAGTGGTCCTTGGACATCACTTTCATTAATGTGGTGTAAATGCAGCTTTTGAGCTATGTTTACCACATGAAATCCACATTAAGGGCATGATCAGGCCGGCCCGGCCATTATGCATGGTATGTGGGCGTGTAGGGCGCCAGGCACTCTGGACGGTGCCGAGCATAAAACCTCGCCCACCCGCCTAACCTTTGGCTCAAAAAGGCGAGAGGGAAGGGGAAGGGAAAGGGAGGAGAGAGGGAGGTGCCCAAGAAATGTGCAGCTTCCCAACTGAAATAAGGTCTGTACGTCCCTTAGCCTGACCAGGAGATGTGCACAAACCAGTTGTTTTCTGCACTGTGCATGTGCATCATTGGATACACAGCCCCCTGTCAATCAGGCAGCGGCCGTTTGGAGGTGGGGAGGGGGCGGCGATGGGAAGCATTTCCCAAAATGGAGGTATGTCATCAGGGCCGGATTAACAATGGGGCGGGTGGAGCTACAGCTCCAGGCCTCCCCATGAAAATAGGCCCTCAGCATCCTCTGTAGAGCAGGCAGTGATGACAGGCAATTTTTTTTCTTCCTGTCACAACTCCGATCATTAGCCTCCTGGAGTCCTGGCTACCCCACCCTGGAGTCCCCGGCCACCTGAAACCTCGCCTACCCTCGGGGCCACCCGAAGCTCCGCCCCCGGACCGTTCGAAGCTCCGCCCCCGGATCGTCTGAAGCTCCGCCCCCCGGACCGGCCGAAGCTCCGCCCCCCCAGGTCATCAATGGAGCAAAGCATAGTGTTGTTACTCGGTGCAGACGGGACCCTGCAGTGACACATCTATGGCAGCCAGGCAATGAATGGGATAGGGAGGAGTCGTCGAGCATTGAGAAGTGCAGGAGGGATAGGAGCAGATGAACTGGCTTGTAAGAAGAGTTCCAGGGACCCTCTGTAGGAGAGTGTGTGCATGAAGTGGAAACCCAAGAGAAGAGGTGAGCAGAAACAGTGCCTGCTAGTTTGCCCAGTGCTGGGGGTGCAGGGAGAAGTGGGACCTGCACTGGGGAAGAATCAAGTGAGTCCCTTTTATCTATATAAAAAAAATAAAATACAGGTACTGCCCATTTAAGCCTCATTCCTGCCTTGTGAGTGTGATGCTGGTACACACTATGCCATATGCCGTTCATGCAGCCAGCAAATAACATATAGCAAAGTGCATTTGCGGGTCTGTACAGACGATATGTCTGTGAACGACGTTGTTCACAGACATATCAGGTCGGCCCTGCAACACAGACGATGCCGATATATCCTGCATATATATTGGTATCTCTGCCTGTGTGTACAGGTGACCCACTGACAACTCACGCACTAGCCGTAGGAACCACCCATACTGACATCACAACAGTGGCGGATCGGGGAGGGGGGGTGTGGGGGTGAGAAGTGCGAACGCCCCTCGTAACAAACAGCCTCAACCCCACCCACCTGCAGGGCAGACGGAGACGGCCGGGGTGAGCTGTGGGGGCACCCGTGGTTGCCACTTCAAGCCCTTCCTCCCACATCACTGAGTGATCCACCTGCCTCTCTGTCTAATAGCCTGCCACTGAGGCTGCTCAGAGGAGGAGAGGACTAAGGGGGCAGGCACAGGCATCAGCTGCGGTCCACACACAGTCTGCTCTGACTCACTGTATCAAGATTGAGCTTCAATGTGGCACTTTCTGGAGTGGAGGAAGGCAGAGGCTGCACTGTGGCAGTGAATGCATTGCAGTACATTCAAGGAATCATTCAGGGATTCCTGGCACTGACTGCTTAGTGCCAGGAGAGGACTGCTCAGAGGAGAGGACTGTCACTGCTCCCCCTGAGTCTGCACTAGCCACCAATGCCAAGCAGCCACATTAAGGATGCCACAGCAGCCCACCACAAGCTCACAGAATCAGGCTGACAGTAAGTGTGATGGATATTGATCGAAATTTTTTATTTAATTTTTTATGGGTTTTTTCTCATGTGGTAGCGAATATGTTTGTTGTTTTTTTTTCATGCTGGGGCCTATGTGTTTTTTTCTTTCTTTTATGCAAAGCCCTTATGTTTGGTATTTTCTTGTGGGGGGCCTTCTTACTGCAGCCATGCACACAGCATACATGTCACATAATAACAAAGGAGCAGAGTGTAAAATTGAAAATTAAAGGGGAAAAAAAGGAAAGAAGAAGCAAAAAGATAAATAGATGGAGACAGGAATGGATACACAAAGCGATGACGTAAGGTTATTGCCTGAAAATGGGAGGAACCCCCCCCCTAATAGAAAAGTCTAGATCCGCCCCTGCATCACAACTGGGCGGGCAAATTTAAATGCCCGCCAAGTTGTGTTGTTTTTTCAGACATCTAGCGGCCCTTTGGTATGTATCACTTACCAAATTGGCCACTTGGTCAGCTGGCAGCCGTTCAGCCACTCAGTTGCTTTAGTGGATACCTAGCTTAAGGCATCATATTTCATGTGGATGTGCCCTAGAGTTAGCCATAAATATACCCACACCCCCTTGCATGGTGGTCATGCCCACTTTAGTGGTGTGACGTGGAAACCCCCCCTTTAGAGATCCTGCATTTGCCCCTGTATACGTATATAGAACTGCCAGCAGCTTGTTGTATGATTTATCCCAATGGAGGAGCCATGGTGTGTAGCTGTGTATTAGCAGTCACTTGGATGCTTGGTGTATTATTTGGCGGTCACTGTAATGCTGTCTGTATTATATGGCGGTCACTATGATGCTTTCTGTATTATATAACAGTCACTACAATGCTCTCTGTATTATATGGCGGACACTGAGATGCTTTCTGTATTACAGATATGTCCACATTCATCTAGCCTCTTTGAGCGTTAAACAGCACCTGAAAGTGCCGAGCATCTTTTGCATGCAACTTTTTTTCCTTTAAAATGCATCTTATTCACAAAGCAATGCAAATAGGATGCACAAACAGCTTATGCTGATTAAAATAATATGCTGCATGCCTATATTCTATGTGAGACTGCGGGTGCATCTGCATGCAAAATGTAGACTACTATAAGATTCACGTTCTGTAGCTTGGTAAATCCGATAGTGCTGGTCACACCCCTTGCAGCAGCACACAATAGGCCCTTCATAAATTTCAGCTCCAGGCCCTTGTCAACATTAATCTGGCACTGTATGTCATATCCATTTTGTGGGAGTGCTGAGGCCAGTGTCTGCATCTTCCGACACAGATTTACTGGCCTCTGCAGCGTAAGTAATCTGAGGAATACTCAGGTGGACGATATTTGTGCAAATGATCGATGCTGCATCTTAGGATGCAGCAGCAGATCACACAAGCATGCAGAAGGTGTCTATTAACACAAGATGCTCCTGCAGCATTGACATATCTTTGCATCGCGCTGCGTCCTAAGACATAGCTGTTGTGCTTACTGTGTCCATCTCTTAATTAGGACCTAAGATTAAATTCCATTAAGGTCAATAAGGTTTGTTCAGGTCCATGCGTTCCATTAACCATATACATGCAGAAATTGTATTAAAAAAACTATGATAACATTATTATACTCATTTATTTTTAGTGCTTTAATAGTCATTTATGGATAAGTTGTCTACTTTTGGTAATTGATTTACTTCTGAGCACTGCCCAACATCTTCCTTAATTTATTGTAAGGTTTGAGTGTGGTTTATATTTACTTACAAAATGGTGTGGTATATTGAGAGAAATACCACCAATATGATTGGACACACTAGGACATATGACCATGTAATATTTCCCAACAACTGCATACTGTGACCAAAACCTCACTACAAAGCCACAGCTGTATCACTCCACACATGTAAACAATAACATCTCTCAGAAAGACACTGCTCAAAGAAAAACAGAAAACTTTCAATATTTCTACACAACTCAAAGGACTTGACATCAATCCTCACCAAATATGACTGGTATGATGGTACTCTATTCAAAGAACTTGAGCGGCCACTTCAGAATCCAACACAGCAAACAATGAGTAGAGATGCCAGTCTTGACACTGAAGAAGCATTAAGCACTTCCTACCAGTACAATTCACTGTTCAACACATGTTTTCTTTCCAAAATGAACCACTCTTAAAGTCACAGTAGTCATTAATATTCAGCTGTTTAAACGGCATATTCTGAATGTTACATTTTTTTATTCACTTACACTGTAACTCACTTAAATGTTTATTCATTAAAAATAATTCTAATTGAACAGCCTATTCTGAACATATTTTTCCTACTATTCTGATTCTGTCTCACCTTACATCAGTGTTTCCCAAACTCATTCCTCAGGAAGCACTAACAGTGCATGGGTTCCATTTATCTATTCATTACTATATGACACATTTTAAAAGATCCACAGGTGGAACTAATAATTTAATTTGCAATTCTGTGAGGAGACCTGGAAAACATGCACTGTTAGTTCTCCCTGAGGAATGAGTTTGGGAAACACTGCCCTACAGTGCAGTATCTCCACACAGAACTATTTTGTCACAACAGGGATCATTTTGTAAGATAAATACACCACTCTTTGATGTGCGATCGGGCTCTGATATATGCACCCCTTGGTTAATTGAACACATCTGCGTATATCAGATCGCCACCACTCACCAAAGAGTGGTATATCTATTACATATATCCCAACATTCCCAGTTTAAGAGAGACAGTACTGAATTTAAAGTACAGTTGGGAGGTGCACACCTCATTGATTGGAGTTGATGTATGCATGGCCACTGGTTATGTTAGGGGAAGTGTGTCATGTTTGGGGCTACAAAGTGCTTCAGAAGTGCTAGGTATGACCCCAGAGATGTTCCACACCACAAAAATTACACAAGCTTTCCCCCCAGCACGATATAGTCAGGCCTACGTATCTTACAACAATGCACACTCCCAATGTGCGAGCATGAAATGACGGGTAGGATGCTACAACTATCTCCTTTAATATTGATTAATGTAACACAAATCAAAAGTCCATATAGATCAAATAATGACCCTTATGAAGGCAAATTAGTCAAATTACAATGCTCAGTGTTACCCTGATATTCCTTTGCAGCTCTATAAAAAGCATTACCTGCCCTGCTCTATTACAGTCTGCTGCAATTGTTTCCACATACAGTATTCCGTACAATGTTCTGATGGAATTGGAAATAGGCCAAAGAGAGTTGAGATGTGGTTACTGTGACATTACTTGCTCTGCCTTGCGTATGAATTCATCATTCCCTCACAGAACCGGATTAAGGGGTATATTTATTAAACTTCAGGTTTATAGAAGTGGAGCAACCATAGCAACCAATCAGATTCTAGCTATTATATTCTAGAAGGTGCTAGATAAATGTTAAGTAGAATCTGATTGGTTGCTATGGGTAACATCTCAACTTCTAAAAACCTGCACAAATATACCCCTAAGACTCCATGGGGCCCTAGGCAAGATACTGGCTTGGGGCCCCCCTCCCCCAAGAACTGACCACTGGACGGACATCAAGGCATGTTCTGAGGTGGGGGAGACACCAGGACAATAACCTGGGCGAGTAAAATTTTACTCTTCTGGCCTCTCTACTCCCATTTCATCTAGCGTTCTATCCTGGGGCCAGTCTTGGGTATTTATTGGTCACCCTCAAGACTCTTTTTCTTTATTTTTCTGAAATGTACTAACCAATCTGTCTCATTTGTTATTATATGTTCAGTGAATGATAGTTGAATGATTGAAGATTTGTCTAAAAGAACATCTGTCTGCATAAGAATTGTTTACATCTTTGTTCACCTCTCTGAGACCAAAGACAACCCCTGGCTTTGTAGATGGTATATACAGCACGTTACTGGGTTGCCCCTGGGTCACTGAGACTTGAACATACGGAATGTTGTCTTATCAGGTGTGAAAACTCCTGTTGTATAAAAACAGGCAGTGATTTTGGCCAGGTTCTCTGCAGTTCCTTTGGGTGAGACATATGAGGCACCCTAGGTCAGGGAGTCTTGATTGCCTATGTAATGTATTTAACCTATTTAGATTGTGAAGAGTCACATTAGTATATCCTACAGATTTTCCAGGTTCATTAGGTCCATCTGAGTGATTTGTTTATGATATAGAAGAACCTGAAGAAATTCCATTAGATCTGCAATCAGCACCCACTGGGTATTGGCAAGAGGGACCAGAAATTTTTAGAACAGTCTGTTGTCACTTCTAGTTATCAGAAGAACAGAGGTAGACCCTAGAAAACAGTGACCAGTCAAATTAGAGGGGAACATCATCCAGTAAACAGCACAAATCAGCAAAAAAGAGACCCTTCACAATAAGTCCATAGATTAGACATATAGTCAGGATACTTAGGGACCAGTTGGGTCCACAGACATAGGTCATAAGGGCCTTTGACCACAAACTTTGTTAGACAAGGGACAGTTCTAACAATGGGAAATGCTGACAGTAAGTCAGTGCTTCAGGGTACTGCCCTGCAGGTAATAAAGAAACTATATGGCAATACATAGGCAACAGTTTTGTGAAGGTGTTCAAAAAGGCAGGATTAGGTGAGGAACAGTTTGTTGATTATAAAAACTCAATGATTTGAGAAGAGAACATAGATTATAGAAAAGGAAACAGGGTATAGAAGATGAAGTAGATAACTGGATTAAAATATGTAGTAAATTAGGAGCAGACAGCTCAGATGACTTACTTAAAATGCAGATGGAACATTTTTCACTAACTGACACACCTGGGGTCAACAGAACCACTCCAAATAGACCCACACCACCTAGAAGGGCATTATTTCAACAAAGATATCCAATTTGGTTATGTCTTGCTTGTAGATTTTGTAATGTCCCAGGGGACACAATATGAAAAAATTGTCAGGCCCTGTGGTCTGAACAATGTCCAACCTGTGGGTTAGGACTGACTAATACCCAGAAACCCATTGACCCAAGAACACATATTGTATCACATCAGAAATCCAGCTAAACATACTTGGAGATATTACTGTGGAGTCTGCCACTGTTGGCAAGATAAAAAATGTACCAGTTGTAAGGTTCTGAGAAGTAATAGAAGAGACCCTTTCTCTGATTAACCTAAAGGGGCTACACCACCTTATGACACCAGACCAATATTTCCAGTCTCACAGGTAAGAGACAATGCTGGTAATGTACATACCATTTCCTCCTATAAGCCTTGGACTCCTATGGAAGTAATGGGGTTCATAAAAGATTTACCAGACCCCAGAAACAATGCTATGTGTTTCCACAGGTATATGGAAAGGATTAGAAGTGCTCTTAATGCCACATGGTTAGATATGCATGATCACACTGAAACAGCATCAGGATTACATGTAGCCAATGAAATAGCTCAGTATAGAGCAGAAAATGGAAATAATGAGTTTAATCCACCAGACATAGCAGGCCAGACAACAGCAGAAAGTGGGACCCAATGGGTAACTAGTTGCAGAGTTTGGGCCTAGAGAGAGGCTGCTAACATGCCCGCTACGGAAGAGAATCAGACTAAGGGTCAATCTGTGGTGGAATATTATGAGCAACTCCTTAAGAGGCATACAGACCAGGATTTTAATATGCAAGACCCTGGTCACATAAGGATTCTGAAATTAACCTTGTCTGCAGGAATAAATCCAGAATTAATGCGACAGTTAAAAGTATGTAGGCCTGAATATTCCTCCATGGCTCTAACTGACCTAGTCAAAATACTTAGGTCTATAGAAGATAATGCTAAGGAAAGGCAAAAAAAGTATGATAGAAAGAAAGATGCCATGCCCAAGTCCATGCATGTTCTTACTCTAATTCAAACCAGAAGGGTAACAAAGAAAGGGGCTATAGACCACCCAAGCCATCAGGCAGACAGAGTGGTCAGCAATCTAAAAGATCAGAAGAATGTATGAAAAAAGGGCTTTGTTTCAATTGTATGGAGCAGGGACACATTCAGAGGAACTATCCCAAGTTAAAGAAACCCCAAACCCAAGACCTTTTGGGGTATCTTAGCCGGCAATAGGAAACAGGCCCCAGAGTCTAATTTGTCCCTTAACATGTAATGCCCCAACAGGACCACAAATTATGATACCTGTTAAATTGGGAGATAAAAAGATAAAGTATCTTATAGACTCTGGGGCTGCTACCAGTCTCTTAAAAGAAAATATAGTACAACCCAAGTATAAGGGACCAGGCTCCACTAATGGGAGAGGGGGACCAAGTTATCAGACCCCCCAATACCAAACCTGTACAGATTCAATTAGATTAGGAGTAATGCTAACAACCCAGTTTCTAATCTCAAAAGATTCACCAGTCAATGTATTAGGAGCTGACATACTGGTAGCTCTGGAAGGTAGCATAGTGTACAGAAATGGGGAAGTTATGTTAAGTACACCAGCAGGATTGTTGCAAAATATGGTCTATGACACTGCACATGCCCTAATGACATTCTTACCCACTGAACAAAAGGAGCAACCCTCATTGTCTGTAATAAAGGCAAGGGTACCATCAGGGGTATGGGCAAAGGGAAAAATGGATGTATGGCTTCTACCAGTAGATCCAGTAACAATCAAAATTAAACCTATAGCAACGCCTGTGAAAATGAAACATTATCCCCTTAACGAAGGCCAGACACAGGTAATAGAAACATAGATACAACAGTATGTACAAGCAGAAGTGTTAAAACCCTGTAGATCCCCATGGAACACTCCACTATATCCAATTAAGAAATGATCTAAGGACAATGAACCAGTATCCTACAGACTAATTCATGATCTTAGGGAGGCTAACAAGCATATGGTAAATAATAGTCCTATTGTGCCAAATCCACATATGCTGCTAAATCAGATCCCTTCCTCTGCTACACACTTTACAGTCATAGATTTGGCTAATGCTATCTTCTCAGTCGCTCTGATGGAAGAAATTCAATTAATGTTAACCTTCACTCACAAAAATCAACAATACACGTGGACAAGATTATCACAAGGAGAAGCCACTTCACCTAGTTCTTTCTCCAAGGCTATGACACTGGTATTAAAAGGATGGGTACCAGCAGACCCAGAAACAATACTCATCCAGTATGTAGATGACCTGTTGTTATGTACCAATGGCGAATCAATGTGCATAGAGGAGACAGTGTCATTATTGAAATTCCTACATGAAATACAATGTAAGGTGTCAAGAGACAAAATACAGGTTGCACAACCCAAGGTACAATTCCTAGGTCATTGTTTAACCCACCAGGCTAAGCATATCCTGGAAGAGAGAAAACAGATTATACTAGATGTGAAAACACCCCAGACACTGAAACAGTTAAGGACCTTTCTAGGGCTTATTACATATTGTAGACACCATCTTCTCTGAGGTTCTCGGGGCCCCGCTCCTTCATATGGGAAGGAGATTCGGGGTTGCGAAGAGGTATCTGATCTGAGGCAGATGCCTCCACTGCCTCCTCACTGCCTTCCCAGTGGCTTTGTGCATGCGTGACCTCAGGTGTATGTGAAATAAAATAATAAAACCTTCGATGTCCATGTCCTGTGTTTGTTTTAATATTTATTTTGCAAGTGAACTAGGGCCCTTATTGCTCTACATGCTGGTACTTATGGTTCTCCATGCTTGCTGGAACCTCTAGTTCTACTGTAAAATACATTATTATTTAATCTGTTTTTTTACACAATCAACCTGGCATCCACCTTTCAGGGGTGCTGGGGATAGCCATAGGCTATCGGCCCTGGCCTGAGGTGCCCTGGAGAGGAGGAACCTCTTTATTGGGGAGAGCTCCACCTCCCTAGGGATCTCTGGCCTGGGATGACTAGTGGTCAGGTGATAATGCTTTGGCCAGGGGACCCGGTTAAAGAGTCCCCTGTTGTGGCATTACACCCCTGCTTGAAAGAGTCCAGTGTTGATTGTGAAAAATAGAGGGGACCCCTACTCATTTTGTCCCCTGTATTTCCAAAACCAGGACTGGCTAACAAGTTCACAGGCCTATTACATTTGCAGAGTTGCAGGACAAACTCAGACCTTCCAAATGTGCAAGCAGGTCCGAAGTTGAACTCACACAAAAACTGGGACCCTATTACATTTGGCCCATGTTGTGGGGGGATGTAGTGAAGAGACCGGCGGCTGCAAGGCTGCCAGTCTTGATGCTGATGCTGGAATCCCAACAAGGAAGTTAAGATAGGCATCGAAATTCTGACTCCTATTTTAATCCCGATGCCAGAATCTAGGAGGACGCCAGCCCAAACGCTGGTAAGCCGGGCCGCCCTTAGTGTTAGCCATGTGGGGGAGGGTTAGGTTTAGGAAATTAGTGAGGTTATCATTAGGTTTTGGGGGGGGAGGGTTAGGTTAGGTCAGACACCACTGGGGGGGGTTACTGTTAGGCACTAAGGAGGAGGGTTAGGTTTAGGCCTTAATGGGGAGGGTTAAGGCTAGGATGCGGGGTGGGGAGGGTTAGGCTACAAGAAGGGAAGGTTAGTGGGGGAAGTGGGGAGGGTAAGTATACTTACCCAACCCCTGCTGGGATACCAACTATCGGATGCCGCTGTCAGTATTCTGACAGGAGGCATCCCGACAGCTGGCATTATATACCCATTCCATTATGGGTAGTATATAAAAGAGCTCAAGAAGGACTTATTGTTACAGTGTGTATATTAATATCACCATATATAGACTAATTATTAATCAATCAATATGTTTATATGAATATTACATTCTTATACAGTTATAGCCACAGAATGTGAACATTATTCATTATGGTCAAATAAAGGCATAGCCCAAAACTGGTCTTTCCAGATCACTTAAAATATCCATAGAAATAGGCAGCTCACGCTGCAATCTAATTAGCATTTCAATACATGTGGCCAAAGGAAACTGGGCTTACATACAAGATACCTAACACCATAAGGTTTAAAAACACCCCTTTTATGAATGTACCTATCTGGTGATAGCAGAAGGGTTGGATTCCCACACAGATCAGACATAGGCCTCTCACAGGAACATATAGCTGAACACTTGGAGCTCACTCATGCTTCTACAGCCATAGAAGAGAGATGGAATATCAACACTTCTCAATAGAAAATACCTGATGGATAAGTATCTGTCCTTCAAACCACACATGGCTTACAGGGAAAATGTAGTTGAAATCATGTGTTTTATGGTGATGGTAAATTATGCTTTGAAATGTTTAATAATGTAGTGATTTGTACTGTAGTTAGCTTATATGGGTATTTGTAATGATTGGTTTTAGCATACAGTAGATGATATATGGCTCTATTTATTAACATTATTTTTACTAAAATAAAGTGAAAAGGGGTGTTTTCATACTCTTTTCACATTATTTTAGTATCACCTACAGTTACTAAAGGGCAATTGGAGTAGAATTCGTAAAATTCTACTCCAACCCCTAATTATCACTTATTTTTAGTAAGAAGATCGCATTTCCCATAATTGTAATGGGAAATGTGATCTGACCAAAGTTACTAAAACTAAATTGTGAAAAAATACCGGGAAAGCCCTCTGATAATAACGCCACCTGGAGGTGGCGTTATCCAGGGTCTCCCCCGGTTACCGGGCTCCTGCTCCGCTCTGACAGGGAAAGCAGAGCCCAGACCCGGCCCCAGTAATCAGCTGTGTGGTCTAAACAAACCACATGCTGATTCACTGTTAAAAAAAAGAAAAAAAAAAGTAAAAAAACCCCAAACTTACCTGACTCCAGGGACCGGTGATCGGAGCTCCGGTGATGTCCTCCCTCTGGTCAGCTGCTCTCCCATGCTGCACTGCAGCCCATTCATCAGGTGACAGGGTCCCAGTGCAGTTTGGGATCTCAGCTGACTGGATGACATGGAGGACATCACCGGAGCCCGGATCATGCAGGTAAGTGTAATTAAGGGAGAGGGGGGGTCGTGGGGGGGTCCGCAATCGCAGGTGTGGGGGTTAGCGATGGGGACGGGGCTTGACGACAGGGGGGTAGCAGTGACGGCCGGTCGGCGCATGAACGGGGCACTTGTCATGGTATTTTTTGCAAAAATACCGTGATAAAGCTCCAGAGGGGATTCGCAGGGACAGAGCTTTATCGCAAGCTCTGTCCCTGCAAGGGATTTGTAGTAAATCCGTGTGATATTGCCTGAATTCGCAATGCGAATTCAGTCAGTAATATCACACTACAATCTGCATTACAAATGCGGATTGTAGTAAATAGAGCCCATAGTGTGCTCTAGTCTGTAATGTTCATAGTGGAGTTTTTGTCTATTCATATATTAGATTATATATGGCTGGCTGTGATATATATACATATTTATTTGTTGATGGTAGATGTGTGTTATATAGTTATCCTCTTTCCCCCTCCTTCTGCCCATGTGCTTAATGGAGGCTGCAGTTTCTTAATATGTGTGGTTAGAATTAAGATGGAAATTAGTTGAAATATTGCAGTCTGTAGGATATATATTTCAGTTCGATGTCAGCTGGTGATTGTAGTTTGCTGAAGGAAAATGGCTGCCAACATGTGGCATAAACAAAGAGGATCCATGCACTGTTCCCTTTTATGATAAGGACTTAAACCATGTGCTTGGATCAATAGAGGTTGTAAATTACTAACATTATGATCCTAGACAGTATTGTTTTTGTATAGTTCAAATAGGTTTGTTATAGTTATTATAATTATGATCATTGATGGATATCAGTTTTGTTGGATGATTTAAAGATATGTAGACTTATGGGACCATGAGGCCTGTAGACAAAGTAATTACATGTGATTTATCCCCCCCCCCCTTTCCCCCACTGAATAAGCTGGATATATTAGATTCTGGAATACTATATAATACAATGTTTGTCTGAAGATATCACACAGTATTGGTGTGTGTGTATGGTGTAGCAATCGGCATACAATATCTATTTTACATAGTTAAAATAGTATTGCAGGTAATATCTGATGAAGTTATGTGAATTACTGGATGTATTACGATGATTTAAAGTAGGGGTGAGCGGGTTCGGATTTCTGAAATCCGAACCCCCCCGAGCCCCCCCGATCCGAGTCAGGCTCGACTTTTCCCGCCTGACTCGGATCTGAAATCGAGGCAAAACGTCATCATCCCGCCTTCTGGGTCTCGCAGGTTTTGGATCCTATATAAGGTACACGCGTCGGCGCCATTTTCTCACTCAGCTGTGGACAGTGAAGAGGAAGGGTGGGAGTTAGGGCTGGCTGGGCTGTGTAGTGTAGTGTAGTGTAGTGCAGTGTAGTCTTGTGCTGTGCTGTGCTGCACTGTGCTGCTGTTGTCCATAGGGGCTGTGTCCACTCCTTCAAAGTCCATAGGGGCTGGCTGGACTGTATTGTGCAGTCAGTTGTCCATAGGGGCTGTGTCCACTCCAAAGTCCTGTGCAGTGTCCCAGTCCTAAAGGGATGCTGTAGTGTTGTCCAGGGGGTGCTCTGTCCATCAGGGGTGCTCCCCCTAAGTGCAAAAAAAAAAATATTTTTTCTGTGTTTGTGAATTGTGTGCGCAGTAGCCGCACGTGCATCAACAAAGTAGTGCCAAGCGTGCGCCTGTGTCATAAGTAAAGGGTCGGCTGGCTTCACCGTTAAAGGGTGCTGTAACCCCCAAAGTACACTCCAAACAAAATAAAAAAATATGTTCTGTGTTTGTGAATTGTGTGCACTGTGTCTGCACGTGCATCAACAAAGGAGCAGCGCCAAGCGTTCGCCTGTGTCCCATAAGTAAAGGGCCGGCTAGCTTGTCCTTTAAAGGGTGCTGTAACCCCCAAAGTACACTCCAAACAAGATGAAAAAATATTTTCTGTGTTTGTGAATTGTGTGCACTGTGGCTGCACGTGCATCAACAAAGGAGCAGCGCCAAGCGTGCGTCTGTGTTCCATAAGTAAAGGGCCGGCTGGCTTGTCCGTTAAATGGTGCTGAAACCCCCAAAGTACACTCCAAACAAAATAAAAAAATATTTTCTGTGTTTGTGAATTGTGTGCACTCTGGCTGCACGTGCATCAACAAAAGAGCAGCGCCAAGCGTGCTCCTGTGTCCCATAAGTAAAGGGCCGGCTGGCTTGACCTTTAAAGGGTGCTGTAACCCCCAAAGTACACTCCAAACAAGATAAAAAAATATTTTCTGTGTTTGTGAATTGTGTACACTGTGGCTGCACGTGCATCAACAAAGGAGCAGCGGCAAGCGTGCGCCTGTGTCCCATAAGAAAAGGGCTGGCTGGCTTGTCCATTAAAGGGTGCTGTAACCCCTAAAGAACACTCCAAACAAAATAAAAACATATTTTCTGTGTTTTTGAATTGTGTGCGCTGTGGCTGCACGTGCATCAACAAAGGAGCAGCGCCAAGCGTGCGCCTGTGTCCCAGAAGTAAAGGGCCAGCTGGCTTGTCCGTTAAAGGGTGCTGTAACCCCCAAATTACACTCCAAACAAAATAAAAAAATATTTTCTGTGTTTGTGAATTGTGTGCGCAGTAGCAGCACGTGCATCAACAAAGTAGTGCCAACCGTGCGCCTGTGTCATAAGTAAAGGACCGGCTGGCTTGACCGTTAAAAGGTGCTGTAACCCCCAAAGTACACTCCAAACAAAATAAAAAATTATTTTCTGTGTTTGTGAATTGTGTGCACTGTGGCTGCACTTGCATCAACAAAGGAGCAGCGCCAAGCGTGCGCCTGTGTCCCTATAGTAAAGGGCCGGCTGGCTTGTCCGTTAAAGGGTTCTGTAACCCCCAAAGTACACTCCAAACAAAATAAAAAAATATTTTCTGTGTTTGTGAATTGTGTGCACTGTGGCTGCACGTTCATCAACAAAGGAGCAGCGCCAAGCGTGCACCTGTGTCCCATTTCTTAAAGGGTGGTGTAACCCACAAAGTGCACTACTCTCCAGCAAAAATAAAAAAATATTTTCTGTGTTTGTGTTAGGGGTGTTCACCGGCCACTTTTCGTGTTTTGTGTTTTGGTTTTGGATCTGGATCTTTCTTCGTGTTTTGGATCTGGATTGGTTTTGCCAAAACCACCCTTCCGTGTTTTGGGTTCTGGGTTTTGTGTTTTGGATCTGTATTTTTTTTTAAAAAAGCATAAAAACAGCTAAAATCACAGAATGTGTGGGTTTTTCTGCTCCTATGCTATTATTAACCTCAATAACCTTAATTTCCACTCATTTCCAGTCTATTCTGAACACTTCACACCTCACAATAGTGTTTTTATGTCCAAAAGGTTGCACCGAGGTAGCTGGATGACTATGCTAAGCGACACGAGTGGGCGGCACAAACACGTGGCCCATCTAGGAGTGACACTGCAGTGGCAGACAGGATGGCAGTTTGAAAAACTAGGCCCCAAACAGTACATACTGCAAAGAAAAAAAAGAGGTGCAAGATGGAATTGTCCTTGGGCCCTCCCACCCACCCTTATGTTGTATAAACAGGACATGCACACTTTAACAAACCAATCATTTCAGCGCCAGGGTCTGTCACATGACTGTGGCTGAAATGATTGGTTCGTTTGGGCCCCCACAAAACAAGCAGGCAATTAATCTGTCTCTGCACACACTGGCTCTACGGAGGCAAGATGTCGTCCTCATCCTCCTCATCCACCGATTCCTCACCCTCTTCAGTGTTGTGTACATCCTCATCCTCACAGAGTATTAATTCGTCCCCGCTGGAATCCACAACCACAGGTCCCTCTGTACGTTCAGGAGGCTGGTCTCCCTGGAAGAGTTGATAATTCATTTTATGAACATCATCTTCTCCACATTTTGTGGAAGCAACCTCCTACGCCTTTCGCTGACAAGGTTCCCGGCTGCACTAAACACTCTTTCGGAGTACACACTGGAGGGGGGCAACTCAGGTAAAATAGAGCCAGTTTGTACAGGGACCTCCAAATTGCTTCTTTTTCCTGCCAGTAAAGGTACGGACTGTCTGACATGCCTACTTGGATGTTGTCACCGATGTAATCCTTTAACAGACAGACGCACGCTTGTCATTGCTGCTTTAAGGATGCAGGTGCGGCTACAGCCCACACATTTCCCAAAGACAGAAAAAAAAATAAGAATTTTTTAATTGTTTGTGGAGCGCACTTTGAGGGTTACACCACCCTTTAACAGACAGATGCAAGCTTGTCGCTGCTGCTTTAAGGATGCAGGTGCGGCTACAGCCCACACATTTCACAAAGACAGAAAAAAAAATAAGAATTTTTAAATTGTTTGTGGAGCGCACTTTGAGGGTTACACCACCCTTTAACAGACAGACGCACGCTTGTCGCTGCTGATTTGAGGACAGTATCATATGCAGTGACAGTAGACTTGTCAGAAATTGTTGGCACGTCCTTCAGTCCGGACCAGATGTCCAAACCGGCCCTTGACTTATGACACAGGCGCACGCTTGGCGCTGCTACTGTGTTGCTGCACGTGCGGCTACATCGCACTTAAGTCACAAACACATAAAAAAAATATTTTTTATTTTTTGGAGCACTTTAAGGGTTACACCACCCTTTAACAGACAGACGCACGCTTGTCGCTGCTGCTTTGAGGATGCAAGTGCGGCTACAGCCCACACAATTCACAAAGACAGAAAAAAAAAGAAGAATATTTTTATTGTTTGTGGAGCACACTTTGAGGGTTACACCACCCTTTAACAGACAGATGCACGCTTGTCGTTGCTGCTTTAAGGATGCAGGTGCGGCTACAGCCCACACATTTCACAAAGAAAGAAAAAAAAATAAGAATTTTTTAATTGTTTGTGGAGCGCACTTTGAGGGTTACACCACCCTTTAACAGACAGACGCACGCTTGTTGCTGCTGTTTTAAGGATGCAGGTGCGGCTACAGCCCACACATTTCACAAAGACAGAAAAAAAAATAAGAATTTTTTAATTGTTTGTGGAGTGCACTTTGAGGGTTACACCACCCTTTAACAGACAGACGCATGCTTGTCGCTGCTGCTTTAAGGATGCAGGTGCGGCTACAGCCCACACATTTCACAAAGACAGAAAAAAAAAAAGAATTTTTTAATTGTTTGTGGAGCGCACTTTGAGGGTTACACCACCCTTTAACAGACAGACGCATGCTTGTCGCTGCTGCTTTGAGGATGCAGGTGGAATCTAGACGGGATTTGGAACCGGGGACACACTACCTCCATCAATTGTCTAAATCCCACTGCACTAATGGCGGATACCGGACCCACGTCTAACACCAGCATAGCAGTCAAGGCCTCAGTTATACGTTTTGCTTCAGGATGACTGCTGTCGTACTTCATCCTCATCGCTAGGGACTGTTGGAGGGTAAATTGTTTAGTAAAAGTAGTGGTGTTCCTACTTCCTCTCTGGGATGATGAACAACTCCCAGCAGCAGCAACAGCACTAGGAGGAAGTGGTTCTTGATCTTTCCCTATTTTATTTTTATCAGAGAAAGTTTGGTCCTCCATTTATGTTATATTGATATATACGTGCGGCTAAAGCGCACACAAATACAGAAAATATTTTTTTATTTTTGCTGCAGAGTAGTGCACTTTGTGGGTTACACCACCCTTTAAGAAATGAGCCAGCCGGCTCTTTACTTATGGGACACAGGCGCACGCTTGGCGCTGCTCCTTTGTTGATGCACGTGCAGCCACAGTGCACACAATTCACAAACACAGAAAATATTTTTTTTTTTGGCTTGGACTGGAGTGTACTTTGGGGATTACAGCACCCTTTAACGGTCAAGCCAGCCGGCCCTTTACTTATGACACAGGCGCACGCTTGGCACTACTTTGTTGATGCACGTGCGGCTACTGCGCACACAATTCACAAACACAGAAAAAATATTTTGTTATTTGGTTTGGAGTGTACTTTGGGGGTTACAGCACCCTTTAACGGTCAAGCCAGCCGGCCCTTTACTTATGACACAGGCGCACGCTTGGCACTACTTTGTTGATGCACGTGCGGCTACTGCGCACACAATTCACAAACACAGAAAATAATTTTTTTTTGGTTTGGACTGGAGTGTACTTTGGGGGTTGCAGCACCCTTTAACGGTCAAGCCAGCCGGCCCTTTACTTATGACACAGGCGCACGCTTGGCACTACTTTGTTGATGCACGTGCGACTACTGCGCACACAATTCACAAACACAGAAAATATATATTTTTTTGGTTTGGAGTGTACTTTGGGGGTTACAGCACCCTTTAACGGTCAAGCCAGCTGGCCCTTTACTTATGACACAGGCGCACGCTTGGCACTACTTTGTTGATGCACGTGCGGCTACTGCGCACACAATTCACAAACACAGAAAATATATATTTTTTTGGTTTGGAGTGTACTTTGGGGGTTACAGCACCCTTTAACGGTCAAGCCAGCCGGCCCTTTACTTATGACACAGGCGCATGCTTGGCACTACTTTGTTGATGCACGTGCGGCTACTGCGCACACAATTCACAAACACAGAAAAAATATTATTTTTTTAGCACTTGGGGGGAGCACCCCTGATGGACAGAGCACCCTCTGGACAACACTACAGCACCCCTTTAGGACTGGGACACTGCACAGGACTTTGGAGTGGACACAGCCCCTATGGAGAACTGACTGCACAACACAGTCCAGCCAGCCCCTATGGACTTTGAAGTAGTGGACACAGCCCCTATTAACAACAGCAGCACAGCACAACACAGCCAGCCCCTATGGACTTTGAAGTAGTGGACAACAGCAGCACAGCGCAGCACAGCACAGCACAACACTACTCTGCACTACACTACACTACACAGCCCAGCCAGCCCTAACTCCCACCCTCCCTGTTCACTGTCCACAGCCAAGTGAGAAAATGGCGCCGACGCGGGTATCTTATATAGGATCCAAAACCCGCGAGACCCGGAAGGCGGGATGATGACGTTTTGCCTCGATTTCAGATCCGAGTCAGGCGGGAAAAGTCGAGCCTGACTCGGATCGGACTCTGATCGGGGGGCTCGGGGGGGTTCGGATTTCAGAAATCCGAACCCGCTCACCCCTAGTTTGTGTGCGCCTTAGCCGCACGTATATATCAATATAACATAAATGGAGGACCAAACTTTCTCAGATAAAAATAAAATAGGGAAAGATCAAGAACCACTTCCTCCTAGTGCTGTTGCTGCTACTGGGAGTTGTTCATCATCCCAGAGAGGAAGTAGGAACACCACTACTTTTACTAAACAATTGACCCTCCAACAGTCCCTAGCGAGGAGGATGAAGTACGACAGCAGTCATCCTGAAGCAAAATGTATAACTGAGGCCTTGACTGCTATGTTGGTGTTAGACGTGCGTCCGGTATCCGCCATTAGTGCAGTGGGATTTAGACAATTGATGGAGGTAACGTGTCCCCGGTTCCAAATCCCGTCTACATTCCACCTGCATCCTCAAAGCAGCAGCGACAAGCATGCGTCTGTCTGTTAAAGGGTGGTGTAACCCTTAAAGTGCGCTCTACAAACAATAAAAAAATTCTTCTTTTTTTTTCTGTCTTTGTGAAATGTGTGGGCTGTAGCCGCACCTGCATCCTCAAAGCAGCAGCGACAAGCATGCGTCTGTCTGTTAAAGGGTGGTGTAACCCTCAAAGTGCGCTCCACAAAAAATAAAAAATTCTTTTTTTTCCTGTCTATCAAAGCTGCTAACATGTTAGCAGCTGCGATAGCAGATATGTCCTCTGCTGAATTAGGCCCTGAGATCCAGGGGCCTATCTATAATGGGTGCAGGGTGTGCAGTGGTCCACATTGTCTACATTGTTGTTATCTGTGATCTGTAAAGTATATAGCCTGCTTGCTGATCCCAGCATACAACCATTCTCCTTGGATGACTACATGCTTCTAGACTGATGACTGTATGCTGAGACCAGTGTGCACGCGTATGTATTGGGCTGTATCTTATATTCTGTATTTAATTGTTTTTGCGCTAATTGTGCTAGATCAAGGCATGTATCTTTCTATTTGAATGCAATAAGAATTTTTGTGCTTTGGAACCACAATTATTGTCTGGACAGCAATTACTTCTCTCTAGCAATTTAGAGGTATTTATAGTTGGGGGCTGACGCTACCCAGAATTCGCTAGATAGCATGGTCCTCGCACTGTGGGCCTGATTCAGACCCGGTTGCAAGCGCTGAGCGGTCGCAACCAGGTCGATGTTTGCCCATTGGGCATGCGCACGATGGAGCCGGCTCCATCGTGCACATGCACGAGACCCGGCTAGCGACGGGTGCTCCATCGCTCCGGGTTTCGCACCAAAGGGGGCAGGCTGTCGATGGTGATTGACAGCTCGCCCCGATTGGTAGGCGTGGCTTCACAAACAGAGGCGTTCCCAAGCGAACGCCTGCCATTTGTGGGCGGCCCCACTGACATCACCAGTGCCACTGACATCACCAGAAGCTATGCATCCACAGCCACCAGACACCTACTCACCTGCGCAGCTACAAGTTCTCAATACATATCATCCTGCGCAGTCACAAATTACACAGCCATACCACACATATAACACTTGGCAACAAGAGACATATCAACATACCCTGCCTCAGAACACATTCCACACACAGCAAAAAAAAAACATATCCACATCCTCAGCCATTATCTTTTGACACTCCCCAACCCACACAACAAATCCCTTTCAAACCATACCCACCATGAAGGTGTTATAACTGCAACCAGAAGGGTCACCTAATTAGGGACTGTAAAGCAAGGAAACAGGGACCACATAACCAGGGAGCTCCAAAACATCCCCAGAATGCAGGAAACTTCCAGCAATCACCTGCTCGCATAGTGGCAGTAAATGCTTTATTGGAGCAGGATAGTAAGCTCTAGGGGTCAGGTCACACCTGCAGGCTACAGCCAGTCAGGTTAACTGGGAGTACTAGGGAAGAACCTGTAATGATGGTTTATGTAGCTGGTACTAAACATACTTTTCTTGTAGACACAGGGGCAACCAGATCAGTGTTAAAATCTCCATCCAATTTACAGGTGACCTGCAAGACAGTACCAGCAATGGGTGTAACGGGTAAAGTGCAGCATTATCCTTTAACCGAATCTGCAGAGGTTACTATTGGGCCATTGCATACCAGGCATTCCTTTCTCCTGGCAGCAGCGGTTCCTACTAACCTACTGGGAAGGGATTTGTTGTGTAAAATGGAAAGTGTCATTTATTGTACCCCTGATGGTATATTTTTAGTTATCCCAGAGAGAGTTGCGCATGAGGTAAGGGATATATTGGACACTCCACGAAGGTTAATGCTTCACTCTACCATCCTAGAGCAAAGTCCATCACAGGTAAAGGTGTATAAGAAGTGTTGCTGCATCCACTCTTCTGGTAAATAAGAGCGAGGACGTAGTGTTAGGGCATGATACGACTATCTATACACCCCATGCAGTATCTGCTTTGTTAAATTCAGCCCAAACCAGACATGTCTCCTTAGCTAGGTTCACGAAATGGGAACTAGCCCTGATAGCACCAGCAAACATCACCATAAAGCGGTGCAATACGTTAAATCCAGCAACGTACCTACAATATGTGCCTCGGGTTGCACAAAGGGTGGAAGGTGAGTCGCTGTCTCTGGTGGAAGGTGAGTTTTGCAGGGATACTGATATACATGACTGTATGGATTACTTGAATCAAAACTTTACAGCTAGGCCTGACATACGTGACGTACCATTATAAAATGCAGAGTTGACGTTTTACATGGATGGGAGTTGACATAGACAAACTGACACTGGAGAGTTATGTACAGGTTATGCTGTTGTAAATGAAGAGGACTTTATAGAAAACGAACCCCTTGGTCCACCTCACTCGGCCCAAGTGGCAGAGCTAGTGGCACTAAGAAGAGCATGTGAGTTGGCAGAAGGCAAATCTGCTAACATATACACTGACTCTAGGTACGCCTTTGGGGTCGTACATGATTTCAGAGCTCTATGGCGTCTTAGAAATTTTCTGACAGCAGCAGGCACACCAGTAGCACACTAAAAACATATAAAAGGATTATTGACAGCGATTCAAATGCCAAAGGCAGTGGCCGTCATTAAGTGTAAAGCCCATACATGTGAGGATGATCTGGTGTCACTGCTCAATAATAGAGCAAATGAAGCTGCCAAATGAGAAGCAGGGTTAAGAATGAATACACAAATTGATCAAATGATGATGTTTCAAACTATTGATATGCAGGAATTAATAGAGATGAAAAATTTGTGTTCCATTCAGGAAAAGGCAGTCTGGAGATCCATGGGATGTGGGCAAGAGTCCTCTGGACTCTGGAGAGAAGGACAAGGTAAGCCAGTGGCACCCAAGGCATACTACCCAAGCTTGGCTGAGGCAGCGCACTTTCTGACTCACCTGGGAAAGCAAGGTATGTGCAAGTTGGTCAGGGCATATTGGTGTGCACCTGGTTTCTCTTCCCAAGCCGAAAAAAGGGCAATGTCCTTCTTGACATGCTTGAGGAAGAATGTTGGAAAAACAATACCAACCGAGCCATCCCACATCCCTCTTGACAGATGGACCTTTTCAGGTAATACAAATTGACTTCATCCAATTATCACCCTGCAGGAACCTCAAATATGTATTAGTTTGTACAGATGTGTTTTCTAATTGGGTAGAGGTATATCCAGCTGCCACTAATACTGCTGCGTTTATTGCTAAAAAGATTGTTCAGGAATGTGTATGCAGGTACAGTATCCCTAAAATCATAGAAAGTGATAAGGGTACTCATTTCACTGGTGATGTCTTCCAGAACATGTGTAAGTTGATGGGTATTAATAGTAGACTTCACACCCCCTATCGACCGCAAGCCAGTGCCAAGGTGGAGAGGGTAAACAGTACTAATAAGAACAAACTGAGTAAGATCATGGCTGAAACTGGATTAGGTTGGCCAGAAGCCTTACAGCTAGTCCTTCATAGCGTCAGGACAACTCCTAGACCCCCTCTTAATTTGTCCCCCTTTGAGATACTGTTCGGGAGACAACCTCATCTGATTGTAAGTCCACAGGAAGACTTGAAGAGTAACAACGAGGTTACTGTAAAGTATCTTATAACAACAAGTAAACAGTTGAAACAGCAGCAGAAATTGAAATTGTTGTCACCTGATATGCCAGAAATAAACTGTCATGATGTTGAACCTGGAGAATTTGTTATGATCAGAAATTTCTTACGTTCAGGTTGTCTGACAGATCGGTGGGAAGTTCCTTATCAAGTGTTGCTGACAAGTACAACATCCTTGAAAGTGGCAGAGAGAGATACCTGGGACCATTCCACTCACTGCAGAAAAGTCAATCAACCGGTGGAGATACAAGGTGGAGTCGAGGCAGATAACGTAGACCTGTCAATTGCGAGCTTGTTCTGGGAGAGATAAAGACTGCAGTGAGATACCTGAGCTACATAAATTTGCAGTCCACTATTCCTGCCATGGAATGGCAGGCTGGGTTTGCGTTCCTATTTTCTTCCAGAATTCTCATCATTCTTGTTTGGTTCTGGATGTCCTGTTTCTGTAACGGTGGGCAGATGATGGAGGGAAAGGTCGATGGTGATATCGATGGAGTGGAGTCGGGAGAAGGAGCCATACATTCACAAGGGTGGTATCTGACCAAACTCAGTACAGTAATTGCTAAAAGATCTGTTAGCCTGGAAATTCGGAGACAGTGTGAAGGGTTATCATCTGAGGAATATTGTATTTGTGAATTTTGTGGGTCCCTAGTCGATGAGAGATGCATCCAACAGTGCCAGCCTAAGTTTAACCAGTATTGGGGTGGGTATCCTTTAGAGGATTATCATACCATGGTGGGCAAAGTTTTAAACCAGACTGACTGTTGGGTGTGCTCTCATGTGCCTCAGGGAGAGCATAATGTAGGGTTAGTGCCATTTCCATTAAATGTCTATGAGGTTTTAGAATTGCAAAAAGGGAAGACGCTGGATGGAAAATTTCTTATGTCCAAACCACCTCATTTTAAACTACACCAGTACCAAGCAGATAGATCACCTTTGTGTTTGAACATCACCAACTTCAACAAACCAGGAAGTTGGGAGGTGACTGGGAATAACCAGACGATGACCTTTTCACTAAGAGCTGATATTGAACCTATAAATTTTTTACTTTTACGCACAATTAGATTAAGTGGGAGTCACTTCCAGTATCGGTATACATGTAGTGACACCAAAGAAATGGTTGGTAGGGTACCAGAAGGGTACTGTACCAGGGTTGTACAACCAGAAACGTGTGTTAGTCCGATGGGAGAACCTGAGATAGGATCATTTGTGAGGGAAATGTGTTTGATGATTATGATGCATTCTATTCCTTATGTTCTCCCCAATGATATGTATTTTATATGTGGAAGGAAAGAGTTTATGTGGCTCTCTCTGAGTTCAGAAGGTTTATGCTACCTGGGAAGGGTACTTCCAGAGGTTATGACCCTTACACATGGTGAAATGCTTGGAATCCATAAGAATACACCATCTCTATATCTTCATACACAGTATGAACACCGAGACAAAAGAAACATGATACCTGGTGATATACATAAAGCCACACAGTTGATAGTGAAACAACTGGCTTTCAAGTTTTAGTAGCATTGGATCCCACTAGGATCACTCGGGATACTTTAAATTTTAGATATATACAAGATCTTGCCAAATTGATAGATAATATCTCAGAGATCTATGATGACATGTTTAGGTACACAGGTAAGGAGTTACATGCCTACAAGAAAGAACTTGTGCAACATAGGCTAGTGTTAAATTATTTAACAGCTGTCACTGGAGGGTACTGTGTGACTTTAGCCACCCAATTTGGTGTCAAGTGTTCCACGTACATCACAAATAACACTAGTGACCCCAAGGAGGTGATAGACCGGAAAATGGACAAAATTCTGCAGCTAAAATGGGAATTTTGGAAGAACCATAATGCTTCAGTGGCTGAAGTAGAGGAAAAGGTAGAAGAGTGGTTCTCTTGGTTGAACCCAGTGAAATGGTTCTCTGGTCTAGGAGAGTGGGTCCAGGAAATGGTTGCGAGCATAGGCAAGCTCCTGATCCTCATGCTTATTGTCATAATAGTAATTGGCTTATGTGTCAGGTATATTCCTAATGTCTTGAAGTGTGGAAAATGTACAAGGGCAAATAGAGAAACAGAGATGATGGTGGTAAGCAATGATATTATGGATACCAAGGTCAAGGAAGAACTGTATTACAACCCCAAATTAGAGTGTACCATCAGATGATGAAATATAAAATCATATGGTCATGCATGAATGTATTGTTAAAGTTATTTTCAAACATCCTACATAACGTAGTCTCAATCCCCCCAAACTTCCTTTATAGGTTCGATGAGATCCCACATCCCACCAATGATCCCTATAGATCTGCAGATGGCATATAAGGGTTGTTCTACCCTCTTGAAATGCATTCAATGGTTCAGTGACCTACTTGTGTCACACCGTTTATAACCTTGAATAATACATTATTATGCATGACTACAAAAGGTTAAGATCAGAGTGTGATAGCATATTGTTTGCTATCAAAGGGTGGACTGTCAAAGTCAAATTAATGGTTATCATCGTTTGTAATTATTATCTGACGATCTAGTTGTTTATGGGCTGATAAATAATAAAATCGGATACTACTCTGCGTTGGAAGCAAGCCAATGTGCACAAATGCGTATATATGTATATCATTCAAGGTTTAGCCAAGTGAGAAGTAGTATGTCTGAGAAAAGTAATTAAAAATACACAAATATACTGTGAGTGTTTTGCTTATAAATTGAGAAGCTCTGCATACAGAAAGAGTATGTCTGTGGCAATTGAAATATAACACAGACACTAATATGCACAATTGAAGTGTTCTGAATGTAGAGTTAGAGACGATTGTCAGGAGTTTGAATATCATTAGCAATTGTTTGCCTTGTGTCCAATGCTGATGTGTTTAAGAAGAACTAACAATTGTATTCTAAATAAGCATAGGAAAGCCTTTGTTAAAATTGTCTTGCCAAGGTTTGCTCCACCTGTGAGCAGGGCAGACTTCATTTTATATGACCTTTTGTAATTATCTTCAGATGGATATAATATAAAAAAAAAACAGTTACTGGATGAAGCTATATATATGTATATTAATATATATATATATATATATATATATTAATCCATGACACATATTCAGACACACATTAACAAATAAAATACATACAGCACATGTTTGCATGATACATGACACATGCACGCAGTGCAGCGTTTGCGCTGCGTTCAGACGCACAACACACACTAGTGAATTCCTGTAAATATCTCACTATTACTTATGCAAGCACATATAGAAAGGTTTCCTAGCATTAAGAAAAGGTTTTGTTAGACAGTCATTATGGTATAAAGTGTGCATATATGATATTTAAGGTATACAACAAGGTAGACATGGCATGTTTGGTACTATACTGACACCCTGTTTATTTCCAGATATTCAAGTCTATCAGCGAGGGAGTCGCATCTTGCATTCGATGGTTATGGATCATAGGAAATTATTGGTTAGAATGTATACTCTGTATGTAGTGTCTTAAACCAGTTAAAGAAAGACAATGTAATCTCAAGACATTGTTGGAGAATTGGGACATACCCCTAGTGACAACATATGAATGGTCCTATGAACTACAGCATACTACAAAGACCAAGAGCAAGAACCAATGGAATTATGTTTGTCTGTCTACATTGTTGTTATCTGTGATCTGTAAAGTATATAGCCTGCTTGCTGATCCCAACATACAGCCATTCTCCTTGGATGACCACAGGCTTCTGGACTGATGACTGTATGCTGGGACCAGTGTGCACGTGTATGTATTGGGCTGTATCTTATTTTCTGAATTTCATTGTCTTTGTGCTAATTGTGCTAGATCAAGGTGTGTACCTTTCTTTTTGAATGCAATAAGAATTTTTGTGCTTTGGAACCACAATTATTGTCTGGACAGCGATTATGTCTCTCTAGCAATTTAGGGGTATTTATAAGAGGCAAAGTCAACACCTTGAACTCTTTGTTATGTTCCACAAACCATTAGTGAACAATCTTTGCAGTCTGGCCGGGCACACTAACCTGCTGAACGAGGCCACTGTCATCAGGGAATACCATTGCCATGAAGGG
Source organism: Taudactylus pleione (assembly GCA_031769625.1). Lineage (NCBI taxonomy): Eukaryota > Metazoa > Chordata > Amphibia > Anura > Myobatrachidae > Taudactylus > Taudactylus pleione. The sequence continues at coordinate 1,397,949 of JAUIMM010000185.1, forward strand.
GTGTACTTGGACTGCAACAATGTTTAGTTAGGTGATACATGTCAAAGTAACATCCACATGAATGTCAGGACCCAAGGTTTCCCAGTAGAACATTGCCCAGAGCATTTTACTGCCTCCACCGGCTTATCTTCTTCCCATAGTGCATCCTGGTGCCATCTCTTCCCCAGGTAAACGACGCATATGCACTTGGCCATCCACATGATGTAAAAGAAAACATGATTCATCATGCCATGGCACCTTTTTCCATTGCTCCATGGTCCATTTCTGATCCTCACATGCCCATTGTAGGTGCTTTCAGTGGTGGACAGGAGTCAGCATGGTCACTCTGACTGGTCTGCAGCTACACAGAAAACTGTGATGCACTGTTTGTTGTGACACCTTCACCTATCATAGCCAGCATTAACTTTTTCTGCAATATGTGCTACAGTAGCTCTTCTGCTGGACTGGGCCAGCCTGCGTTGCTCTCAATGACCGTTCGGCACCTATGGCCCTGTCGTTGATTCATCTGTTGTCCTTCCCTGGACCACTTTTGGTAGGTACTAACCACTACATACTGGGAACAGCCTACAAGCGCAGTGACCAAGGCACAGGAGCTGAAACGCACATCTGACTAATGGTAGAGGCAGAGCCGGTCTGTGCACAAACCGGACTACTCACATGTTATCCCTAGGATCAACCTTACTTATTGTGATACACCTGTAATTGTTAATATTTTTGGATATTGAGCTGTATCTTAGTAGCATATCTATATTAGCTCAGAAGCACATTTCAAATATCTTTATTACTTTTATGTTGCATTCCTATCATTAGATGAGCACTAACCATGTTGCTTTCACAATTACCACATAAGTAGTATTTAAACAGCTATATCTATCAAGGTCTCATATAAAAGTCATACCAGGTGTGGTTCTAACTGGAGTTAACCAATTACTGTTTGAATTTTGTGGACAATATTACAATTGTGACCTATCCTTATTTTTAACTGAATCTAACCCTATTTTCAGTGAGACTCTCTTTGGGACCCTATACATACTCACTGTTGCACTGTGGTTTCCCATCCGGGGGTGTACATTAGGTTCTCCCAAAAGCAGATCTTACCATCTTTCACAGTGAGGATATCAATACCCCTTTTCCACCAAAAATCTGGGTCATACCCCGTATACACTGCACCTTCGATCTAAGTTTTTCCCAGGTCAAACCCGTTCACACTGAACTCAAGTCTGCCCTGCTAAATTTGTGAGGTCATAAAAAGTGGGAGGTGACTGCTCCACAAACCACCAATCAGCTCATGTTAGGCATGACCCAGTTCAGATAACCCGGAACGCGACATTTACACTGCCGCTGCATCTGTTTCTGGCCCCTGCGCAATGACTGTCAGGTCACAGGACTTGCGTATGCGCATGAGCGGCGGTAGCACCGCGTATGCGCTTAACACTAGACCATCTTCTCGGGGCTGCGTTGGTAGGAGCCCCGAGAAGTCGTGTAGGGCTGCCCAAAAGGCAGAGCAGCGGCTTCCACTGGAAGCCACTCTCTGCTTATGGCAGCCTGGACTGGCAATCCCAGTGTAATACCCGGCAGAGCCAGGCTTAAGCTCCGCCCCTGTAATTAAGCCCCGCCTTCTGGTGACATCATCTGTCAATCACCAGGAGGACAGGAGGAAGCAGGCTGCAAAGGGGGCGTGGCCTCTTGGGGAAAAAGGGGCATGGCCTCGCGGTAGCGCGAAAAGCTCCTTAGGGAGAAGAAGGAGTGTGGCCATTTTAGGCTGGGGCCGCGGGACGGGAGGAGGGAGGTCCCGCGGTTCCCTGAAGTTCAGGGGAGGGAACATGGCTGCTGCCATGAGCCACATCTTATATGTACAGGGGGAATGCCCCTGTAATGCTGAAAGGGGCCCCCTGCAAGAAGCCCCTAGGCTATAAGGGATCTTGGATACAGACAAGGGGGGGAGTCACCCTTCCCCACAGTCCTGCAAGGGAGCTGCTGTATGAGGAGCAGCACTATTGATAATGAGACTCCCTTATTAGAAGAGGATTGGGGAGTGCTGCAGAGGTAGAAGCTGGAAGCAGAGTGCCTGTTAGAGTGAGGAAGTCACTGCAGAGGAAGTGCTGCCTGATGGCACAGTGGAAGATGAGAGATCTCCTGTGAAGAGACAGCCCATGTGATGAGAGGGTGATTGTCTGTGATGCATAGTGATGGATCCCTGGTTGATAGCCCCTGGAGAAGTGCCCCATAGTGAGGGAGGGCTCAGTGCAAAATGGCAATGTGGCTAGAGGTGAGTCCTATGGAACAATCCTGTGTAACCATGTGCTGAAATAGAGAAGCCCAGTAGTGAAAGGGTTAATGGTCTGCACGAAGTTGCCAGCATGTCAGATCAAAGGTCCCTGGATAGTGGGACTTGTACTATTGGCAGAGTCCTCGGATATACAGGACGTTAGTTTGCCTGAAGAAGGTGTATGCGGGGTGATGGAAGGAGAGAGGGTCCCTGTGTAATGGGATGTGCCGCACGTTAGCAGTCTCTCGTGAGGATAGAGATGAGTGCGGTGAACTTCGAATCTGGAGTCCCCTGTATGCTGTATGAAGTTTTGTTGGGCTGACATGCGTAGAACTACTGAGCCCAGCAACACCGGGTATGTGCTACTATTTCACTGCTGTGTCATATGTTTAAGTCTGCGCTGGAGGTGTTCGTTTGGAGTGGAACGTAACTAATCTTCTGTAACCATTAAGCGTAAAATAAAGCATTTACCATCTGCTGCAAGAATTGTGCTGGAGGAAGTTGTCGAAGTAGCGCTTGTAACCATTACACTTATTGTGCTGGAGGATATGGAGGAGTGTAAATAAAGTTTTCCTGTTATTGCTTCATGAGATGGTCTGGCGCTCAACATTTCTTTATTGCACTGCACCTGTTGTCCACATGTGTTCCCTCCATCAGGTACTTTGTGCTAAGCACCTGAGTATTCGGGGGCCCTACAGGTCATGGATGCCATACCCACGCCAGGGCCGTCTCTTCCATTGGGCTTCTTGGGCAGATGCCCAAGGGCCCAAAGCCTCAAGGGGCCCACCAACCCGGGCCCGGCAGATGCTTGGTATATTTTTAAGATTTCTAAAAGTACTGGATCCTGCAGTGTTCCCCCCTCCCCGTGACGAGAACCATAAGCCCCCCCCCCTACCCCCCGCGTGCCGCGTAGTCTGAAGGGGCGGATTGGGAAGCCAGGCCACTTCCCGCTGGCCGCACTGAGTGCTGCCAGCACTCTCTCTTCAGTGGCTGCACTGAGAGCTGTGCTTAAGGCACTGCTCTCTCTGCGTGCAGCAGTGGAGGCAAGGACCGGAGGTGTCAGTCTGGGCACTGTGACTGACGGTACCTAGCGCGTGTAGCGCAGCCTCTACGGCCACCATGTTTGGCCCCGCCCCTTCCCGTTCTCTCTTATGGTGGTTTGCAGCTGAAGTGCTGCTTACCCCTGCTCCTACTCCATGCCGTCCACGGGGGGAGGTGAGCCTGTACTACGGAGCTCAACCTAAAACAATGACCCAGCCAGCACAGGGCACTACTCCGGGGCTGAACCTAACACTTCCAAAGTGGGCTGCACATATCAGCCCTCCCCTTCCTGTTTACCTGCTCCTTGCCTGAGTCACTGCATTTTTTACAGGAGAAAAGAAAAGGAAAAAACAAGTACCATAGGGGGAACTCTGTGTATTGGAGGGGTAACTCAGGGGCACTTTGTGTATGGGGGTAATATGGAACTGTTGTGTGTACTGGAGGTTAAATAGGGGTGCTGTGTGTACTGGGGTATTTTGGGGGTACTAATTGTACTGGGGTAATACGAAGGCGCTGTGTATACTGAGGGTAATATGAATGCGCTGTGTGTACTGAGGACTAGTGTGGTGGAGGACACTGCATACTGATAGGTATTATGGGGGTGCTGTGTGTACTGAAGCATATTAGGGAGGCACATATTGAGGGGTAATAGAAATGTTTTGGGCGATCCTGGGCGGTTACAGAAGGTTGGCTAATCAGACGCATATGTAGCGCAGTATGGCGTGTTATTGGAGTGACACAGGGGTGTTGATGAAAGTGGCTGCGTACAGAGACGCTGCGTTGCTTACACTGGAGGCCATACTCAGACGGACGATCTGCACCTAGCAAAACTGGTGCAAGTTTTAATTGTGCAAATGATGATTGGCATGTACAGAAGCACAAAGCATGATTGCAGCATCTATAGACACTGACAGTGGGCGTCTCAGTCCTTGCACATTCGGGCACATGGTTGTACACTAGGGAAGGGCATTGTAGCGGCATTTGCATAAAGTCGCAGATGCAGCAAAAAACCCAAGGAAAGCAGCAATTACATCCGACGCAGAATCAGACCCTATGAGGAGGAAGTATCCCACCCCTCCACAGACCCCGCCCTTTCTGCAAACCCACCCCCATTAGGGCTGCTTCTAGAAATTTCCCAGGCTGGTTTCCCATCCCAATCTGCCCCTGCTGTGTGGTTTCCGTCGTCCCGCCCCGTCTCAGCCTCCTCAAGAGACTCCTCTGCCAGCCACTGCCCCGGCGACTCCGGACCCGGCCACAGGCGCACGCACCCACTGCACTGCAAAGGTAAGGGCTGAATCAAATCACTGCGCAATCCTATAATTATAATAACATGACAAAATCTCAGTATGACGGAGCTTATTGCTGCAATAATACCATATCATACTAGGATATGGTATAATACCATATTATAGTATAATATGGTATTATTGCAGCAATAAGCCCCGGGCAGTGTGAGAGACATGACTGCTCATACATGGCAGCCTATCTCCAGTGCAGCAGCGGGAAATTGATTTACATGTGGGGAAAAAAAATTGCAGGTACATCACATGATTTGGTAAGAAAAAAGGGGGAAAGGGAAATGGAATATCACCGCACAGGTTCAAATATTTATTATATAGGTCAATCGTTATGAAATATTAAGTGTAGGTATATTGCTATAGCCATTATCTAGAGCAGAATTTCTGCCACATACATGTGTACATGTGGTTGTGGAGGTGCTTCTCAGAGTGAAAATATCATAGAAAGAAAAAGACTTGTGGAAGGACTAGCCAACCACAGATAGACTCTATAATGAGAGCACACAAAATAGCTATACCTCACCTCTATAAAACTTAACCTTTATTAGGTATCATGTGTAACAAATAAAAAGGACTCACAGACATACACAACAATCAATATATAAACACATGTAAATCGGTAAAATGGAAGTGTAACGATCACTTCAGTAGATATTATTACATAATAGGCGAAAATATGTAAATATCTATAAATGATATAACATGTAATATCTTAAATACAACATATCAAAAACACAAGGTTCATCAAAGTGAAATAATTAGTCCTCTTGTGGGACATATAAAGACCACCGTTAATTTTGTGTGCATAAAAGTAAGAAGAGTAATTGAAATGAGAAAGTAGACATGAAGGTAAGTTAGATGTATCCTTGGATACAGCTGGGCTCTACTATCTTATCTCATACAGTGTAGTGGAGAGAGAATGAGAGATTTCCCAGTGCAGGCATCCCTTGAAAAAAGTCAACAGTGAACCACTGCATCAGACCCAATCTCTGCTGTTGATTATTATACAATTCGTATTGGATAACCAATGAGAGGATTATAGGTTCGGTATAGAGTTTCTGGGAAAAAGAATAATATAGAAACCAGAGATATGTTAACTAAGTAGTAAATAGCCACAAATATCAAAACAATCAATGTGGTATTTTATAGGGGGCTAAATGGTAATAATACAAATCATAATCTAGGCTCCATCTGTGGGACAGAAAGACGTTATCTGTGCTGTTGATATAGATATAATCTAAATAGCCATAGATGTGAAATCCCGTTGGATCATGAGTTACTGAAATAAACTATATATGGGGTGGTTAACTGAAGTGGGCTTCGTATATGGAGGATGAAAAACAGAGAGAGACAGTGCTGCTAACCCTCTCGTAGGGGTGTCCGGGCACCGCACAGTCGCCGGGCAGCTGGAGCTCTCCATAGAATATGAAAAGTATGCTGACAATGGGTGATAGAACAAGGGAATACCCGTGTCTGAATTGTAGTCAGTAAGCTGTAACGTATCGTCAGACGCTCAGGTCTGCCGCGTAATACAGCCATGGGGTATAAAGCGGATGTCTGATACGTGTCAGCTCCGTGTGTGCAAACTTACTAGAGCTAGCAAGAGAAAGGGGAAAGGAGAAAGGGGAAGGGAATTGTGATGACGGTGGTACTGAACCTGGTGTCGAGGTGTCCCGCTACTGCAGTCGCGGGGCACCGAAATCCGACGCGCGTTTTGGCTATAACTGGCTTGGTCACGGAGATCAGCCAAGTTATATACCCCGTGGCTGTGTTACGCGGCAGACCTGAGCGTCTGACGATACGTTACAGCTTACTGACTACAATTCAGACACGGGCATTCCCTTGTTCTATCACCCATTGTCAGCACACTTTTCATATTCTATGGAGAGCTCCGGCTGCCCGGCGACTGTGCGGTGCCGGACACCCCTACAAGAGGGTTAGCAGCACTGTCTCTGTTTTTCATCCTCCATATACGAAGCCCACTTCAGTTAACCACCCCTAATATAGTTTATTTCAGTAACTCATGATCCAACGGGATTTCACATCTATGGCTATTTAGATTATATCTATATCAACAGCACAGATAACGTCTTTCTGTCCCACAGATGGAGCCTAGATTATGATTTGTATTATTACCATTTAGCCCCCTATAAAATACCACATTGATTGTTTTTTGTGGCTATTTACTACTTAGTTAACATATCTCTGGTTTCTATATTATTCTTTTTCCCAGAAACTCTATACCGAACCTATAATCCTCTCATTGGTTATCCAATACAAATTGTATAATAATCAGCAGCAGAGATTGGGTCTGATGCAGTGGTTCACTGTTGACTTTTTTTAAGGGATGCCTGCACTGGGAAATCTCTCATTCTCTCTCCACTACACTGTATGAGATAAGATAGTAGAGCCTAACTGTATCCAAGGATACATCCAACTTACCTTCATGTCTACTTTCTCATTTCAATTACTCTTCTTACTTTTATGGACACAAAATTAACGGTGGTCTTTATATGTCCCACAAGAGGACTAATTATTTCACTTTGATGAACCTTGTGTTTTTGATATGATATATTTAAGATATTACATGTTATATCATTTATAGATATTTACATATTTTCGCCTATTATGTAATAATATCTACTGAAGTGATCGTTACACTTCCATTTTACCGATTTACATGTGTTTATATATTGATTGTTGTGTATGTCTGTGAGTCCTTTTTATTTGTTACACATGATACCTAATAAAGGTTAAGTTTTATAGAGGTGAGGTATAGCTATTTTGTGTGCTCTCATTATAGAGTCTATCTGTGGTTGGCTAGTCCTTCCACAAGTCTTTTTCTTTCTACATCACATGATTTGACTGCAAGTCATTTTGGGTAGCTGTAGCCTATCTATTACCCAGACAGAGTATATTTTATTCCCATGAATGGGTGGGTAGGGGCCCCGGTGCATTGCTTTGCCCAGGGCCCACACTGCTGTTAAGACAGTCCTCACCCACGCATAGCCGGAGCAAAGAAGAGTCACCGTGAAGAGGTGAGAGACTAGTATACGTAGGCGGGATAAGCGTGAGTATAACTAAGAATACTATGTTTTTTGCTGTATGGCTGTTGATGACAGCCTTGTTGCTGGGCAGATTATAAGGCTGTCTGGTCAGCTGGTTGGGTGAGCCAATGATATTGCTTGAAGGAGTGGTCAGATGATCAGTATATATTGGCTTGTGTGAGCATGGATAGCCTCTTGGTTCCTGGATTTTTGAAACACTATCAGGCTGAGTAGTTTTCCCCTTTTTCTGTATAATCCTACTACCTGTTCATTCCAGTTTATTACCTTACATTCCCCCCTTTTCATATCTTTCCACTGGTGCATCCTTTTACATGCATACCCTGTATATGCCATCCTGCTCCCCCCCCTCTCTGTATCTTGTCCATATATAGCCCGTCCATGCCATCCGGCCCCCCCCTGCATCTGGGCTAATTAATCACACAAGAACCTCGCACCTCCTGCACGAGGCATCCCCCCCTCCACCTCCATTTGTTTGGTCTCCCTCATGGGCTGCAGGTCCCCTGCTCTACCCAGGTCAGCGTGATCATGATTCCGCGCCAGCGGGAGCTCCCGCGCCTTCCGCTGGTGTACTGTTGTTTGCCCTCTAGCCCCCCCCCCTCCTCCTCCGGCGGGGTTGAGCGCTCCCGCGCCTCCTGCCGGTGTCCAGCCCCCGGCGGCACAAGCGCCTCTCTGCGCCACCGTGAGATACCGCTTCTGCTCCATCCACTGGCACTCCTGCGTCTGCCCTCCAGCCCCACTTCACCTTCACCGCCGGCGGGGGTGAACGCTCCCGCGCCTCCCGCCGGTGCCCAGTACCCGGCACCACAGGTGCCTCCCTGAACCATCTGGAGCTGCCGCGGCTCCTGCGGGCGCTCCTTTGTTATTGCCCTTTAGCCCCCCTCTTTCATCTCCGACAGGGGCCACCTCTCCCGCACCTCCTGCCGGTCCCCGGCCACCCTGCCGCAAGAGCGTCATCGTTCAACCCGCCCCCCCCATGTGCCGGGTCCTCCTTGCTTGGGGGCTTAAATTTTCCTTCCAGCAGCCAGCCACCTTGTTTGCCAATGCGGCAGGCTCGGCGGCCATTTTCTGTGGTGGCCATTTTGTAGTCCCACCTTGGTAGTGGTGACCTCAGCCCAACATTCAGCCTTAAGCCTCTCTGGAGCTGCACTGGCAGCTTTAGTTGCACTCCCTTTTATTATCCCCTGCTACCTCCACTAGCCCTCCGCCCTCTCTCCCCCACTCCCCTTTCATTTTTTTTTTTTTTCTTTCAGCTCCCTCAACCCCCCCTCCCCCGGCCTCATATTCATTGTTTCCCTTTCCGAACCCCCCCTCATGTGTGTTATTATCTGCTGCCCCTCCTTCCCTGGCTATCCTTCTGTACACCTTCATCCATGCCTCCTTATAATTTGTTTCTCTTATGGCTCCCTTCATCTTTTCTTTGGCTCTACTTCCTGTACCCCATCTTCCCCTTTATCCATCATCCTCACCCCTGTTGGTCCCATGTACCCTCCCTGTATACACACCTGTCCCCCCCCTCGTGCCTGCACCCCCTTCTCCTGCTCACCTTTCTCCTTTAGTTACAGGTCGGCCTGGCTCTGTGGGCACCTCAAGATGATGCAGTAGTTCGTACTCCTAATGTTCCAGTGCGGTGGCTAGTGATCCTGTGCGTGTTGAGACGGTCATGGCGGTCGAGCTGGTTATGGCGGTCGAGCTGGCGGCTCCGCCGCTTTAAAACATCAAAGATGGCGCCACGCAGAAGCATTGTAGAGGAGGTTCTGGGTCCACCTGATGCTGGCGAGTATGATTGTGTCACAAATTTTGTTATGACTCCAGTTTTTGTTTTTCATCTAACGTTTGCCTGGCGCGCTCGCGTTAGATTGACAGGAGGGTTGCGCAGAGGTTAGACAGGGGGTTTAGGTGGTAATTACAAGGAGGCTTATGACGCAGGGGTTAGGAAACAAGGGTACCGTACATTGTGTGAATTCAGCTTTTGCTGTGCGCTTTGTGCTTCAGCGAATAAGGATCCGCAGAAGTGAATTTGCTGATTTTTCTTATTCAATTTTGGGATGTCATAGTGTGGAATCAGGTGACTTAGGAGAGTGTCGCAATTTTTGTGAATATAATAAATTGGGTTGAGGGTGGAGTTACATGCTCCTCTGTGCCATGGGATATTTGGCGAACAGAGTGCGGGTCACAGGTGGATTTTTTATACATATGTGTCGTAGTTACATGTTTGTCTAGTTCAGAAATTTGTCATGGGGTGATTTTATGTCCAATGCGGGCGGAACCATGACGGTAGGGTGGTTATGCCTTTTGGGTACAAAGGGTGTTTCAATTTGATTATAGGTCACGCAGCAACGTCGACCCTCCTTGGTCACGGGGGGTGCCTCCGCATTACCTCTTCGAAACGGGGTAATCCTGTTTTATTAAGACATATGTTTCGCCAGTTAAGATCCCCGATGTGTTGTAGGTTGGGCTCTCGTTTGCCCTCATGCCGCACTTGCGGAGGTGGCTCCTGTCCAAGGATAGCCTACGTGTATAGGTGGGTTTACCTCCCGACTCAGGGGTTAGCTCCAAGGGAGCTAGTCGGGCTCAGTCGCCATTTTGTTCGGCTGTCTTTCGCTGTGCAGCGCAGGTGGTGTAGTGGTTAGTGTTCCTCCCACCCAGCGAAGAGATTGTGGATTCGGTTTCCACCTTGGCCGGATATCTTCCTGTGTTTGTGTTTCCTCTATGTATTCTATTTCAATGCGTGGGGTTTTAGTGGTGTTCAGGTGAATTTGTAAAATAATGTTTGCCTTCGGGCGGTGCGGTTTCCGGCACCTATATCGAGAAATCCATTTTTCTTACTTTCGCATGTTCAGGCCGGCACTGACCAGGTCGGTGTAGCACATCGTCCGTATTGATTTCTCTTCATGGGTGCGGGAAGGAGTGACGTCTGTTTGGACCTCCTCTTGGGGCGCAGTCACCTTTTCTCCGTGTTTTTGGGTGTTCTAGTTGCGCGTGATATGATTGTAGGTTTTGTGTCCGGTTGGTAGGTTGGAGATGGAGATAGTCACGATAACAGGTTATGGTTGTTTTGGTAGGTTTTTGTAGCATAGTGGGAAATGGGCCACATATCACACTAGACATTTAAGGTTTTGAGCCTCAGTGGAAACATTTATAAAAAAAAAACCGTAATAATAATGATGTACTGGGTTTTGTAAGTTGTTTGCTTAAATGCGGCGGATTTATAGGTTTACACAGTTTGAGCAAGCATTTTGTTGTTGGGCAAGTTTTCTTGTTCAATTTAACGGTGAACTAATTTGTACTTCAGCTGCAATTGTTGCTGCAATTTGTTTACCAATGCAGCTGGCTGGCCAGGTTTTTTGGGTTTTCAGTTGGAGGGAAATTTTTCAGCGTGGTTTATTACGATACAGGTTTTTCGAGTAATTGTTGCTGTTGGAGCCGTTCCCAATTTTCATGGCCAAATAAGGCTGGTTAGTGCGACTGAGGATTCATTATTTTCTAATCTACTCAATTGGGTGCAGTTCATGCAATCTTCAATTGAAACTCATTCCTTTTGCGTTTTCTTTGTCAGTTAGTTTTGTACGTTTAGTTTCAGAATATTATATTTCTACATACAAATTGCGCTTCAGTCTCTTGTCCCAATGATACCAAGGAGGTAATCGTCTGCCTGGCAATTTTGGCGACTCAATCTACGGCGGGGAAGTTTTTCAATATTGCCTTTACTTATTTGTTTGGAGCCATTCATAGCGGAGCGGCTCCAAAGCCTCTGCGGTGGCGGCGCCAACGGGGATCTCATCTATTGTTAGCTTGAAGGTATTCATGTACATACCCAATCAGTTATTACATGTTGGGTGAATGGTTTCCCCGTTCGCGTCGTCTCCCGGCGGTTTTTTGATATACAGTTTTGATGCGTTGCTTGTGGTTACGGGCAGGTGGCTTCTGATGGGTGTGAGGCTTCACTTTTGCATTGGAAGGTGCTTTGCAAGTTTTCATTGGGCAGTTCAGACCATAAAGGTGGGTGTGGAGAGTCTCCTTTTCTCAACATCCAGAGGTTCATTTGCCCGGTACGCCTTGTGGTGCATTACAGATGTGGCGCCCTGCTAGTGAACACAAGGAGAGTTTACAAGGAGGGTGTTAGGCCTCGCTTTTACATTTGAACTTTCCAGCTGCAATTTTAGTTTCGTTAGGGATTTGGTTTAAAGATATTGTTTTTTCAGGAGATTAGTGGTGCTTTGCAAGTTCATTGGGCAGTTCAGACCATAAAGGGAGGGGGTGGATAGTGTTCTTTTTCTCAACATCCAGAGGTTCATTTGCCCGGTACACCTTGCGGTGCATTACAGATGTGGCGGCCTGCTAGTGAATACAAGGAGAGTTTACATGCCAATCTTACCCTGCATTTTTCAGTTCACTTAGAGCACGAGGGTGGTGTACAGGCCAATCTTATCCTACGTACTACATTTTAGTTTTCTGCGGTTTTTGGTCTAAGTTTTGATTGGGGCAGTTTCTATGCTCCAGTTTCTAGTACTCATTTTCTTCAAATTGGCGCAGCAGTTGCGGTGGCATTTCCTGTACAGTTTAGGGCGTGCAAATGGCTGCCTATGAGACATGTATTCAGTTGCGACTAGAACTAGTTGCGCACCTGGCAACAACTTGAAACGTTGTTTACCAACCAATCGTTGAACGACTAGCATTCAACAATTGGGGGGTGGTGAAGGGACTTTTTAATTTTTCCTCCCGGGAGCCTTGATCCGGCCCAATTTGGTTCACGGGTAGGTTTTTTAGTTTTTCCCCTTCACTCAGGTTATTTGTTTCCCCTCTTATGCATCCCTGCTATTTAGTTGCTATGTGTTTTCTTAAGTTGTATTGGGATGGTTCGGGTTTGGTGCGATACTCATGGTACAGAACTTTGTTGCTCACTGGGATTGCAGCATTTGACAATTTGGGTTGTGAATGATGTGCTCGGTTTGGTGTAGATTTTCGTGCTTGGGTTTCTTGTGTCCTCGGTGACTAAATAGGATGTGCCTGACTAGGGGGTGTTGCCTGTCAGGGCAACAATGTGCGACAGCAGAAAGGTGCGGGGTGATCGTTCATGGTGAGAGGTTTTGTTGGGCTTAAGGACAAATGGGAGGATGTATTATCTGTATGGTGCATAGTTTTGACTTGGAGAGTGGTGTATAAGCATGGTGCGTTAGACAGGACGAGGAAGAAGGTGGTGTCAGAAGCCTGTCATGCGGTGTCTCTGGGTGGCTTGGTTGTGAGTCATAGCTTTTAGTTGGAGATTTAACTCTGTATTTTTCAATCCTGATTGAGGGCATCTTGATGACTTGGATTCAGTTTCCTTATTTAGGAATTCTTGTTTTGGGCTAGGTCGTGTTGGGTGGCGGGCCAGTTTCCTTTGGAGTCTGGCTTTGGCAGGAGTACGCTGCAGCTCAGTGGCTTTATGTGGCGTAAGATACGTTGTGGGGGCACTTGCCTCGATGAACCTGGCGAATTTGTTCTGCTCCGCACGGGGGGACCCGGGCGCTTTTTGTACGGAAGCATCTCGGATTGGCCCAGGAGGGAAGTGGGACCCTCACGGCGTTAGTGCATCTAGAGGGGGACGTGTCAGTCGTTCCCCGAGTATTTGAGCAAAGTAAAAGCTAGAACTGAGTCTGCAGCGTCTCTTTGCCACCCTGGTTAGGTTAATTAATTATAAATAAAAGCTGTGACCTTTTTAGCCAAGCTCTTGTTGTCTGTGTCGTTATTTATTATTTTAAGTTAAGTAAGCTATACAAGGTTGTTAAGGGTTAGAAGCAATAAACCAATGTATTTCTTAAGTATTCAGGTACTCCATGTAAGTTTACCACAGTACCAGTAGGGTTTCACACCAGGGGGCTGCCTTCCCTGTGCGTGACTTCCGCGACGCGGGTAAACCCATCAATAACCTGGGTATTTGCAGCATTGGAAAAGGGGTATCAGTAAGTTCTCTCACCTTCAGTGTTCACTGCATTTGCAGAATACTGCACCTGTATACACATGGGCAGCAGGAACAGAATGGTACTCATATTACTGTGATTCCTCCTTACAAACTCTTATAAAACTTTATTAAGTAACTTGTTATTGGAAGGAATCTATTGTTTAATAGCTAACGGTGTGTTCTCTTATATAAAAATCTGGCATGAGTTGGTACCCTTTTATTAGATAGAATCTGTTATCTAATAGCTAACGGTGTGTTCTTTTATACTGTATAACAATCTGGCATGAAATGATATTATCTGATATATGATGTTACCACTGACAACTATGCAGGGTATACTTGGAGAGATTTCTATTGCTAATATTTACCTGCTCCTCTATACTTGCTATTGATGATTGATATATGTGGTTACTTTATTTTCAGAAAAAAAATCTGCTGTTTAAACATCTAGTTAAGTGCTCTTTCTATAAAAATTTTTATGACATGTCACTATGGGTCTGTTATATGCTGTTATTATTGACAATGACACATGTAAGATGGGAAAGATATTAATCTCTGAACACATTTCTGCATTTCCATATCTGCTATTGACAACGACACATGTTACACTGAGGAAAACTGAGTCTCTCATGTATATCTATTGGAAAAAAAAGTCTTTATACCTCCTCAGTGGTGTCCGAATACCACAGAGGTTCCCAAATGCGGTCCTCAAGGCTCCCCAACATTTCAGGCTTTAGAGATATCCATGGTTGAGCACAGGTGACTTAATTAATACCTCAGTCAATTTTATGTAACCACCTGTGCTCATCCATGGATATCTCTGAAACCTGAACTGTTGGGGAGCCTTGAGGATCGCATTTGGGAACCTCTGGATTACCATATACTCTTCAATCAATGGATGTGTGCACATGATATGTGAGATCAAATGCTATGCTATCTCCATTGACAATGACACAGATTATGCAAAAAGTATTTGAACATATGTGGTACCAGATGACTTGATTTGTGAACAAGATTATACACACATGAATTGTATGAAATACAGCCCACTCTCTACATCATTGTTTCTCAAACTCAGGATCCCACACTGTTCACGTTTTCCAGGTCACCTTGCAGGTGCACAGGTGTAGTCATTACTCACTGACACATTTTAAAAGATCCGCAGATGGAGCTAATTTTTCACTTGTGATTCTGTAAGGAGACCCGGGAAAACATGCACTGTTTGGGGTCCTGAGTAACAAAGTTTGAAAACCTGTGTGATATACACCCCACTCTCTATATAAAAAGGTGTGCCAACACAAAAGTTAGTGGTGTGCAAGCACAAATTAAAGAACACCAGGGATCCCCGAAGCAATCTTTATTAATAATATTTATCCAGTAATTTGATTGCATTAAACAGAAATTTCACTAAGTGTCTGAAAGTAAATAGGGTTATATACCTGACAAGAGAAATGTAATCATTATACAACACCCCTAGACCAGATTGGCACAGTTCCCTGCTCCTCACACAGACACTCTAGCCCATTATATATATATATATATATATATATATATATATATATATATATAATGGGTGACCTCACATTGTGTCTGCAGCCCCATAAGGGCTAACAGAAGGAGGCACACCAATATAAATCCCCAAAAAATCTCAATACATTTAATTAAACAAATCACAGATCCATAGAAGCAGCAAAAACAGTTTTCAGATCCAGTAATGTAATACGCACATATACATGAGCACAGTGACCTGGATCATATAACCCACCCAGTCTATGATATTTCATGGTTGAACACTTATTAGACAAATTATGCTGAAAAGACTGAGGGCCTGATTCAGATCCGCTCGTGGGCGTGCTGTTTATGTTGAGTGACAGCACACCCCTTTGGTGGGTGGGCCGGGGGTGTGGCTGCCCAGACAGAGGCATTCCCATGGGAACGCCTACCGTCTGGGGCCGACCCCACTGACATCACAAGTGATGTCAGTGGGAGTGCTTTCGGCTCTGGTAGAGCCGAAAGCACTCAAGGGCTTGCGGCAACAAGACCCTACCACAAGGGTCTTGTCGCAAGCCCGATGGTCGCGATGGTCTTGACCATCGCGACCATCTTCCTGGCCGCCTGGCTGTCATCTACAGCTATGCGAGCGGCCAGGAGGCCGCTCTGAAAAACAAGAAGGACAGCCCTGATTCAGAGAGAGCGCTCTGTCAGAGTGTCCGGCTCTGAATCAGGCCCTGAATGCTCCCAAGGTAGTATGAAGCTAACAAACAAAACCGAACAGTGTCAACCAGTAGCACTCAGCCTATGTCCCCAACAAATAAAGCGGGATTATATAGTCCAAATAAACACTTTGCAATTGTGATCTGGCAGGACAGATATACAATCTGTAACACTTGACCTAATTCATTCTAAATCAGGCTTGTTTACTATTACTATTGCCGTATGAAATCCATCGATTAAAGCCGCCGATCATTGGTGGCTTTGCCAAACAGCTGAGTAGTAAGTTTAGTCCCTTGTCTTGTTTTTTTTTTTCAATTAGGTATTCTTTATTAACAGTTTAAAAAAGGTGATTCTAGGTTTGATAACTATAGTTATATAGATAACTCACTCAGAGTAGTAACAATAGCTAGAAGATGTAGCTGTTCTCTTTCTTATTTACCACTAGATGGCATTCTTGTCATGTAGACAAATTGCATGACTTGGTAGCAGAAGCCAGGTAAATGAGGTTCTGACTTGTAATTTCTAGCAAAAGTGAAACATCTTGAAAGAATTAAAGGAATTCTACTCTCAAAATGTACACATTTTGACAGCGTAAATATATCCAGGGCTAGATTAACCAGGGCCATAAATAGGGGTGTGCGACTGGTGCGGCCGCACAGAGCTCTGTGGGTGGCACTGCTGCCACCCCACAGCCCTTGCTTCTGGTTAGCAGGATGCCTGGAACTGCACCCTGCAGCCAGTATCATTGCAAGTGCCTCCCATAGCGCTGTTTTTCTGTCACCACCAGCGGCCATCAGAAGAACCACCACCCATTCCCTCCTGGCCAATCCAAAGCTCCGCCCATCCTGCTGGTAGCCCGAAACCACAAACATTTACCTGAGGTTGTCCAACAGAAGCTCTGCCCCTTAACTTTGCCTGCTCAAAGCCCACCCCCAGCTACAAGAAGCCCACCCATCCCCCTGGACAGCTGAAGCCCTGCCTATTAACACCCCCATCACCCAAAGCTCTGCCCATCATAACCAGGCCAGTAATCCCCAACCCTAGCTACCAGGAGCTCCACCCATTCACCCCTTACCTCAGCAAGCGAGAGGGTGGCTAGGTGCTGAATTTATGAGCAAAGTGAGAGCGCTGCCTGTGGAGCTGCAGAGGCACATCTGCCTGCAGTAGGAGGGGAGTGAGGAGAACTGAAGTCTATATGCATTACCAAAGAACGTACTCACAGGTCAGTGCATACTTGCTGACTGCCAGGCCAGCAAGGCAGAGGATGTGGAACAGCATAAGTGGATGGTGTAGGGGAGTGATGGTGTGATTGTGTCATTAGGGCCCTACCAGCTGCTTTACAATGCAATGATTATAGGCATTGTAAAGTGGGATGGAGCCATGATGATACTATTGACAATTCAGTGTGTATAGTGTCATCAGCCACCCGGACGGCTATGCATGTATATATGTATGTGTATATATATATATATATACTGTATATACATAGGTAATTAAGGCACTCCTAGGTATAAGTCCAAATGTTTAAGCATATGGCATTACAAGAAGAAATATTTTGGGCAGCTACATGCCAGTAATGCTATATGCTTAAATAAACAATTTGGTGTATATGTATATATACAGACATATTTACATACCTGCATGAAGTAGGCGGTCCGGGAGGCTGATTATATGGTAGTTTTACAATGTCGGTAACTCATTAACTACATCATACATCTATCCTGGCACCCTATTAATTCATGGATTTTGGAGTGATTCAAACAGTAAAGTGTTTATTTACAGCATTTGAAATATGCTGCTTTTCAATGTTGCATAATGTGTATTAGCACTACAATGTGGTATAATGTGTATCTGTGGGTACTACGATGTGGCATAATGTGTATCACCACTACAATTTGGCATAATGTGCATCGGGAGGAACTACGATGTAGCACAATGTGTGTCAGGCGTACTACAATGTAGCATAATGTGTATTGGGGCACTACAATGTGGCATAATGTGTATCAGGAGGCACTCCGATGTGACAATGTGTATCAGGGACACTATAATGTAGCATAATGTGTATCTGGGACACTACATAGTAACAGAATGTGTATCAGGGGGCACTACAATGGTGCATAATGTGTATTATGTACACTATGATGTGGCGCTATGTGTATTGGGGACACTATGATGTGGCATAATGTGTATCAGGGGCACTATGATGTGGCATAATGTGTATCTGGGACACTACATAGTGATATAATGTGTATCAGGGGGTACTACAATGGAGCATAATGTGTATTGGGTACACTAGGATATGGCATAATGTGTATCGGGGACACTATGATGTGGCATAATGTGTATCGGGGGCACTATGATATGGTATAATGTGTATCTGGGACACTACAAAGTGACAATGTTTATCAGGGGCACTACAATGTGGCATAAAGTGTATTTGGTACACTATGATGTGGCATAACATGTATCAGGGACACTATGATGTCGTATAATGTGTATCAGAAGGCACTCCGATGTGACAATGTGTATCGGGGACACTATGTTATGGCATAATGTGTATCTGGGACACTACATAGTGACATAACTTGTATCAGGGGACACTACAATGTGGCATAATGTATATTGGGTACACTATGAAGTGGCATAATGTGTATCGGGACACTATGATATGGTATAATGTGTATCTTCGACACTACAAAGTGACATAATGTGTATCAGGGGTCACTACAATGGGGCATAATGTGTATCGGGTACACAATGATGTGGCATAATGTGTATTAGAGGGCACAATGATGTGTCATAATGTGTATCAGGGGGCACTATAATGTGGCATAATGTGTATCAGAGGGCGCTATGATGTGGCATAATGTGTATCAGGGGGCACTACAATGTGACATAATGTGTATTGGGAACACTAGGCTCCTGAATGTTTGTATACAATTATGTGCACTCATGGTGCTATAATTTCATATAAATTAGTAAAGCAAGAATACCTGCTGCAGAAAACTAGTCTTGCTAGGACTTAAATAAAAAAAAATGTAATCGAATAATGGAGTGTACATATAGAAGTTAAGCAATTTAATTGAAGTAATTCATTGTAACACTCAAAGAATATATTGTATCTATTTAGTCCCGTACATGAGTCAGTAATCAGCTGATCCAACTAAAGGCGCACATCCACTTGTCGATTTCTATGAGTGATTGAATGATAACGATATCGTTATCATTTAATCGCTCATGAATCGGCCTCATTAATGTCGGAAACGACCAGCGATGCGCGCTCCCGTTGGTCGTTTTTGAGATCAATCATCGCCCAAACATGCTGGTCAACCTGACGATAACGACAGGTTCAGCATGTTAGGGGATGATTGATGTGTCTACACTGAAGGACTGAACGTTCAGTGTAGGCACAGCACAGACTGCCAAACGGCTGCACGATTACAATGTCGTAATCGTGCAGTCGTTTCAAAGCCTGCTAGTGCGGCATAGGATCCACATAATTGCATAGCCCAGCAGTGTCTATTAAATAATGTCCATACTTCAGCAGAAGTAAATGGTATAATTACCAACGTATTGATGGTGCGCCCATGGTGGCTGATATGATTTGCTCCTGCAGTGAAATGCAGTCTGCATTCTGTTTATTGGAAAGGCGTCAAAATCTGCCTGTAGCAGCAGTTTATATAAGTAATAGGCTCTGCTGCAAGTGGAATTACATATCCTGACTTCAATAGTATGGAGTATTCAATCAGGTCTACACATATTAGACTCTGCTGTAACTGGTGGATGGCTGGATCAGCGGCAGGGTAAGGTGCTGTGGAAACTGTCATTTAGAGAGAGAATAACCGGCCGGTGTAGTTAAGCCTCAGTCCCGATCTGCATATACAGTCTGTGGATGTGTATAAACACTTGGTGGGTGCGTGGCGGAGCACAGGTGTGCTTGAGGTTGTACTGGGTTCGTAGAGTGACGTCAACGCGTTTTGTTCCACCAATTATGGGAACTTTCTCAAAGTCTTAAAAAAGTTCCCGTAATCAAGGGAACGCAACTTTATGGTTGTATACATTTTGACTGTCGATATTTTGACCCTGTCTATATATTGTCTATATTATCTCTGCCTATATTATGCCCTTGTCCACATTTTGATTTTGTCTACTTATTGACTGTCAACATATGTTCCATGTCAACATTTTGATTGTCTATGAATGTTCCGGTCAACATTATGGACAATGGACCTACATGTTTCTCATGAGCAGGGTAGGGAAGGCCCTGCTCATGAAAAAGTTAAAACTGCATTTCTGCAAAACAATCCTGCTACCTGACATTGTTGGATTGTTTAGTTACAGAAGCTCCTCCTTCCTAATGTTCTTTCTGCTGCACTGGAATGAAAGAACTTGGAGGACACATTAACTACAGTTACCTACCATATGACGGAGTGACCCAGCAATGTGGCGAGCAATGGAAAGATACATTGTGCGCTCCATACACGCTGCACGATTTGCCGTACAACGGCACAATGTATTGTTACATGCTGCATGTAATAGCACCACATTGTTCATTGCATCGTCCCATGTGACATGCAGGACAGCAGATGAGACGATGCAATGAATGAAGGTCGGAAGATTGGGTAGGGCATACACACTATACGATGTGTACTATATATCATTCCGATCCGCATCGGAACTATATATTGTATGATACATTGTATAGTGTGTACCCAGCTTTATCATAGTCAAACTATTTTAGATTTTAATGAAAATACAAAATATCATATTTATTTCTATATTTACAAACACTTGTAGATGATATGGAGGTACTGTGGTGAATCGCGCTCATCCGGGGTGTGGTGGCAGGAGGGACAGTGTGTATTGGGTGACAATTGGGGGTCAGGTACATTCTTCCTATGAGGAGGGGTGGTGTGGTGGTTATATTGGTGGACCTTGTGAAAAAAGAAGGCGAGTTTACAGATGACAAACAACAATTGCGGGACCAAGCCATTTAACGATTTGGCCGCACAATTGTTAACCACCACACCTACCCCCTACACCACCCCTCTTCATAGGAAGAGTGCCCTTGTAGATGATACTTTTTCAATTAAAATTACAGTATTTTAGCATTCCTGTGTCATAATATTAAGGTCAGAAACCTCTGCTGTAAGAAATAGTACTTGGTGTCCCAAAGAAGAAATTATTTTAATGTTTTGTATTTTCAGTTACAGAATTTTAATCTATGTAGTTATTATTGGGGTGGGGGTGGGGTCAAGTAGACTATAGAAGGGACAAATTTATTATAGGGGAGATGGGATGGTCCCCAGTGCCCAAAGTAATAGGGTGGACCCATGGTTTTGGCCAGAAGACTTTTTTATGTAACTGAAAAAAACAAATAATAAATTATGTACTTAGATGGGTAACCGGCATGAGACTCAAGTTTTGCATGGACCAGCTACAATGTTAAATGATCTTCTCCTGAAAGTAGGGATTAGCCCCCCTGCACATACATGGCTCAGCTCTCTACCAGCATCAATCAATCCTCTCTCCCTACATCTTTGACCTTGTACCAAGTCACACTTCACTCTGCCAATGACTGCTCCCTCTCTTTCCAACTAATTACTTCTTCCCCATCCCGCCTCCAAAAACAGCCCCATCACCTCCTCAGTGTCTCCCCATTTCATCATGCCTGTGTGTGTGTATATATATATATATATATATATCACATTGGCATAGTGGTGGAACGCAGATATATTTGCCCCAAGTTCCTAACCTACTTTATGTGTTTTAAAAACCCCAGGAAAATGTTTGTGCTGTTGTTAACAGCCTTGTGGGCTTTTTGACAAGCTAGAAAAGGGTTTGTGAATGGAGAGAGAGGGTGGGCTCCATTCATTTAGGCCCAATTCGGGTCTTTGGGCTGTTATCCACACAGAAGGCTAATTAGGGCTTTCAGCTGTATGTGTGTGTTTTAAAGACTGTTAGGCTAATCATTGGGAGACACACAGCCTGGGGAAAAGGAGAGTCTATAGTGGCTCTGTAAGAGAAACATGCTGTTGAAACCAAGTGAATTGTGCATGGTGAAACTTCTTGCATTTTGTTAGTGAGCTAGGAACATTCTTTGTTTAGTTAGTGCCAGGCGGCAAGGTGTTTATATTTATTTCGTTTTTACTGCATAATAAAATTGGCCAAGGCCAACTGCACCAGACCAACAGACTTTGTGTGATCTCTCAGCTGCTGCGCAGTGCCATCTACCCCAGGAGATGGTACTGGTTCTCTGCCCTCTTACAGTGTGTTGCTCTGTCTGCATAGTTGTGGAATCTGGTTCAGTTAAAGGGTCAGGCCTTCCTTTTTGCTGGAAACCAGTACTGATACATGTCCTGGGTGAAAGTGGCCACAAAATTGCTGGAAAAACCCAACAACATGGAGGATGTTATGAAAGCCTTGCTACAAGTGACAGCTGTGCAGCAGGAAGCCACCGTGGTACGGCAAGAAGCTACCTTGCAACATCAAGTGGAAGTTGAGAAGATACGGAGGCAACAGCACAAGGACAGGGAGATCCTTAAAGAGGTGGTGCATTATCTCACAGCACTGCCTGGAAATACTTTCCCAAATGTCCAAACCAGCTCCAGCTCCAAATGGCTAGTCATTTCCTTCAAAAATTGACAGAGACTGATGATGTGGAGGCATATTTGACTATGTTTGAGAGAACGGCTGAGCGGGAGAGCTGGCCTAAGGAGCAGTGGGCTGGTCTGCTGGCTCCCTTTCTCTTAGGTGAGCCTCAAAGAGCTTACTTTGACTTAAGCATGGCAGATGCTTTGGACTGTGAAAAACTAAAAGCAGAAATTCTGGCTCGACAATTATATATTTTCATATTGTAGCCTGAATTTCTACATTATTGCTCACTTTATACATTGTATATTTATGTGATTTGCTGGTCCATGATCATATTATTTATTGTATGATTGTTATTTGATTAATTTGTGTCTTTGCAATTGCATTTTTATTGGTATTAAATATTCCATTTATTGACTCATCCAATAGTATTTGTCTTTAGCGCTCATCTTATTTTTTCTTTATTGTTGGACTCAGGAAGAGTAACCACACTTGTGGAAGCTGGGTTAGTAAATGCTTTAAAGGACCAGCGAACAACTGTTGGTGTAACTTGCATACATGGTGACACCCGTTATTATAATACTGCTAAGTTAATATTAAGACCCCTTGTGGTTCAGCTATGGTTAATGTGGGAATGGTCCCTTCCTTAGTACTTGATGTTATAATAGTGAGAGACTTTCCCCATTTTTGGAAATTATGGAAATCACGTATGGTCACAGAGGTGTACAGTATAGAGCCAGAAGACCATCCTGGTGATATGCTGGCCACAGGTGTGACCCTGAAACCCTCAGACCCTTGCCCTTTTTCTAGTATGGCTGGGAAAGTAATAGATAATGAGGAAAAAAATTAGGTACCTCCTCCAGAGGAAGGAGAAGCGGTAGACAGTGCCTCCCCTTGGAGTGAGAAAGGATCTGTTTGCATTTGAACAGCTAAGGGACCCCACCTTGATAAGAGCCAGAGAAAATGTGAAAGTCTTTAATGGGAATCCATTAGACCCAGATAACAAGCTTACATACCCACACATGACCCTTAACAATGAGCTCTTGTACCAAGTGATAAAAAGTGAGTGAGATTAACTATAAAGTATACCAACCAGGCAAGAGGAAACCTGAACAAATTTACCATGTTAACCTAATTAAACCCTGGAAGGATAGATTAGCCCTGTCAGCAGAACCCAGCCCGCCAATATCTTCAGTCCCTTTGATTCCAGAAGTAAAAGTGTCCGAGACACTGTCAGCCGCTCAATAAAATGAGGCTAATGAGTTCCTTATTAGGAACAGGGATCTGTTTTCAGCACTGCCCGGTCGAATGGCCATAATAAAGCATGATATAATTACAGAAACAGGGGTTAAGGTCCATCTAAAGTCATAAAGAATTCCCGAAGCACATTGTGAGGCTGTCTCGAAAGAGGTTAAGAATATGCTAAAGCTTGGTGTCATCAAGGAGTCTAATAGTGAGTGGTCCTGTCCCATAGTAATAATTCCTAAACCTGATGGCAGCCTATGCTTCTGCAACGATTTTCGAGTTGATAGAGAGGCTAGGAACAGCCAGATATCTCACCACACTGGACCTGACAAAATGTTATTGGAAAATACCATTAAACCGGTTTTTCTGTTCCAGAAGGGTTGTTCTAGCATAGGATGATGCCTTTTGGGTTGCATGGGGCCCCAGCAACCTTTCAATGTGCAATAGATAGATTTGTAAAACCCCACAGACAGTATGCAGCGGCCTATCTGGACGATGTGGTAATCCAAATTCCGGACTGAGAATCTCACTTAGGGCCTGATTCAGACCCAGTCGCAAGCGCTGAGCGCTCGCAACCAGGTCGATGGTGGCCCAGAGAACATGCGCACGATGGAGCTGGCTCCGTTGTGCACATGCGCGAGACCCGGATAGCGACGGGCAATCTGTCACTCCAGGTCTCGCACCAAAGGGGGCGTGCTGTCGATGTTGAGTGACAGCACGCCCCCTTTGGTGGGTGGGTCGGGGGGGTGGCTGCCCAGACGGAGGCGTTCCCATGGGAATGCCTACCGTTTGGGGGCAGCCCCACTGACATAACAAGTGATGTCTGTGGGAGAGCTTTCGGCTCTGTTTGAGCCGAAAGCTCCCTGGGGCTTGCGGCCATGAGACCCTACCACAAGGGTCTCGTCGCAAGCCCGATGGTCGCGATGGTCTTGACCATCGTGACCATCATCCTGGCCGCTCACATTAGCTGTGGGTGGCAAACCACAGCAATGCGAGCGGCCGGGAGGCCGCTCCATTAAAAAAAAAAGACGCCCTGATTCAGAGCGAGCGCTCTGCCAGAGCGTCCGGCTCTGAATCAGGGCCTTAGTCCGAGTAGAGGCGGTACTGGTCTCAATTAGGAAGGCCAGCCTAACTGCCAACCGTAAGAAATGTTGCCTACAAATGTAAGAGGTTTAATACTTGGGGTTTACCATAGGAAGTGGTCTGATTAAGCCTCAGTTAAACAAAATGTAAGCTATACAAAACTGGCCCAATCCCGTAAACAAAAAACAAGTTAGAGCCTTTTTAGGGATCACTGAGTACTACAGACGGTTTATCCCAAATTTTGCCACCACAGCAGTGTCACTAACAGACTTCAAAAAAGGTAAACCGTCTAACATGGTGAAATGGGGTCCTGAGGCTAAAAAAGTGTTTCAGGCATTGATTGTGGCCTTATGTACACAACCGGTGTTGATAACACTAGATTTTTCTAAACAGTATGTGGTTCAGACTGATGCCTCAGAGGTAGGGGTAGGAGCAGTGTTGTCCCAAAGTAGGGATGGGGAGGAGCACCCCATTGTTTATTTGAGCAGAAAACTCAATGAACATGGAAAAGGTACGCTATTGTTGAAAAAGAGGCATTGGCCATTAAGTGGGGATTAGACACCTTGAGGTATTACCTCTTACAGTGCGTACACACTAGACCTTATTTTGCATGATTTGCCCGATTTTGATGTATCGGAATGACAAATCGTGCAAAATATGTCCAAATCGTGAGTCCAGATCACGATGCCAATGCACGTATCTGCGGGTCGTACATAACATCTTCAGATCTTGCCTACAGCAGGCAAGATCTGCCAATCTCGTACACTTTTGAGACCCAATACTGGTTGTGCTAATTCCTGGGGACATACGACATATGGGTCCCCTGTATTAAGCACAACCAGCACCAGGCTATTCAGAACCAGCCCTGGTTGCCAAAATACAGGGGCCAAACTATGTAGGGGTCCCCTGTATTTTGCGCAACCAGCACTAGGTTTTGATCCGGTCCTGGTTCTGGAAATACAGGGGACAAATATTAGTAGGGCTCCCCTGTATTTACCAGAACCAGCACCAAACATTTTCTAGCCCGGGGGGGGGGGGGTTATACCACAGCAAGGGAAACCCTTTCACCGGGTCCCCCCGCCAAAGCATTACCCCTGACCGCTAGTCATCCCAGGCCAGAGATCCCTGGGGAGTTTGGGACCCCCCAATAAAGGGGTCCACCTCTCCAGGGCACCCCAGGCCTAGGCTGATAGCCCGGGGCTAGGGTGCCAGGTTGATTATGTAGTGTGGCACATTTGAAATAGTTAAAAATATTGTCTTTTGCTGTGGAACTACAGGTCACAACAAGCCTCCCCCGCATACTGGTACTTGGAGAACCACAAGTACCAGCATGTGGGGAATTACAGGCCCACTCGTACCTGTAGTTCCACAGCAAAACAATATTAAAAATCCACAGAATGCACACACCATAGAAAGCTAAACTTTATTAAAACATACATGCACACACACATGTGCACACACAATCTCACATACTCACCTATGTATCCCTGTAGCCTATCATGTCCACTTCTCCATATAGCATCCTTGGGTGCCTGTAAAAAAAAAAATCCATACTCACCTCATCCTATGCGTTGATCATGTCCTCTTCAGTCCATGTATTCATTCCCCGGTCAGCCGCGGGATATCACAATATAAATATCAGTGATGAGCACTCATTGGCTGAGAGAGGCGAGCCTTCCGCCTCTCAGCCAATGAGCGGTTCCCACCATTGAAGTCAATGGTGAGAACCGCAAAGGTAACCTTAAGTAACCTCGAGATTCTCACCATTGAAGTCATTGAGAGGTGGAAAGCTCATTTCTCTGATAGTGAAATCTGATAGTATTAGTGAGATAGGAACATTCTGTGTTTATTTAGTGCCAGGCGGCAAGGTGTTTGCTTTTGTTATTTTGGTTTTACTGCATAATAAAACTGGCTGAGGCCAGTTGCACCAGACCAATGGACTTTGTGTGATCTCAGCTGCTGTGCAGTGCCATCTACCCCAGGAGGAACTAAAAGATAAATTTGTGGATAAAGGTTATGATGCAACAGAAATGGTTAAAACTATTAGTGAGTTTAGAGATATACCATAAGATAACTTATTAGAATATAAAGATAAAAATAAAGAAAATATTGACAAACCTTTGGTACCTTTTATTACTACATATAATTATCAACATAAAAAACTGGAACATATTTTTAGAAAAAATTGGTACATTTTAATACAAGACCCTATTTTAAAGGAGATAATTCCCCCAATGCCACGTTTTATATACAGAAAGGCACCGAATTTTAAAAATGATTTAGTTAAAAGTGCCATACAAGGAAAAAAGACAGGCAGGATAAAAACCAAAGGCTTTCACCGATGTGGTACATGTTTTTGTATGTAGGACACATAATTATCGACCCTCCAAAACAGAGAATTTTTTGTCTCATGTGACGGAACAGTCTTATAAAATGAATTCATTCATTACATGTAACACTACAAATTGTGTATACATGATTGAATGTACTTGTGGACTACAATTTATTGGCAGAACCACTAGGAGACTTAGGGACCGATGGATGGAACATCTATGTAATATTAGAAGAGGTGTTGAAAATCACTCCCTCTCCCATCATTTTAAAGAAAAACAGAAGTGTTTAGCAAATTAAATTAAGAATATTATAGGAATAAAAAAGTGGAGGGAAACTGGCGCACCAAAGGCATTGAGAGATTTCTAGTGAAAGCAGAGATGAAAATGATATATGAAGTGAAAACACTGACCCCATTTGGTCTGAACAATGATTTTGTAATCAAATGGTGTCTATAGAATAATTTATACCCATTTTATAATACTTATAAACCACTAGCATTCCCACGGGGTATTTAAGGATAGTAAATGTTGGGTTTTACAATCTAGTTTTAATTATTCCTTTTACCAATTTTTGGACAGTGTATCAATTTTACAGTATGTTATTTATTGAGTATTATTGCTTTTAAATGTGAAATTGGAAATTGATGTAATTTTCATCCTCCTTTTATCTTATATTCTTCTTTTTTTTATCTTGCATGTTTTATTTAATAGTATTGACTGATATATATGAAATAGCTTCCCTATTTTTAATATTTGTAACACCAGGTAATATGATTCACTTTTAATTAAATTTTCTATGTATTAATGTGATAGGATGTGATGTATGGATATTTAGATATTATTGATATTCCCCCGTCTACATTTTTATGTGCATTTTATAGCGATGCTCTGTTATATAACAAATTGAATATATGGAATATATAGCCCAATTATAAAGGATTAATATTGTGGGGATAGATGCGTTCCAGGAGATGAAACGCAAAGCCCTGTGGGCGGAAGTGATAAATTGTAAGGGCAATAAGCCGTGTCACGTGCACCGCCTCTATGTTGAGGGACTTTTTCTGAGAGGGCAGAATCACATGACCGCAATCACTTCTGGCGGAGATGCCGTGTATATCCGACGATGTGACATGTAGCCACTTCACGCTGGATTGCGGACTGGCAACTTCCGGCAGAAGTATCACGCGCTCCAACGAATGGAGCGCATTGAACACGAACACTCTATGAGAAGGTATTTTGTGTGGAGTAAGTGGAATCACGTGACCAAAACTTCTTCCGGTGGGGGTACCGTGTACATCCAGCGATGTGGCGCGTAGCCACTGAGCACTGAGATGCGGGCTGGCTACTTCCGGCGGAAGTGTCATGCTTTCCAAGGAATGGAACGCATGGAATGCAAATTCAAGAATTTAGTCTAAAAGACACGTTTAAAGGACTCCAATTAGTCAAAAAACTTTTGTTTTACAAAGTATGCATTTATAAGGGATTCCCAGAAGTTTTACCTAAGAGGTAGGAACTAGATATAAAGTTTCATGTAACCACACCCAGAAAGACAATGGTGGGTGGGACTAGCAACCAACCCCATATATATCCAGGATTCAACAGCTTAGGTTTATCTTGATAAAGGCTTGTTAGCTGAAATACAATAGTGTATTGATCTGTGGGGCTGCCACTACCTAGTATCCTAGGAGGAACCTGTACCAGAGAGGTGAACTGCTTTTGGGGTAGCTATATCACCCCTAATGCCTGTTATTGTGCCTTTATATAAAGGTTATTTGTGGTACGTTGCCATTTCATTCATTCTATGCTTTTTGATTGTTTTATGAAAATATTTTAAAGTGGAAATAAATTTGACAGCTCTGCACTATGAGAGATTGTATTTTGTGATTTCTTTGAGATGCTGTTTAACACTGAAGGGGTTCATGCTAGTGTGTTGAAGATTGTCACCCAGAGGAAAAGGAGAAATTGCTAAATATATCCACCACCTGTGATTGTGTATCAAAGACTTAAGACTTTATGGTCACTGAAAAGTGAATAGTATTTGTTTATTTTTATTTATTTTTTAACATTTCTTCAATTGAAGTAAAGTTTATGTGATATATCTCGGAAGGAGGAGTGCTTAAGTATTGTTTGTTTGTATATGTAATTCCAGTGACGTGTCACATCTTTAAGCTGCACTCAGAGTTGCATTGGAGCACGGGTGTATTTAAATTTTTCTTTGTCTACCCCAGGAGATGGAACCAGTTCCCCGGCCCTGTTACAACATATATATATATATATATATATATATATATATATATATATATATATATATGGATGTATATACAGTATACCTCGTATATATATATATATATATATATATATACAGTATATGAATGTATGTATATATGTATGTATGTATGTATAAGTATGTGTGTACATGCATGTATATGTTAGAGATGAGCGGTTTGGATTCTGTGGAATCCGAACCGCTCCGAACATTGGGGATCCGAGTCCACCCGAACCCTGTTCGGGTGTTCACCGCCTGACTCGGATCCCCGTTCGGGGCCGAACGGCGGCCGCCTGATGTGTAGGGCAGAGCGCTGTGATAGCGCTCTGCCCTACACAGACACAAACACACAGCCGCCAGCGGCAGCTGTGTGTTTGTTACAGCAGCCAATGAGAGTCACACTGCACAGAGGGAGCCGGCTGGAGCTCACACATGAGCTCCGTCTTCCGGCTCCCTCCTCAGCGTGTGACAGCAGAGCAGACGGCGCGGGAGCGGGGAATCAGGTAAGTTTTTATTTTTATTTTTTTTACTTGTGCAAGGGCCGGGGGTGCTACTGGGTGGACCATACTACTGAGGGGCCTGCTACTGGGGCGGCCATACTACTGGGGGGGGCATACTACTGGGGGGGGCCTGCTACTGGGGCAGCCTACTACTGGGGGGCCATACTACTGGGGGGGACATACTACAGGGGGGGCTACTACTGGGGCAGCCTACTACTGGGGGGGCCATACTACTGGGGGGGGCATACTACTGGGGGGGCTGCTAATGGGGGGCATACTACTTGGGTGGCATGCTAATGGGGGGCATACTACTGGGGGGGGCTGCTAATGGGGGGCATACTACTGGGAGCACTGCATAGGGGACCCTACTACTAAGGGGACTGCATAGGGGGCACCACTGCTGGGGGCATTGTGTAAGGGACACCGCTACTGTGGGCATTGTGTAAAAGGGGCACTACTGTGTGTCGTAACATAAATAAGAGACACTACTTTATGGTGTAATGTGAATCAGGCCCTATGTGCGGTGTAATGTGAATAAGAATACTGTGACTCTTTGGGCCGTAGCCCACTATGTAAACAAGTACTGTGATTCTGCTGGCCGTACCCCACTGGGTGGGTGCACTACTTTTCATTTCTGCCACTGCTGTGTGGCAATGTGTCATAGATGTGCTTTATACTGTGGTGTCTGTGTCGTTGTGCCGCTGCTTTGTCGCTTAGTAACCAGTCGGCTCACTGCAACCTTTGGCCAATAATGTTGAAAACAATATTATAAGCTGTGATATGGTCTAAATTGACTGGAAATTAATGTTATTGAGGTTAATAATACTCTAGGAAGAAAAAAATAGACCAATTTATGTGATTTTAACTTTTTTTGTAAATTTTTGTAAAAAAATCCAAATCCAAATCCAAAGCCAGTCACCGCAGTTTGGCAAATCCAAATCCGGACGACGAATTAGAACCAAATCCAAATCCGGCAAAAATGGTCCTGCGCACATCCCTAGTATATGTGTATGTATATGTATTTATGTAGGAATGTATGTTTGTGTAGTGTATTACGCACCAAAATACAGTGCCTAATCACTGTGTCCACCAGTGATCGGGACACAGGGGGGACAGAGGTGGAGCTGAAGCCGGAAGGAGGAGGTGAGGGTGCTGAGGGCCACCGGAAGGAGGGGGTGGGCAACCAGGAACCAGGGACACAGCAGGTCAACCACATTGGGGAAGGAGGGGTTGGGGGTGCTGCCTGGGACAGAGCATAAGCCATGGCCAGAGGTACCGAGAGGGGGGGCGGGTTCTAATTTCCGAGACACACACTTCCTGGATGGTGCCGCCCCTCCCTCCCTCTTTTATTATAGAAGGCCCAGCACACGCTGCTGTGTGCTGGGCTGCACTGAGAGACTGCTCTCGGCTGCTACGTAGCAGCCGCAGCAATCTCCTATGTCTGTTGGGGGAGCTATCACACTTATCGCGCCCCACACTGGCTATGTGCCTGGCTCAGGGTGCTCACAGCACCCCCCTCCCCAGTGCACAGCACCACTTCACAGCGCTACAAAAATAGTATTATTATTATTTATTTACCTAAGGGGGCGTGGCCACACCTCCCACGATAAGGCCATGGCTACCAGGAGCTGCTGCTGCTTCTATAGGACTCACAGGTGGCCATGCTGGGATGGGGTGGGGGTGCCGCTGGCCTCCCGGGCCAGCCACAATGGGATGGGGGTCGCACAAGCTACCCAATCACTGCTTGCCATGGTGATTGGGACATAGCAGCAGCCATGGCTACCAGGAGTCGCATCTTCTTCTATTGAAGACACAGCTGCCTGCAGCCGTGCCGAAAAGGGTTCCCGCTGAGTGCCCGATCACAGTGGCCAGCAGTGACCGGAACAATGCTGAAGGGGCAGCCACAGGTGCAGGGGGACCAGCAGGTCCCTCTGATATAGGTGGCCGCTGGAAGATTAGCTTACTGAAGTCACCTAGTGGGCATTTCTGACTGGTCGCTTCAGATGCGATCATGTCAGGGAAAGCCCAAGCTGGTGTGCTGCCAGGCAAATAGTTAAAGCTTTCCAGCTCTCACCCTAATGCTCTGTATACCTTGCACACTGTGGGCCTGATGCAGACCGGCCAATACCGTAAGGGTCTCGTCTTGACCATCGCGACCATCACACCATCACGTGGCCGCTCGCATAAGCTGCGAGCAGCCAGGAGGCCGCAACTAAAAAAAAAGCGCCCACCCTGATTCAGAGCAATTGTCTCCTTTCCCTTTCTGACAGAGTCACTGTGTCAGGATCCGACCAGTTTGGATCAAAGGTATTTGTCTGTGGGCACAAGGGCTGGGTCTTCTGGCCTGTAGATGAAGCTGTATTGAGATTGGCAAGTGCTTTAATGATGTTACTTGCTGGAGTAGACTCTGGGGTAACAAGCTAGACAAATAATCTGGCTGGAAGTGGTAATGCTGGAATTGGAAATACTGAACCCCGGGTTGACACTGATGGGACTGAACACTAGACCAGTCTGGTGGCACTTGAACTGAACACCAGGCATGTAATTCAAATAATATGTTGGCTTACATCTCTGGACATTTAGGATATATAGATGTAGCCAGCTGCATCGTTGCCGCGAAGCATGCGCATGGGCACACGCATAGCGGTATGTCGCCGCTCTCGCCGGGCTGTGACTAGGCGCAGCTGGTGTTCACCCCATTGGAGACTATGATGTGCATGTGCATATGCACGCGCACGCCATAAATGCGGGCACAGTAGTCGCGCCATCCATGCCGCGATGCGCTCGCATTGGTGGTGGTTTTTCAAATTTACTTTTTTTTTCTCTCTTCTATTTAGTTTTGTTATTCTTGCGACAGTTAAGTTAGGGGAATAAGTATACCTCAGGAAGGGGGAGTGAACAGTACATGGTGGAGGTGCGGTTGGTAAGGATTGAATTGTAGAGATTGTGTTTATTTTTGGATTTTCTTTTTTATCTTATTTTTTTTTCGCTGCACTTGTCTCTCCTTTTTCTGTGTAATATTGTTTTTTGATATTTTTAATGTCAAATTTTCTAAATTGGAATGTTAGAGGTGTAAATGATTGCTTGAAGAGGTCATTGGTTTTTAAGATACTTATACAATATAATTCTGATATTTTGGGCCAAATGTAATAAGGTGTCAGTTTTAGTAACAGTACAAACTTGCACCTTCTTGCATTTGTTAAAGGTGCGAGTTTGTGCTGTGACTCGCAAATTCAATAGCCTGCAAACTTTTCAGCTCAAGGCTACTGCATTTGCGAGTTTAGGCGAGTTTTTCCCTATGTAAACTGACACCGTTTAATGCAACTAGCATTAAAAGGTGCGAGGTACACAGAAGCCATCACAGAAGTTAAACAGAAGCCATCACAGATCAGTGAGATCTGTGATGGCTTCTGTGTGTGTTTAATAAAAAAATTACGTGCACACTCTCCCCAAAAGCATAACCAGCCCCGGGCACAGAGACGGCCCTAGGCATAGGCATTATAAGCAAATGCCTAGGGGTGACTGGAATGCCCAGGGGCATCCAACGGGTCTGCTGCTGCCTCCCGGCGCTCAGCGTTTGGCCAGGTCAGAATGAGCTTCTGTACAGAAGTTCATTCTGGCAGGTCCGCAACTAGGATGGGGGGGGCTGGATGTGCACGTGCGCCGCTGCACCCTGCGCCACTGCTCTCCAGCCCAACACCGCAGGGGGGCTCCAAGCCGGACGCCCGCTGAGATATTATCAGCGGGTGCCCGGCTCCTTCCCTGCAGAGCCGCGTTAGCTGGAGTTCTCTCCTTGAACTCCAGCTTCCGGCTCTCCCCATGCGCACTATGGGAGAGACGTCATGACATCTCTCCCATAGATCCGAGGAGCAGCCGGGCAGACAGGACGGCACTACAGGGGCACTACTTTACTATGGGGTCACTACAGGGGCATTACTTTACGATGGGGGCACTATAGAGACATTACTTTACTATGGGGCCACTACAGGGGCATTACTTTACTATGGGGGCACTATAGGGGCATTACTTTACTATGGGGGCACTACAGGGGCATTACTTTACTATGGGGGCACTATAGGGGCAATACTTTACAATGGGGCCACTACAGGGACATTACTTTACTATGGGGGCACTACAAGGGCATTACTTAACTATGGGGGCACTATAGGGGTATTACTTTACTATGGGGGTATTACTACTGTATATGGGCACTACTACAGGGGCATTACTATGGGGGTATTACTACTGTATATGGGCACTACTACAGGGGCATTACTATGGGGGTATTACTGCTGTATATGGGCACTACTATGGGGCATTACTATGGGGGTATTACTGCTGTATATGGTCACTATTACAGGGGCATTACTATGGGGGTATTACTACTGTATATGGGCACTACTACAGGGGCATTACTATGTACGTATATATATATATATATATATATATATATATGTAAATATATATTTATATGTATGTGTGTATATATATGCATATATATATACTGTATATATATATATATATATATATATTAGGGGTGAGCGGGTTCGGATTTCTGAAATCCGAACCCCCCCGAGCCCCCCCGATCCGAGTCCGATCCGAGTCAGGCTCGACTTTTCCCGCCTGACTCGGATCTGACATCGAGGCAAAACGTCATCATCCCGCCTTCCGAGTCTCGCGGGTTTTGGATCCTATATAAGGTACCCGCGTCGGCGCCATTTTCTCACTCGGCTGTGGACAGTGAAGAGGGAGGGTGGGAGTTAGTGCTGTGTAGTGTAGTGTAGTGTAGTGCTGCTGTTGTCCACTACTTCAAAGTCCATAGGGGCTGGCTGTGTTGTGCTGTGCTGCTGTTGTTAATAGGGGCTGTGTCCACTACTTCAAAGTCCATAGGGGCTGGCTGGACTGTGTTGTGCAGTCAGTTCCAAAGTCCTGTGCAGTGTCCCAGTCCTAAAGGGGTGCTGTAGTGTTGTCCAGGGGGTGCTCTGTCCATCAGGGGTGCTCCCCCCAAGTGCTAAAAAAATAATATATTTTCTGTGTTTGTGAATTGTGTGCGCAGTAGCCGCACGTGCATCAACAAAGTAGTGCCAAGCGTGCGCCTGTGTCATAAGTAAAGGGCCGGCTGGCTTGACCGTTAAGGGTGCTGTAACCCCCGAAAGTACACTCCAGTCCAAACCAAAAAAAAAATTATTTTCTGTGTTTGTGAATTGTGTGCGCAGTAGCCGCACGTGCATCAACAAAGTAGTGCCAAGCGTGCGCCTGTGTCATAAGTAAAGGGCCGGCTGGCTTGACCGTTAAGGGTGCTGTAACCCCCGAAAGTACACTCCAGTCCAAACCTAAAAAAAAATTATTTTCTGTGTTTGTGAATTGTGTGCGCAGTAGCCGCACGTGCATCAACAAAGTAGTGCCAAGCGTGCGCCTGTGTCATAAGTAAAGGGCCGGCTGGCTTGACCGTTAAAGGGTGCTGTAACCCCCGAAAGTACACTCCAGTCCAAACCAAAAAAAAATTATTTTCTGTGTTTGTTAATTGTGTGCGCAGTAGCCGCACGTGCATCAACAAAGTAGTGCCAAGCGTGCGCCTGTGTCATAAGTAAAGGGCCGGCTGGCTTGACCGTTAAGGGGTGCTGTAACCCCCGAAAGTACACTCCAGTCCAAACCTAAAAAAAAATTATTTTCTGTGTTTGTGAATTGTGTGCGCAGTAGCCGCACGTGCATCAACAAAGTAGTGCCAAGAGTGCCCCTGTGTCATAAGTAAAGGGCCGGCTGGCTTGACCGTTAAGGGTGCTGTAACCCCCGAAAGTACACTCCAGTCCAAACCTAAAAAAAAATTATTTTCTGTGTTTGTGAATTGTGTGCGCAGTAGCCGCACGTGCATCAACAAAGTAGTGCCAAGCGTGCGCCTGTGTCATAAGTAAAGGGCCGGCTGGCTTGACCGTTAAGGGTGCTGTAACCCCCGAAAGTACACTCCAGTCCAAACCAAAAAAAAAATTATTTTCTGTGTTTGTGAATTGTGTGCGCAGTAGCCGCACGTGCATCAACAAAGTAGTGCCAAGCGTGCGCCTGTGTCATAAGTAAAGGGCCGGCTGGCTTGACCATTAAAGGGTGCTGTAACCCCCGAAAGTACACTCCAGTCCAAACCAAAAAAAAATTATTTTCTGTGGTTGTGAATTGTGTGCGCAGTAGCCGCACGTGCATCAACAAAGTAGTGCCAAGCGTGCGCCTGTGTCATAAGTAAAGGGCCGGCTGGCTTGACCGTTAAGGGTGCTGTAACCCCCGAAAGTACACTCCAGTCCAAACCTAAAAAAAAATTATTTTCTGTGTTTGTGAATTGTGTGCGCAGTAGCCGCACGTGCATCAACAAAGTAGTGCCAAGCGTGCGCCTGTGTCATAAGTAAAGGGCCGGCTGGCTTGACCGTTAAAGGGTGCTGTAACCCCCGAAAGTACACTCCAGTCCAAACCAAAAAAAAATTATTTTCTGTGTTTGTTAATTGTGTGCGCAGTAGCCGCACGTGCATCAACAAAGTAGTGCCAAGCGTGCGCCTGTGTCATAAGTAAAGGGCCGGCTGGCTTGACCGTTAAGGGGTGCTGTAACCCCCGAAAGTACACTCCAGTCCAAACCTAAAAAAAAATTATTTTCTGTGTTTGTGAATTGTGTGCGCAGTAGCCGCACGTGCATCAACAAAGTAGTGCCAAGAGTGCCCCTGTGTCATAAGTAAAGGGCCGGCTGGCTTGACCGTTAAGGGTGCTGTAACCCCCGAAAGTACACTCCAGTCCAAACCTAAAAAAAAATTATTTTCTGTGTTTGTGAATTGTGTGCGCAGTAGCCGCACGTGCATCAACAAAGTAGTGCCAAGCGTGCGCCTGTGTCATAAGTAAAGGGCCGGCTGGCTTGACCGTTAAGGGTGCTGTAACCCCCGAAAGTACACTCCAGTCCAAACCTAAAAAAAAATTATTTTCTGTGTTTGTGAATTGTGTGCGCAGTAGCCGCACGTGCATCAACAAAGTAGTGCCAAGCGTGCGCCTGTGTCATAAGTAAAGGGCCGGCTGGCTTGACCGTTAAAGGGTGCTGTAACCCCCGAAAGTACACTCCAGTCCAAACCAAAAAAAAATTATTTTCTGTGGTTGTGAATTGTGTGCGCAGTAGCCGCACGTGCATCAACAAAGTAGTGCCAAGCGTGCGCCTGTGTCATAAGTAAAGGGCCGGCTGGCTTGACCGTTAAGGGTGCTGTAACCCTCGAAAGTACACTCCAGTCCAAACCTAAAAAAAAATTATTTTCTGTGTTTGTGAATTGTGTGCGCAGTAGCCGCACGTGCATCAACAAAGTAGTGCCAAGAGTGCGCCTGTGTCATAAGTAAAGGGCCGGCTGGCTTGACCGTTAAAGGGTGCTGTAACCCCCGAAAGTACACTCCAGTCCAAACCAAAAAAAAATTATTTTCTGTGGTTGTGAATTGTGTGCGCAGTAGCCGCACGTGCATCAACAAAGTAGTGCCAAGCGTGCGCCTGTGTCATAAGTAAAGGGCCGGCTGGCTTGACCGTTAAAGGGTGCTGTAACCCCTGAAAGTACACTCCAGTCCAAACCAAAAAAAAATTATTTTCTGTGTTTGTGAATTGTGTGCGCAGTAGCCGCACGTGCATCAACAAAGTAGTGCCAAGCGTGCGCCTGTGTCATAAGTAAAGGGCCGGCTGGCTTGACCGTTAAGGGTGCTGTAACCCCCGAAAGTACACTCCAGTCCAAACCTAAAAAAAAATTATTTTCTGTGTTTGTGAATTGTGTGCGCAGTAGCCGCACGTGCATCAACAAAGTAGTGCCAAGCGTGCGCCTGTGTCATAAGTAAAGGGCCGGCTGGCTTGACCGTTAAAGGGTGCTGTAACCCCCGAAAGTACACTCCAGTCCAAACCAAAAAAAAATTATTTTCTGTGTTTGTGAATTGTGTGCGCAGTAGCCGCACGTGCATCAACAAAGTAGTGCCAAGCGTGCGCCTGTGTCATAAGTAAAGGGCCGGCTGGCTTGACCGTTAAAGGGTGCTGTAACCCCCAAAGTACACTCCAGTCCAAACCAAAAAAAAATTATTTTCTGTGTTTGTGAATTGTGTGCGCAGTAGCCGCACGTGCATCAACAAAGTAGTGCCAAGAGTGCGCCTGTGTCATAAGTAAAGGGCCGGCTGGCTTGACCGTTAAGGGTGCTGTAACCCACAAAGTACACTCCAGTCCGAACCAAAAAAAATTTTATTTTCTGTGTTTAGCCGCACGTATATATCAAATCGATATAACATAAATGGAGGACCAAACTTTCTCCGATAAAAATAAAATAGAGAAAGATCAAGAACCACTTCCTCCTAGTGCTGAAGCTGCTGCCACTAGTCATGACATAGACGATAACATGCCATCAACGTCGTCTGCCAAGGCCGATGCCCAATGTCATAGTAGAGGGCACATACAATCCCAAATGGCAAAGTTCAGGAAAATGACCTTGAAAAAGACATTTAAATCAGCTGAAGAGAAACGTAAACTTGCCAATATGCCATTTACGACACGGAGTGGCAAGGAACGGCTAAGGTCGATCCCTAGTATGTTCATGACTAGTGGTTCAGCTTCACATGACGATGGAAGCACTCCTCCCACTAAAAAAATCAAAAGAGTTAAGCTGGCAAAAGCACAGCGAAGAACTGTGCTTTCTAAGAAGATATCACAAATCCCCAAAGAGAGTCCAAGTGTGGTGGTGGTTGCGATGCCTGACCTTCCCAGCACTGGACGGGAAGAGGTGGCTCTTTCCACCATTTGCACGCCCCCTGCAAGTGCTGAAAGGAGCACCCACAGTCCACTTGCTGATATGCAAATTGAAGATGTCACTGTTGAAGTACAACAGGATGAGGATACTGGTGTAGCTGGCGCTGAGGAGGAAGTTGGCGAGGAGGATTCTGATGGTGATGTGGTTTGTTTAAATCAGGCTCCGGGGGAGACAGTTGTTGTCCGTGGGATGAAAAAGCCCATCACGGTCATGCCTGGGCAGAAGACCAAACATTCCACCTCTTTGGTCTGGCAATATTTCTATCCAAATCCGGACAACAACTGTCTTGCCATATGTACCATATGTAAAGGTGAAATAAGTAGGGGTAGGGACGTCAACCACCTAGGAACATCCTCCCTTATACGGCACCTGCAGCGCGTTCATAAAAAGTTACTGTCAAGTTCAGAAACTTTGGCTCAGACCGTAAGCAGTCCAGGGACACCTAAATCCCGT
This sequence comes from Taudactylus pleione, assembly GCA_031769625.1. Classification (NCBI taxonomy): domain Eukaryota; kingdom Metazoa; phylum Chordata; class Amphibia; order Anura; family Myobatrachidae; genus Taudactylus; species Taudactylus pleione. Next base: position 1,437,040 of record JAUIMM010000185.1, read on the forward strand.
TGTCCTGTTGTATCCAAGCGCCTGCAAACCACACCGTCAACTCCCTCCTCGTCAATTTCCTCCTTAGTCAGGATCGGAAGTAGTCCTGCAGGCCATATCACTGGCATGACTGACTCTCCTATCCGGGATTCCTCCGGAGGATCCTGCATTGCTACGCCTACTGCTGCCGCTGCTGCTGTTGCTGCTGCTGCTGGGAGTCGTTCATCATCCCAGAGAGGAAGTAGGAACACCACTACTTTTACTAAACAATTGACCCTCCAACAGTCCTTAGCGAGGAGGATGAAGTACGACAGCAGTCATCCTGAAGCAAAACGTATAACTGAGGCCTTGACTGCTATGTTGGTGTTAGACGTGCGTCCGGTATCCGCCATTAGTGCAGTGGGATTTAGACAATTGATGGAGGTAGTGTGTCCCCGGTTCCAAATCCCGTCTAGATTCCACTTCACTAGGCAGGCGATACCGAGACTGTACAGAAACGTCAGAAAAAGTGTCCTCAGTGTCCTGAAAAATGCCGTTGTACACAATGTCCACTTAACCACGGACATGTGGACAAGTGGAACAGGGCAGACTAAGGACTATATGACTGTGACAGCCCACTGGGTAGATGTATCACCTTACGCAGCAACAGCAGCAGCGTCACCAGTAGCAGCATCTCAGAAACGCCAGCTCGTTACAAGGCAGGCTACGCTGTGTATCACCGGTTTCAGTAAGAGGCACACCGCCGACAACCTCTTAGAGAAACTGAGGGAAATCATCGCCCAGTGGCTTACCCCACTTAGACTCTCCTGGGGATTTGTGATATCTGACAACGCCACCAATATTGTGCGGGCATTACATCTGGGCAAATTCCAGCACGTCCCATGTTTTGCTCACACAATAAACTTGGTGGTGCAGAATTTTCTGAAAAGCGACAGGGGCGTGCAGGAGACGCTTTGGGTGGCCCGAAAAATTTCTGGCCACTTTCGCCATTCAGCGACTGCGTGCCGAAGACTGGAGCGCCAGCAAACACTCTTGAACCTGCCCCGCCATCACCTGAAGCAAGAGGTTGTGACGCGGTGGAACTCAACCCTCTATATGCTTCAGAGGATGGAGGAGCAGCAAAAGGCCATACAAGCCTATACATCCACCTATGACATAGGCAAAGGAGGGGGTATGCACCTGACTCAAGCGCAGTGGAGAATGATTTCCGTGTTGTGCAAGGTTCTTCAGCCCTTCGAACTTGCCACACGTGAAGTCAGTTCAGACACTGCCAGCTTGAGTCAGGTCATTCCCCTCATCAGGCTTTTGCAGAAGCAGCTGGAGAAAGTGAAGGAGGAGCTAAGACGGAGCGATTCCGCTCGGCATGTGGGACTTGTGGATGAAGCCCTTCATTCGCTTTGCCAGGATTCCAGGGTGGTCAATCTGTTGAAATCAGACCACTACATTTTGGCCACCGTGCTCGATCCTAGGTTTAAAGCCTATGTGGTGTCTCTCTTTCCGGCCGACACAAGCCTGCAGAGGTGCAAAGACCTGCTGGTGAACACACTGTCAGCTGAAGCGGAACGTGACACGTCAACGGCTCCTTCTTCATTTTCTCCCGCAACTGGGGCTGCCAGGAAAAAACTTAGGTATCCTAAGCAACCCGCTGGCGGTGATGCAGGGCAGGCAGGACCAAGTTTGGACATCTGGTCCGGACTGAAGGACCTGGCAACAATTTCTGACATGTCTACTGTCACTGCATATGATACTGTCACCATTGACAGAATGGTGGAGGATTACATCGGTGACAGCATCCAAGTAGGCATGTCAGACAGTCCATACCTGTACTGGCAGGAAAAAGAGGCAATTTGGAGGCCCCTGTACAAACTGGCTCTATTTTACCTGAGTTGCCCCCCCTCCAGTGTGTACTCCGAAAGAGTGTTTAGTGCAGCCGGGAACCTTGTCAGCGAAAGGCGTAGGAGGTTGCTTCCACAGAATGTGGAGAAGATGATGTTCATCAAAATGAATTATCAGCTCTTCCAGGGAGACCAGCCTCCAGAAGGTACAGAGGGACCTGTGGTGGTGGATTCAAGTGGGGACGAGTTAATACTTTGTGAGGATGAGGATGTACACACTGAAGAGGGTGAGGAATCGGTGGATGAGGAGGATGAGGATGACATCTTGCCTCCGTAGAGCCAGTTTGTGCAGGGACACATTAATTGCCAGCTTGTTTTGTGGGGGCCCAAACGAACCAATCATTTCAGCCACAGTTGTGTGGCAGACCCTGGCGCTGAAATGATTGATTTGTTAAAGTGTGCATGTCCTGTTTATACAACATAAGGGTGGGTGGGAGGGCCCAAGGACAATTCCATCTTGCACCTCTTTTTTTCTTTGCATTATGTACAGTTTGGGGCCTAGTTTTTCTAACTGCCATCCTGCCTGCCACTGCAGTGTCACTCCTAGATGGGTCACGTGTTTGTGCCGCCCACTCGTGTCGCTTAGCATAGTCATCCAGCTACCTCGGTGCAACCTTTTGGACATAAAAACACTATTGTGAGGTGTGAGGTGTTCAGAATAGACTGGAAATGAGTGGAAATTAAGGTTATTGAGGTTAATAATAGCATAGGAGCAGAAAAACCTACAAATTCTGTGATTTTAGCTGTTTTTATGCTTTTTTTCAAAAAAATACAGATCCAAAACACAAAACCCAGAACCCAAAACACGGAAGGGTGGTTTTGGCAAAACCAATCCAGATCCAAAACACGAAGAAAGATCCAGATCCAAAACCAAAACACAAAACACGAAAAGTGGCCGGTGCACACCCCTAATATATATGTGTGTGTACAGTATATATGTATGTATATTATAAGGGCACAGTCGTGCCCTTATATTAAAGCTGCATCTAAAAAAAACGGATTTCTCCATAGAGAATTCCGAAGGGGGGGCATGGTGTTCAAGGGGCTACACCTCAAAAGCTATTAGAGCTACGGATCTGAAATTTGGCATGGCCAGGTAGAACTGTCACTGGCAAAAATATTAAAAATTAGGATTTGGGAGTAATCTAAAGGTGCGTACACACTGGGCGATAAAGTGGACGACTGAACGATAACGATATCGTTATCGTTCAGTCGTCCACTTTATCGTCCATTTTTAACCCCAAAAAGATGAACGATAACAACGACGCGCGTTCCCGCGGGTCGTTCGTCATTATCGTTCATCGGGCTGACATGCAGGCCAACCTGACGATCTCGTCAGGTTGCTGCATGTCAGGGAATGTGGGAGAGAGCCCGGCGCTGAATGATAGGGTAGGGGTGGAATTTAGACTTGGGGTTTGTTTTATTAGGTAGCTATTGTGCTAGGGTACGTGCTTTTGGGATTCAGGTAAATTAGAAAGTTACAGTTTTTAAACTATTACCTCAAGAATGTGCCATTATAAAGATAGGACTTTTCAACTTGTTGCACAGCCTCAGTAGGAGCCTCCAGCAGGTGTAATAACTGTGGCTTCACTTGGGTTCACAAAGATGGCCGTCGTTTGCGGGTGATAGTGGCGCTGGAAAACACCAATGGTTGCAGCGGCGGGGACACGGAGGCAGCGGTGGGGACAATAGCGGCGGTGGCGCGACATTGTATCAATGATGTAACCATAAGATTAAACTCAATTAACCTTGTGGTTACGATTTAGCGGTACCCAGTATAGACTTCAATGTAGAAATCTCATCACTGAAGTCTATGGGGAACAAAGGCTGACCGCATTCAGCCAATCAGCGAGCTGCTCCAACGGCGATGCCTGCTGATTGGCTGGCGGCCCCTTCAATGACAGGACACAGATACCTTTGCTCAGTCCAGCATGGTACGGCTTTTTTCCGGTTTGTTATTTTAACCCTTTGGATGCCTACAGGGAATGAAGCAGACGTGAACTACGCATATGAGAGGTGAGTATGGATTGTTATTTCAGGTACCCCTTCAGATACTAGGTGAGTATGTGTGAGGGTGCAGGTATGTTTTATTCAAATTTTACTTTAACGGTGTGTGTTTTTTTATGTATTTCTTTAGATGTGGAACTACAAGTGCCAGCGGGCCCGTAATGCCCCACATGCTGGTATTTGTGGTTCTCCAAATACCAGCATGCAGGGGAGGTTTGCTGGTACGTGTGGTTCTACAACTAAAGACAATATTTAACCCTTTAATTAACACAAAACACTAACACTGTCAACCTGGCACCCACCGCCCTAGGGTGCTGGGGATAGCCCCGGGCTATCAGTCTAGGCCTGGGGTGCCCTGGAGAGGGGGACCCCTTTATTTGGGGGTCCCCAACTTCCCAGGGATCCCCGGCCTGGGCTGACTAGCGGTCAGGGGTAATGCTTTGGCCAGGGAAACCGGTGAAAGGTTTTCCCTGGCTGTGGCATTATCCCCCTGATAGAAAGAGTTCGGTGCTGGTTTTGGAATTTTCAGGGGACCCCTACTCGTTTGTCCCCTGATTTTCCAGAACTAAGACCAGCTCAACAAAGCCCTGTGCTGGTTCTTAATATACAGGGGCCCCCTACGCATTTTGGTCCCTGTATTTTTAGAACCAGGACACTTTATAAAGGGGGTGCACGTCATTTTTTTTATAATTTAAAACCTTTTACATAAGTACACACAGAGAAATGCACATATCTCATGGATATGTGCATGTTTCTGTGTTAATCTGACCTGCTCAGGATATACTTGCTAGCCTGAAGCAGGTCTATTATTGGGGACTTTTGGTTATCTATTTTTTGCGAGTTTTAAACAGACACCCTATTACATTGGACAAGTTCATTGTTTTCAATGTGAAAACATCTGGATGCGAGTTTGAGAAGGGAGATTTTTAGTAACACTTAAAAAATGCAGGTTATAATGAACTGACACCCTATTACATTGGAGAGTTGGGAAAAATTGTGTTTAGCACAAAACTAGCAATTTACCAAAACTGATACCCTATTACATTTGGCCCTTTGTGTTTAACAGAGACACATTTAGTGGGGAGTAAATCATTGACACTTAAACACCCTTGGGTAGGTTGGGCTTACCAATCTACAGTATGTACTGTATACTTCATCATCCAGAGTGGTCTGCATTGGATTACAAGAAAGTTCTATTTGTGCTACAGTCATTACAAATTGACACTTATGGTCATTATATTTTTCTTGACTGTAATTTTTTCTATTTGTATTTTTAGACAGGCTGCCGGCTTTATTGCAAAATCCCCTAATACACCTATGGTTAGCCTGGGAGATCTCAATGCCGTTATGGACCCAGTCTTAGATAGGTGGAGGGCAGGGGTGTATCTAGGGATCCAAGCGCCCCTGGCAATGTAATGTACTGGTGCCCCCCTACCCCCCGTATGCAGTGCCCCCAGTAGTAATCCCCCCTATGCTGCATTGCCCCCAGTAGTAGCCTCCCCTATACAGTGCCCCCAGTAGTAATCCCCCCTATGCTGCATTGCCCCCAGTAGTAGCCTCCCCTATACAGTGCCCCCAGTAGTAATCCCCCCTATGCTGCATTGCCCCCAGTAATAGTCCTCCCTATACAGTGCACCCAGTAGTAGTCCCCCTATACAGTGCCCCCAGTAGTAATCCCCCCTATGCTGCATTGCCCCCATTAGTAGTCCCCTCTATACAGTGCCCCCAGTAAGAGTACCCAGTAGTAGTCCCCCCTATACAGTGCCCCCATTAATAGTACCCAGTAGTAGTCCCCCCATACAATGCCCCCAGTAATAGTACGCAGTAGTCCCCCCTATACATTGCCCCCAGTAGTAGCCCTCCCTATACAGTGCCCCCAGTAGTAGCCCCCTATATAGTGCCCCCAGTTGTAGACCCCCCTATACAGTGCCCCCAGTAGTGGCCATCCCCCCCTAAATTGCCCCCAGTAGTGGCCACCCCTATACAGTGCTCCCAGTAGTGTCACCCCAATACAGCAGTGGGCACCCCCCCATAAAGTGCGCACAGCAGCGGACACCCCCTATTTCAGTGCCCCCCCCCCCGTGCCAGGCTTACACACACACACAAAGAACAAAAAAAAATTAAACTTACCTGGTCCCCGCTCCTGACGCGACCGCCGCTGTCCGAGTCCCGGCCGCTCTTCTCCTGCATGGGAGAGACGTCATGACGTATGACGTCTCTCCCATCACATGCTGCGGGGGGAGAGCCGGAACACGGAGCTCCAGCCGGCTCCTGACGCGGACGACGCAGCAGCTAATGGGAGTCAGGCAGACTCTCATTAGCTGGCTGCTATTACAAACACACAGCCGTCGCTGGCGGATGTGTGTTTGTAAACAGCGTAGGGCAGACCGCTATCACTGCGGTCTGCCCTACACTTGTGAGGCCGAGGGACTTGTCCACCCCTTGGCTACTGGTGGCACTGCCGGGCAGCGCCCCCCCTTTGGTCGGCGCCCCTGGCGAGTGCCATCCTGGCCAATGGGTAGATACGCCCCTGGTGGAGGGCCTCTATGAGCTACTTTAGTCAGAGTGCTTCTGGTTTTACAAATTCTGTAAAATAATTTGGGTGGGTGGATGTGTGGAGACTTAAACATCCTAAGGTTACCAAGTTTCCTGTTTCTCTTCCACCCATCACACTTTTTCACATATAAACCTTGCCTTGGTTTCTTGTACATGGTTGCCCAGGATATTGCATACGGAATATAAAGCAAGAAGCGTATCAGACCACTCACTGTTGGTAATAAAATTGGATTGGGGCATTTCTAGAGGATTACAATTATGGATATTACATTCTTCATGGTTACTACAAATAGGGGTGGGGTTAGAGCAGGAAGAGATGTAGGAAGGATATTTTGCAGTAAACGTTGGTAGTGCCCCAATGTCAAGTGTATGGGATGCCTTTAAGGCTTTTCTTCGAGGGTCCTTTTTATGGCGAATGGCTGAGATTAAAATGCAATATAGGAAAATGGAAGTTGACTTGAAAACTTATTGTAAAAATCTAGAGATGCAATATCTTGGGGGCAAACTAGTCAATACCCGTATCCAATGGTTGGCTCCTCAGGAGGCATGGTGTGCTCGTAGATTATTATTTCAGTTGCACAGATTTTATGTGCAGGCAGATAAGATGGGTAGTTTACAGACACATCTGGTGCTGGCTGAACGTCCCACAACTTGTTTCAGAATTACTAAAAGGTAGACAGGTCCATAGTTACCTCTACTCCAGACATTGTTGAGACATTCACTTCTTATTTTAAATCTCTATATGCTACTCGCTTAACCTGTGATGTTTCTGCATTGCAGACATATGTAACTTCGGTAGGTCTCCTTCAGTTATCTCAGGAGGACAGAGAACATCTTGATTCCCCTCTGACAGTGGAAGTGGTGGGGTATCCCATTGCATCGTTACCTGGTGGCAAAGCACCAGGGTCTGATGGCATTCCTATTGAGGTATATGAAAAGCACGCCAAAATATGTTACAAAATTGTTGATATTTGAAGAGGGCTGCCTCCCTTCATTTATGTCAGAGGCAATTATTATTGTTCTTCCCAAATCAGGGAAAAATCCTATTATCCTTATCCTATTTTCTTGGATCTTGGATATCCATTTAAATACATTTATAACATCAGTGATACATCCAGATCAGTCTAGTTTTATGCCAGGTATGTCGACCGCAGTTAACATCAGTCGGTTATATGCTTACTTGCAAATATCCCATGGGGAGGAGTCCTCCAGTGGGCGGTCATGCGTCAATTCGTATTTGGCCCAATATACCGGAAATGGGTAAAATTATTATATGACAGGCCGAGAGCTAGAATGTCTGTCAATGGTTCGATTTCTTCCTTTTTTATTGGCGCCAGGGGTGCACATTGTCTCTGTCTTTATTTGCTTTGGCGATGCTGCTGGCATGTGACCTATGGTCTCATTTGGATATTATGGGTTTTTGAGTGGCTGGAAGGGAAGATAGGGTGCTTTATATGCTGATGATTTATTCATGTTTTTATCTAATTATGCAATCGGGCTAGCAGCAGCTCTTCAAGTTATAGATTTATTTCTATTGTACTCTGGCCTAAAAATTAACTGTGATAAGTCATATTTTATGCCACTTAGAGGTAGCTGCTTGGTAACCCCTTTAGTCTCTCTTCCTCTTTGTTGGGTAGACCGTTTCAAATATTTAGGTTTTTGGATAACAAACACACCTAGTGATTTTGTTTCCCTTAATATAAACCCTTTTTTATTTATGTTAAGGATAAAATTAGGGTGTGGAGCCGACTCCCCCTTACAGTTATGGGTTGGGTCCATCTAATAAAAATGGTCCTGCAACCCAAGCTTTTATATAACATTCTTCTGGGGTTTTTTTTCTGCTGGTATATTTAGGAAACTAAATAGTCTCCTTTCTTCACTGGTTTGGGCGAATTGTTGTTCTCGTATTAGTTTAGATACTCTTACCAAGACTAGATCTGCCGGAGGTCTTGTATTGCTGAATTTTAAATACTATTAATATGCATCTCAAATGATACATCTGCGGATATGGCTTCAGGACCTGTCTAGCAATGCTTTGCATGTTCTTTCAGTAGCTCAGTCATACACTAGGTTTACTCCTCTACAAATATTGTAGAGGAGCATCTAGCCTGCCCTTATTAAAACAAGCAATTAAAATTTGGAGGCAGGTCTTTGACATAATAAAGGCTCCTGGATTAGACCCTGATACTTCCTTGAGTAGTCGAGTATACTTAACCAAAGGATCATTTACCATAAAAGTATTTCTATCGATATTTGCAGCTTAGACATACCTTGTAGACACTGTTTTCAAATTCACCCCAATTTAATATCTTCTTTATTAAAAACATTTTTGCTGACTCTGGGCTCCTGTAAGCCTTTATCATACTCTAATCTACCTAGACTTTAGTCACAGTGGAAAGAGAATGTGTGTCCTATTAAAGATGAGATTTGGGCTGAGGCATTGAAGTCTCCTAAGGTTTCTACAACAACAAATTCAATAGTTTTTTTTCTACATCGTACGTATCTTATCAGTTTAGTTAGTTATGGAGGCTGCTCTACCGATCATTATCCTAAATGCCACACAGAGGAGGGGTCATTTAGGTATTTATTGTGGGAATTTCAATTAGTTCGCCAATTCTGGGAGCGGGGTTAAGTCTGCTTTAATCGAACTGGGAATTCCTAATGTAATACTCACCACAGTAGTGTGTTGTTTGGGAACGATCAAGGGAAAAGTTTATAATAAATGTGTGCCTTAGCTAAAGTGTCTATTGCTTTTTTATGGATGGCTTGCAAGGGATCGGAAGTTGAAACCTGGTTGTCTTTGATTCGCTTTACTGTTAAGCATGAAAGACACGTTTATATTACACGTAAAGCAGAAATAAAATTTAATCAGATTTGGGGTAGATGGTTGGAGTCCAGATTTGCCTCATCATAAAGAAATAAGGAAGATTTCATAGTAGTTTATCTCTAGGTGAACATTTACCAAATATTAGATGTACATAATAGTGTATGGCTTTCTTGTGTATTTAAGTTATTCTAAGAGAACAGCATTTGAGTTACTTAATAAAAAATGAAAAATTTTGTTTTGTTCTTCCTCTTTCCTTGTTTTTGTATGTATATATAAGCTATGCTATTGTCGAAGCCAGATAATTGGCTGAGACAGGATCGGTCTAAAATTAGATCTGCGCAACGCCATTTTGCGAATGGCAATGATACGCCATTTTGCGACTGGTTGCCCAGCGCCATTTTAGTGAAACTCGCCATTATAAGTACATACGGCGATGCTATTATTTAGCGTCGTGCGATTCCCACGCAATAGAAAGAAGTTAAAAGTCCTCACCATGTAAATACAGTCACTAAAACATATAAAATAATTATCCCTTTAAAACACAGACCATAATGTACTCCACAAAACATATAGGCGCACAACGCTAACTAGCGTCTTTTCCCAATTCCCCAATACTTACACACTGCACACTTACATAAAAGGTTCCCTAGTATTAAAGTGTAATAGTCAAGGTTTATTCAGTAATTATTAATGTTGTGTAATAAAGGTTATTTGTTATCTTAAGTTTAGTACATGGTAAGCAGACCGTGTCTGGTGTTGTACTGATCCACTGTGTCCCCACAGATTTCCAGTACCACTGGTGAGAAGATCGGTACCTGCGTCTGCAAACTATGGACTATAGAGTTAAAACATTAAAATGTACTCTGTAATGTTAGCAGCTTAGATTAGCATGCAGCGGGAAAAAGGACACAAAGGGCAGTTGGAGGCTGTTTGTGTCCATTTGAAATTGTCCTGTACACTATCCTGTAACAGAAACATCTTTAAGACGAACCAATGGAATCATGCCAAACTTGTCTATTGTATTATCTATCCCTGAAAGAGTATATATGTGCGCTCTCTGACCCCAATCGAGAGTATTCTTGCTGTGCTGTTGACGGAGGCTTCTAATGCTGATGCCGGTATCTGGGCCTAGAGCGCATGCGTATGTAACAACTATACCTTGGGTCTATATGATTTATTTGCGCTAATTGTCTTTAGATCACAGCATGTAACCATCTGTTTTTATATTGAATAACAACTTTTTGTGCTTTGGAACCACATTCAAAAGTCTGAAGGCATTTATTTACTGTACGACTCATGATGCTAAATTGCAACAATTTTAGAAGGTATAGGCAGGATTTAGAAGGTATAGGTAGGATTGCATAGAGGTTTAAATTAGGTATCAATACTAAGGGGTATATACAATTACCCGCGGGACTTCTCCCGCGAGTAATTGGGGCTCGAAAGTCCCGCGGCGCAGGGTTAAGCTATTCAATAAAGTAGCTTTTTCCCCGCGCCGGTAAATGTGCCTTCGCTCGCGGGAACACACTGTTTCCGCGAGAAGTGCGGAAACAGTGTGTTTCTGACGCGTGAGGCCGACAAGGGCGGCTTCATGCAGCTGTTACCTCGCACCTACATGAGGTGCGAGGTAAAGTACGACAGCGGGGGACTCGCACGCGGGGTCTCGTGGACACCCGCACGTGTAATCCCCATTAATTGACTCACCACCAGCGCAACAATTAGTCGCGGGGTAAACCCCGCGGCTAATTGTATATACCCCTATATATAGGCATAAAGAGTATATTGTAAATTAGATAACTAGTAGTACTTTTTACATGGGAATAGAAATGTTTTAAAATATCTGCAAGTATATATGTTTTCATGAAATATATTTTTTGGTTGTAATTGGGTATTTAGCATACAGTGCATCCGGAAAGTATTTACAGTGCTTCAATTTTTCCACATTTTGTTATGTTACAATGTAAAGGATATTTGTTATGTTACAGCCTTATTCCACAATGGAATAAATTCATTTTTGTCCTCAAAATTCTACACACAATACCCCATGACAACAACCTGTAAAAAATTTTTGTTTTGAGACTTTTGCAAATTTAATAAAAAAAAAAACAACTAAAATCATATGTACATAAGTATTCACAGCCTTTGCTCAATACTTTGTTGATGCACCTTTCGCAGCAATTACAGGGTCAAGTCTTTTTGAATATGATGCCACAAGCATGGCACACATCTTTGGGCAGTTTCGCCCATTCCTCTTTGCAGCACCTCTCAAGCTCCATTAGGTTGGATGGGAAGCGTCGGTGCACAGCCATTTTCAGATCTCTCCAGCGATGTTCAAATACTGTAGGTACAGTACTCCTGCTATTTTTATTTACAGGTTCTTCTCAGACCACGTGATATGCTCAAACAATAAGTAGGTAATTAACACAGCATGGATTAGCATGACTAAACACCTCAGTGACTTTGAATATGAAATATCTGCACAACAGTGTGACGGATGTATTCAAGATGAGCCATTATCCAACAAATATCATGCGGTTGGATAAAGGCCATTAATGAAATGAGCAGACAGAAGCTAAAATGAGTTATGCAGACTAAAGGCACATATCCACTAGATGAGAAAAATGAGTGATTGAACGATTACGACATCAGTATCATTCATTAATCGTGCAGTAAAATGCTGGAAACGACCAGCGATTCGCATTCCCGCTGGTCGTTGATGGCATTTGTCATCGTCTGAACATGCAGACCAACCTGGTGATATTGACAGGTTGTGCATGTCCGGGGATGAGTGCCTGCACTGAACGACATATATCGTTCAGTGTGGGCACATTATCCACTGCAAAGGATGGTGGACGATTGAACAATTACAATGTTGTAATCCTACAGTGTTCCACTCTTGTGATGTGGATTCGCACCTTAAGACAGGATGCAGTCAATAAACCAAGAGTTTATTAAAATAGTGGTAATGAAAGAGGCACATCCTAGCAGGTTGTACCTTTTTACTGGCATATGGAAATGGTGTATACAGGATCGGCTTATGTCCACAAAAAAAAATGCAGATAAAGGGGTATAGGTTTAAAGAGTACAAACACTGAAGGATCGGAAATTATTGTCTTGTCAGAAGGATCCTCATTCCTATAGTCACTGTGTTGCAAACAATGTGACATGATGAAACCTGAGAGAGAACATGGATTCAATTGTTGGAGTTGCAGGATGGTGGCAGCAATGTAAGGTGCGGGAATGTTCTATTAAGTCAAAAATGCTCTGGAATGGGTCAAGAGGTATGACCATGATTTCAGGATAAGATGTAAATTATGATGACATAGCACACTTCTGTCACTATTAATGCCAACTATTTGACTCACTAGGCAGCATCCATGTGCCACTCTTTTTACATTCTGTTGTGTTCTCTCCTGGCCTAAGCAAAGACTTCTAATTGTAAGTTATAGAGCAACTCGATGGGTGCCCAAGACATTAGTAATCATATATGACAAGATCATCACTTTTATACTTTTAGACATATTGTGCATAGGTTTTATAAAGTGCCTTTCAGTTGGTGTGTAAAATGTAACTTTAAACCTAAAAAAAAAAGTCTTGGTAAAGTCACTTTGCTTATATATTTAGTATAGAGACAGAAACTATTTGTGTATCTATTCCTTAGGGCAAATGTCAGATCAAAGGAAAACTAAAGTTCTTCCTTGTTCGCTACCTATTATAATATTAAAACTCGGTATGCAATCGGGAAGCCGACTGCCTAAATACCGGCAGCCGGCTTCCCGACTGTCATATCCCAGCAAGGGTGAAATGCCGGGCGTCTAGATGTAGTCGCCCGCATTTCCCCGACGCCGGGAGACCGGCGCCCAGCATCCCGATCGTAGTGATACCGGGCGCCGCAAGCGGACAGCCGCGGGGGGGGGGGAGGGTAAGGTTTAGGGCTCCCGGGGGGGACTTAGGGTTAGGCACCCCCCCAGGAGGGTTAGGGTTAGGCTAGGGGGAGGGAGGGTTAGGGAAGGCATCCCCAGGGGGGACTTAGGGTTAGGCACCACCCCGGGGGACTTAGGTTTAGGCAGCGGGGAAGGGGGTGGTTAGGGTTAGGCACTTGGGGGGGGAAGTTAGGGTTAGGCACCCCTAAGGAGGGTTAGGGGGGTTAGGTTAGTAGATACTCACCTATCCACGATCGGGATTTCCAGCGCTGTCGGGCTTCCGCTGCTTCGAACTCTGCTCATGTCGGGCTGCCGCTGACGGGAATACCCATTCCCTCAGGGTGTACAGAAGAATAAAATGTTAAATACCAAATATGGCAAAAACAATACAACAGAAGAAACAGAGACAAGTTAGAAAGACAATTTGTTTCTTTTTTTTTTATTTAATATAACACTGAAAAATTGCGTTCAGACAGTCACATTAAAAATATATTTAAAATGTGCAGCATAAGCAACTTCATATTAAGTGTTAACATAACATAAATGTATTTTGTTGTATGACCAAAGTACAAATGAGCATTACATCCTAAAAACAGATACAGTTTTACTTAAACACAATATTAGCAGGTAAAGTATATGTGCATTATAATTCATTTCAGTTACTTTGTTAGTTTTGTATTAAAAAAAAGATGGTCTATTCTACATGGTAAAACAAGTGCTTTCTATAGCAATGGATAATGAGTCAATCAAGCAAAAAAGAAGGGGCAAAAACGAAATCTCGCTACTCTGAACTCTGGTCCCAAGTGACCACTAACAGCCCAGGCTTTGAAACATTAAATTGACAGAGAAAGTTATTTTTATGGAAGTTGCTAAACTGAACTTACATGATAGCAACCAATAAGTAATTTGCACCCATCTAGTACAGGTTAAACTAAAGCAAATATCTGATTGGTTTAATTGGTTTTACTGCAGATTAGCATATTTCATCATGGTTAGTGAATAACCATGAAACCATTACACATGAAAAACTAATTTTGAAGATGTTGAAGGATCCACACCAATAGGTCGAATATATTTTGATTCATTTCACTTGCACATATACATAGTTATATAATAAAAAATAAATCCATTGTAAATCATACCAGAAAAGCTCATGCCCTAATACCAAGTATAAAAATGATTTAAAAGGGTTGAATTCATCAATGGTGAAGATTCATATAGTGAATTCCTGTCCCCCTCTTCAAACTTCAATTTGTACATCGAAAACATATCAGTGACTCGTGTGTGAAATCCACAGAATATTTTTGAGAGTGTATTTTAATTGTTTAGACAACAACGCAATGGTGATCTGTGGCATGTTTTATATTCCCTCTATTTTGTTGCACCTTTAAAAAACACAATATAACAGCTAAAATAATAATGGTTCCAACATGGGAGACGCATTGGACCATTGAGAAATGTGATTGAACACTAGCGGAGTCACTTCTGTTCATTTAAAAACAGCAGTTAGTATTTGCTTTTGGAACAATCAATTCAGTTTAAATTAAAGTCTGTTTAAGAAAATGTTCATTTCAAATGTATAAAAAAAAAATAATCCCATACCACGCGGTAATAACTTTGTTCTGAGATGATAGCTCACTTCTGTATTGTGTTGATTCTGTAGACACATTAGAAGTATATGTTTGTGTACTTTTTGATAATATCCCATTTAAGTCTTCGCTGGTTTGGATCTTTAGAGTTCGTTCTCACAGGTGTTAAAGTCTTGCAATACACATTCTCAAAGCCCTCTAACTGCGTTTTAATATGTCCTATAATTAATGTAAACTAATATCAACATTGCCTGCAGCGTTGACAAGCGCTAAATGTTCGGCACAATATAATGGAGATTTATAGCAGCCCTCATTAAAGAGTAAATATACAACCAGACTTTGATTTCTGAGATGAATAATAAAATATGAAATAGCTGGAGTATTTATACTTGGTATTAAAGACGTCCACTAATCTCGATCACTATTCAGCAGCAGTTTGTCATTTTAGGAAGAAGGAAATTCCCCAACTAAACAGACAGGCAGTAACAGACAGACTTGCTTTGATGAACTATATACGATTTGGATTGGTGCAGGGTCTGTAATGTCACAACTCAGTCACTCTTTTTTTATTCGTCACAAATTCCAAAAGGAAACTTGGAGGCCTTGCAGCAGTGTATAATAGAGTGGCAAGATAAGACCATATAACAAACCTGCAGTGGAATGTCCACTATGAAGGGGATTTAGTGGTTCATCAACGTACAAGCCAAATTTCAGAACACATTTTGAACAAGCAACTAAATGCGAGGAAAACGTACAAGAACTTATATTAGACATTTTCAACGCCAGATTCAACAGTGCCCTAAGCTTAATAATTCACTGAATTCTAAAACCAATGTCTTAAACCAGTAAATACTTAAACTACAATTCAATAATACACTATTTTGTAATCATTTGTTCTTTAAGTTAAGTCTAGGATATATTCTAAAACTAACAGCTTATGTAAGGGTCATTAGTCCTGTGTCTTGAATAGGTTAGACCAGTGGTTCCCAAACTGGGTGCCATGGCACCAGTGGGTGGTCCTGGACCAAATCAAATTATTTATGGTAAACTTTTTAGGCAAAACCAGTGCTGGTGGCTGCCAGTTCTAAAATATGTGGACAAACAGAAACACAGCTCTGTCCACCATCACATAACTGAACCTAAGAATGACAGGTAAACACAATTTACTTAATTTAATATTGTTTTCTGAATTTCTCAATAAGAAACTTTAGGCCTAGGGGTGCCGTGAGTAAAAATACTGTTACTCTGGGGCAAATATATTCAAAATTCAAGAAAATTTGGTAATCACTGGGTTAGACAGTTGGCCTTCAGATAATAAAATTCCATCAACTAAATAAAAAAATGGCAACAATTAAAACATATAGCTTGTTAATTACCAGAATAAATAAAATGTATCACTTTTCAATATGTGAGATAGAAGATACATGTTTTATTTGCATTGAAAAGAGAAGAGAAAATGTGCCTACATGTAGGTTTTATTTTTTTATTGTTTAACAATATATTTATATATGTGCTCATGTTAGTTAACTCATCCTTACTTTACCAATATTTAATCAAAACATGTAATGCCCTTCTGCAAATAAGACCTGAATAAAAACTAATTATAGGCCATTAAAGAGACCTATACAAATCAGGTTTAATACTACTTGAAGAATCTATGAAACTAGCTAGCACAAGAGACATATTTCAACTGATCCTTTTACAACTAAAGGCGGTAACCAATTAGCCTTGAACATTGTTCGGGCGCTAATGGATCCCCCGGGGCTAACTAATTAGACCAGAAGCGCCGCCCGATGCCGGCAGTTATCGTGGTTTTTTTTTCGGGACCTAATGTGTCCTGAGAAAAAATCCATGAAAAGTGCATTTTTTTTCCAGGCGTAAAGGTGAAAACACATAAATACGTGAACTTATCATGGATCCTGTGTGTTTTCGGATTAAATGTCCTATAATTTTGTTTGAAATAATAGGATAGGGAGAAAAAAACATCGGAAAAAAACAGGGATAATTGGCCAAAAATCCCTGTTTTTCAGCATTCGTGGCTAATTGAATAGCCCCCTAAATCATAAAAAAAACAAATATAGAAAAAAAAATAACTAACCCCTCAAAACATAAAAATGGCACTCGCACATTTTGACATTAATGATTAGAGAGGAGATTTTATCAAACCTCCTAAAAGGGAGACATATCCGTTAGCAACCAGATTCAAGCAATATTTTTTTTTAAATATACAAGATACATGATAGCTAGAATAGTGTTTACTTCAGGTCCGGCGCCCTCCTCGAGAAAGGGCACTCCGACGAAAAGGGGGCATGGCCCCAATGAAAGGGGTGAGTCTTTAAGACACCCTTTTCATTACTCTTGGGGGTGTGCCCGGAACTTATGGACATGCCGGGCTGCCCCCAAGCTTTCCCTTCTCAGTGAATAGCGCATGCGTCCAGCATCTATTCACTGGCGGTCATCGCTACATGGTAGATTTCTCAACTCGCCGGACACTGCGGCCCAAGGAAGGGGGCACCCGCAGGCTGTTTTAGCAGAGCGTCTTCATACGGGACAGGGTGCATTCTGTCCTATTGAAATCGGGGAGGGCGCGGCGCCCCGCTAAAACGGGCCTAGCGGAAACGCTAGTTGAATCTGATTGGTTGTTTGCTATGGGTATTATTTTTCCTTTTTAGTAGGTTTGGTAAATCTTCCTCTAAAAATAAAAAAATTTACTTTTTTGAGAAAGGGATTGCCTGAAATATTAAATATATTTTTCACGTTTATTCACATATGTCAAATACAACAAGGGTCTCTTTTTATTCAGCCTAAATGCAAATCTATCCTACTAAATGGCATTGTAACAGGCAACAGTACGAAATATGCAGCATTTACATGCCACTAAAAACAATTGCAATAAGAGGCATTAGCTACCAACTTATCAAGAGTATGCAGCTTGTGATTGGTTCTCCAACTCACATGTCCTCTATGCTGCCATTTTAAAGTGGTGTATGGCATTTGTTAGTTCTGTATTACATTATTCGAGTAATCCGGACATATATGGCTACATGGAGCAGAGCCTGTGGCTCAGAATAAATTAGGGAGATATTTAAAAAAATGAATTGCGAAGAGGGTACTACAGGTTAAAAGATTTGATTCTGCTAAGGCTTCCTATGGCTGTAAACCAAGAAAAAAGCTATGATAACTGGATTATTGAAACTCTACAGAAAATGCATCTTTCTGATTCATAAAGATAAAGATAACTGAATTCAATGTAACTTACCCCATGTTTAGCTAAAAAACATTTGGTCCTTATGGGGTTAAACACCATAATGTAACTATATATTTACAAAGTAGTGATAACAATTCTGTAAATATAATGTGTAGTATAGTAATGATGTCACTAGTGTCATGTGACTCATTCTCACAGTGTTCCTTGATGGAATGTTTAACAGTCAGTGAAGGAAACACATACACCGGCATATCAGGGTCTGTTTCTACAGGCAATATTCGGTTTCATGTTAAATTGTGCATTTTTAATTAGGAATAAATGTACAAATGTGTCCACATACATCTATCATCAAATCGCCCCTTTTAGTGCGCCACGCACTTTGTGACTTAGCCGCGCCAAAACACTAATCCTAAATACAGAACCATAACTAGACTTTTTGGTGACCTGTGCCAGAGAGAGCATTGGCGCCCCCCCATTTTTAAATAGGGACATAAGAGCACCTGAAAATGGGCCATGGCCTCATGGTGAAGGGCCAGGGAAGAGATAGGGGAGGCCAGGAAATGCTGGGGATAAAAAAAAAAAAAAAAAAAAGAGGAAGCCACAAGTGCGAATGATGATAAACAGGAAAATTGACAGGACCAAACAGTGCCCCCTGCCCTGCGGTGCCCTGTGCCATGGCACTGGTCGCACTACCCTAGTTACGGCCCTGCCTAAATACCTAGTACACTATAAGCTAACTAAAATGCAAAATTGCTGAAAAAATTGCAAAACTGAGGAAAAATTACAAAATCTAGGGTAAAAAGGCAAAAGACAGGTCCAATATGAGTGACAAGCACCATGCATAGTTTTGCAACAAAAATACTAATCCTTATACACTAGAAAGCAAAGAAAGATGCAAAAATGATGAAAAATGATGCAGTCTGAGTAAAAAGGGGAAAGACTGGTCCTGACATTTGCCACGCATTGCCAGGGCCGTAACTAGGGGTGGCCGAGCGTGGGCAGTGTCGCCGCTAACCCACAGCTCCCTGGATCTGACTAGCAGGGTTCCTAGAATGGCTGGCTACCTGAAGCCAGAATCTCTGCAGCAGTGCCGTCTGGAGCGTCCTTAGGATGCTCCAGGCATTGCTGTAATCAACGGCGATTGTGGCCCTACCGTGTCCGCATGAGGGGGTGTGACCTGCACATCTGCTATATCTGAGACTTTATACTAATTACTTTGTTACACAAAATCAATCTAAGCACCTAGCACAATATATGCGAACAAAGATTCAAAACTTGAGGAAAAAGTAGCAAAATTGAGGAAAGAAAAGAACACACCCTGGGAATCGGATCGGTGTATGAGGAATTGGACACATCTGTATCAGTTATTGTAAAATAAAAAGTCTATTAGAAATCCCTCCATAGTTCCATACGCAGATACTACCCCCTTCCCTGCAACATATTCTCCACACTGCAAAATATAACTAAAGAAAACTCGTGCCAACTATCCATATACTATTTATTTTAAAATAGTTCAGGAATCTTATTTTGCTGGCAAACCCCACAATGTAAATTGATCTAATGTGTTTTTATATTGTTGCAAACCTGAAACTGCATACCGTAACACATCTATACTACATGTGTTGAGATTGCTACAGGCAAAATATACTCTGTTATATAGATTTTTTCCACACATTTTCCAGTCTCCAAAACGGAATTTGCAATGACAAGCCAGTGTGAGGAGCTCAGCTTTCTCCCGACACCAATCTCTCGTCCTGCTGTTTTCTAAAACAATGTCTGAAAAGAGGTCTAAAAATATTGCTGACCTAAGACAAACTTCAAAAATAAGCAAACATTATTCTGGCTTTTCACTAGAAATGCCTAAATATACAACATTTTATGTTGTGCACTTGAATAATCTGAAGCAAAAAGTACTGTAAATAGGTTTTTATTTTTTTCCATAGAAATTGAGAAATACAGTCTGTAATTAAACACTAGCATATGTTGAAAAATTCCCCAAATCTAAAACACAGTAAGATATTGTACTAAAAATTGGAAGCGTTCTAATACCATTTAACAGAAACAAATAACTAAAGTTGCGCATATGCATACGCAACAAAGTATGTCGCTTTGACAGGTTCCAACATCTGCAGTGTATATAAACATTTGATTTTAAAGTATTAGAAATATAGTTAGGTCCCTTTATAATTTTGTTAATTTAACCAAAACTTTTTTTTTTTTTTTTTTTCTTATTTTATTGCTGCCATCTATCAAGGTCCTCAGTCCCTCACCCAAACAATTCAACTGGCTTAGTATTGCATATACTATTTATAAGTTCTGCTTATTTGAGGTCAAAAGGGCATCAATGGACCCATCAAACAGAGGCAAGTCATTTCACATTTATTTTTAAATAAAACACTTGCTCGATTCAGGTGCGCTCCTTGGATTTACAAGGAACAGGAATGTAAAGGAAGCTCGGCAAGAATTTCCCTAAAAGAAAACAATCAGTAAGCAGGATTACTGCTAAGAATTTCCAACAACCACCTACATAGCAGTAATCAGAAATACCTTTTTTCCAGTGAATTTGCAATAGCCGTTAAGAAGAAATTGTCATGAGAAAAATAAAAATGTACATTTACTTTTAGAGCGCCAAAGCACATTATCAAAAGTAAGGCATCACTGCCTATGAATAAGTTTATGACCAAAGCTGGAGATTTAAATACTAAAATGTATAAATGGAATTGAGAAGAGGCCATCAAAGCCCAGCTATGATGACCCCTTAAGTGTCACTTGCAGGCACCCTTTATGCCGCACCCACATATGATCGACCTGAGAATTCATCCAAACACATCTTCATTGACATCGTACGGTAAAACATTTCTGAACCATATCATCCAGCAAGGTATGAACAATCTACACACCACTTACTATAAAGAAAAAAAAAAAAAAACACGTTTAATTAGTTTAAATTAAGGAGGAAAAAGTGCTTTGATGGAGGAAAATGAAAAATAAATTGTGCATTACTGTAACTACGGAAATTGTACATTGGTTTAAATATTGATTTTCTTTTTTACACTAAATCATTAGAGTATCATAATGAATGAAAATGTATTATAATGAATGAAAACTGAGAAAGTCAATGTTTATTTATGAACTTTTAAGCAAAAGCATTTCAAACTGTAACAGACTAGCCTTAAAGTATACCTGACAATTGCACGCTGTGGAAGCAGCCATCTTGTGAGCAAAACAGTCGTCATGTGATGCACCCTACCCCTGCACTAGGAACTGATGGACCAGTCACATGCTCCTAGCAAATTGATAGACAGCATATTAGGTCAATCCAAAACTGTCTGCCTTCAAAGTGTGTAGATGAGTGGTAATCTTTAAATGAGTTCTCTTGTTGGGATTTGACTGTATGTTTTGGAATAAAAATCCCATTAAGAATGGTGTGTGGCAATGTCAGATCTGCAAACCAAATGAAGACATACAACATGGAGGTACTCTAGTACAAATAAAAAAACTAATTAACAAGAAAATGACCTGTAATTGAAAATGTAGATGCTCTGGTTATAATCCTACATAAATGTGGATAGCAGGAAAAAGTGAACTAACATGTATAATAATTAATGCGGTGAACACAAAATAAACAGCATCCTAAAAAAGAACAACTCACCAAATTGCACTAAACTTCACATCAGGTACAGTATCTGGTGTACATGCACACTTTGTACAGCACAAGGAGAACACCGCTTAGGTGTGTGCTGGATATTTGTGGACAATTTTGTTTTTATATTTCTGTGCTACAACATTGAAGTACAGAGAAGTTACTGGGTGCCATAGAGTGGTGCCAGCTGATAATAAATATTTAATGGGATCTTCTAACACAACAGCTATAAAAAATTTAAATAAAAAAATTACTACATGGTATCTAGAAAATGGTGACATGTTTGTATGAGGTCACCCAATCATTCAAAACTCCACTATAATTTCATCCATGAAGTGACCATAAAATTCATTATAAATGTAGACAACTCTAAAGCAGTAAGTAAGCCCATCAGAGAAATGGCACTGTGTGTAAGGTTTTTTTCTGACGTCAGTTGGTTTTTCACAACAAACCACAGTGAGCGCAGATCAATCGCAATGTTTCCTTTGCAAACACCTTATGACTGTACTAAAGAATGCATGGTAGCTGAAAAATGTAAATGGTCGCAAACAGAAAACACGTAGGTGTATAGGTGGCTATAAGTATGTTCAGAGGTACAATACACATATGCCCCTCACCAGGAGAGGGTGATGTAGTTCCCACTTTAGTTCAGTTTCTTTTGCCCATTGTGGCACTGTGGTTCTTCCATGTCTTCAGGCGTGAAATCCGTACAGAAACCATTAGGCGTAGGAGTGGAAGGGCTATTCAGACATATTTCAGAGTCCACCATATTTGGATAAAGATAGTCTTCTGCAAAAGTAGGGTTAGATGCAGCAAACCTGTCAAAGTCCGCTACAAAAAAATAAAACGCTAATGTTAATGACACATGGCAAATGTAAAAAAAACTACTTGCATGAAGTGATCTTATGACGGTTGTGTCATGTCTCTCAACATACCTAATGGTTACAATTAGGAGAGTTAAAAAAAAATATATAAAAAACAACACATGCCCAAGCTAAACTAATAGCTTCATAAAGCACTGGCAACAAAGAATAGCATTCTGTCTGCAAAGCTCTGATGTACAACCACATGCACAAGTTCGACCATGAATTCAAAAACTGACTCCCAAACATCATTAGTGCAAGGTTCAGTATCGGGGGTCAAAATCCATCGATTATATAAATAAATATATGCCAATATAACTGTTATTTCTATATAGGACAGTGATACACAACTGCAAAACATATTTCTGGAAACAGCGAGGATAAGGAATAGAAGTAGATTAGATTGCCTTTAATCATATGCCTTCAGTGTAGTAATAAAAGTCTTTACTGGCTTGTTATAACCTAATAATTTAAATGAGGGTTGTACAATCTAATAGAAATGAGCGGTTCCGTTTTGGCTGGGATCTGCCCGCCAAGTTTGTAATTCAGAACAAGGCAAAATGTCATCTTGCACGGACATCTGTACCGAGGTGTCCGGGAAAGATAACGATTTGCCTTCTTCTGAGATCCAAACAAGGCAGGAAGATCTGAGCCCAAACCGAGCCCACTCATCTCTACACTCTACATAGATGGAAAGGTGCTGATGGTTCAAGAACTCAAAATTGCCATAATGTCAGGAGAGCTGAAATATAATGGAGCTGGCAAGAACATTATCATTTCAGATAAGCATAGCATAGTAGAACCCCAATTATCCAGGGTAAAAGTGGGGAAAGGTTGCCTGAATAATCAAAGTTATGGTGAATCCAAAAAAAACATGTAGAGTGATTAATGTATTGAATTTAGTGGTTAATGTGGACTTTGTTCACTCTGTGGAGCCAAAGTGGAAAGTCGAATAAAGTACGTAGAAATGAGCTCTGGAAAATAATGTGCAGATTATCCACCTTTATCTAAAGTATTTAGTTGGAGATCTCACCCACGGGAACTGCTTCTGCTACTTACAATGACTAGAGATCTGTTGGTGAACTTCCATATTTATCTACAAGCACTAAAGGGTTAGAAATGGCAGTCAGCTTCTGATAGGAAGAGAGCTGTGTCCAGGACTCAGAAGGTTGCTATGATGTTCAAAACTTATTACTATATAGCAGAAGGAGGACAACAACAGATTGAAGAAAAAAAAGAGAAATATACTAATAGACTTAGATGTTATTTAGTATAGAACCAAAATATGTTTAATGTAAACTAAATGGTACAGCAACCACTAAGATCAAAGGAATATTACCCATCCCCTTACTTCCCCCATTCTTCCACTTTTAACCACCCCCTCCCCTTTTACATGAAGGTAACCTAAAACGTACTTTAAGTACAAAATATGCAGGAAATCTCTCAATAAATATTTACCATAAGTAATTTTCCCCTGCTCGTCCACATTTATCGCTGTAAAAAGGTCTGTTACATTCAGTTCTGGAACTCCCAATGCAGTCTTCAAAATCACTGTCAAGTCCTCTTCCACTATCGTTTTATAATTTTCTGACTGGTACATCTATAAACAGCAAAAAATGTCAATATCACCATATACAGCAAAACAATCTGGTAAAAGCAATCAAATATAAAAATTTCAGATAATATTTGTCATTGTGATATTTTAGCTTTGACAGCATAAACAGCATTTACAAATGACACAGGAATGCATTGTCCTGATCTAAAAAACACACTAGATCACAGGTCATCTGGTGGACTTGATGGCTTTATAATGAATTTTGTTCATTGAAATATAATTGTCTGAAGAATCTACTTCAGTCTTCTAATTTACCTTACTGCCATATACATTTAGCACAATCCTATCATACCCGGTTTGCCAACCCTTACAGCCCTGCACAGACATAAGAAACTGATTACAAATTGTAAGACACCAACAGACAAATTAACTGTACTGTATACAATGATTACATTAAAACTGTCGGCAAGTATGAAATTACCAATCAGCTTCCTCCTTGTGTCCATTGGGGGCAGAGTCTGGGGCGGGGCAGCGCGATCGCGTCATTGTGGCCCCGCCACCCCCTTTACAATGCCGTTATTTTCAGCTCTGTGAAGCAGGGGGCAGGGGCCAGGATGACGCGATTCAGCGCAAATCGTGTCACTGCCCCCCCCCCCCCCCCCGCTGCAGGGTTTTTTAGTTTATTCTGGGGGTGGTTGGGAGGGTTGGTGGCTTCCGGGAGGCTTGCCTGCCTTTCCAGGGGGCCGGGAGCGGCACCCGAAAATTGGGAGGCCCCAGTCCAAATCGGGAGGGTAGGCAAGCCTGGGTAATTGTAGTGAATGATGTTTACAAATGGACTAACCAGAATATTTCAATGTAAAAATGTTTCTGTGTTAATGTAATTTCATTGGGTATAGAAATTTCTGTGGGGCAAATTGCTGCCTATGGTGTTTTAAAAAAGGCAATGTGCGGCCCTTGATGGTCTATTTTGCTCCCTTTCCTCCGCTGAATAAATGTCCAACAGGGACATGCAGGGGAAAGCAATGCAATTTGCGTCAACATGGCCATGATGAGAGTACAAAGAAAATTACATAATTTGACAATTAACTATTAACTTCAATTGTGTTGTTTCATCACAGATTTTGATTACAGTGCTTTGGGCAGTAGCTCAACCAGTTTAAACATATAGTGGTGCTTGAAAATTTGTGAACCTTTCTGAATGTCCTATATTTCTACTGAAATTTGTCCTAAAACTACCTCAGATTTTCACACAAGTCCTAAAAGTAGATAAAGAGAAAAAAATCAAATGAGACAAAAATATTAGACATGCTCATTTTTTTTTGGAAGAAAATGATCCAATATCACATATCTGTGAGTGGCAAAAGTATAAGAACCTTTAGGGTTAGCAGATATTTTGAAGGTGAAATTAGAGTTAAGTATTTTCAACCTACAGGATGACAATCAGGTGTGAGTGGACAGCCTGTGATTTTAAAAGAACAGGGATCTATCAAAGTCTGATGTTCACAACACATGTTTGTGGAAGTGTATCATGCCACAAACAAAGGAAATTTCTGAGGCCTCAGAAGAAAAGTTGTTGATGCTCATCTGGCTGGATTGGATTATGTTTGGAGAAAGGAAAACACTGCATTCCAGCATAAAAATCTCATACCATCTGTGAAACACGGTTGTGGTGCTATCATGGTTTGGGCCTATTGTGCTGCATCTCACCTAGGACGACTTGCCATCATTGATGGGACAATGAATTCTGAATTATACCGGAACTGTCCATGAGCTGCATCACAAGAGAACATGGGTCATGCAGCAAGACAACGACCTAAAGCACATAAGTCATTCGACCAAAGAATGGTTAAAGAAGAATATATTTAAAGTTTTGGAATGGCCAAGTCAAAGTCCTGACCTTAATCCAATCAAAATGTTGTCGAAGGACCTGAAGTGAGTAGTTCATGGGAGGAAACCCATCAACATAACAGAGTTGAAGCTGTTTTGTACTGAGGAATGAGGTAAAATTCCTCCAAGCCGATGTTCAGGACTAATCAACAACTACCGGAAACATTTAGAAGCAGTTATTGCTGCACAGGGGGGTCATACCAGATACTGAAAGCAAAGGTTCATATACCTTTGCCACTCACAGATATGGGATATTGGGTAATTTTCCTTGAAAAAAAATTAGCACATCTAATTTTTTTTGTCTCATTTGGTTCTCTTTATCTACTTGTGTGAAAATCTGAGGTAGTTTTAGGGCAAATTTAAGCAGAAATATAGAAAATCCTGAAGGGTTCACAAACTTTCAAGCACCACTATAGAGCTATACAGGTGTTAATAAATCTCACTAAGAAAATGTAGAATTTGTTTCTCAGTTTATGGACTATTTTCATAAGAATTGTTTTGCATCACGTTTTACAGATTTAAACAATGAGCACTAAATGATTAAGATTTTTTTGAATTGTAAGATCAATAAAGTATTCATTAATAGTGCATATCGTATATTTCCTCTCTTACTTTGGGCAACGTAATATGTTATCACAGTGTACCACCCTAGGACACTTTCTTAACATGGATTAAAACTTGAGTTAAACATTTTGCCCGTAGCTAAAATCATTTATATTGAATTATATTTGCCTTATTCAGTGAGATTATTTGCACCAAACGAAAACAGCATAACCACAATGTGAACAATAAGATATAGCAGTTGCATTTAAAGTGACCACACTTAGACCTAAAAAAATGGAGAACCTGACACTTGCCTTAAAAGCCAACTGAATGGTTTCCAAAGTCTTGGAAGGTCTACATACAACAGACAAGGCAATCACATATTCCCGTAAATCAATGGCACCCGTTTCATTCTGTAACAGCAAAGAGCAAACTGAGAATGCATTTCTTCAGTGTTGCAGCATAATAAGCAGTACCATAAATAGATGCAGGAGAACACATTTCAAATCTTGTCATTTTCAGCCTATTTCTATAAATGTAATTTACACTAGACAAGGTTAATAATACTCTGTTACCTATTTTTAGGTTTGACATTTTACTAAAAGTGGAAAACGCTACAAAATAATTGCAATTAAGATATTTTTGACATTTAAAATTTTAAGTCAGATATTCTGCATCTATTCCAAAGTGTACCAAAACTACTGTTGAAATGAAATCAAGTGGTCATGTACTAAACCATAATGTAGAAGCAGGTTTTGGAAAATACAGTATATATTATATTATTCTGCATATTAAATAGCAAAAAAATATTACCAGTGAATAATACTTGTATCAACTCCTGTAAATAATGTGTGTCCCCTTTCAACTATACTGTAGGCCCAAAATAACATAACTTAGCGTAGCATGGAGTACGTGATAAATTAATTTTGTCGTTTAAACCAATATTCATGTAAACACAATCTATCAATTGGCTGGGAACTAGTGATATCAATAAAGCTGGAGATAATCCATTCAGGCTATATAATATTTTTTTAGCCAAATGAAAAAAATATTTCTGTAGCAACCGCCATAAACAATATTAATTAGCATGTAGGTGCTAAAAAAAATCAGATAAATGAATTCACAATCACTAAAATGCTGTATCAAAGAGTAACAGGTCTAATAATGAATAAAACAAAACAGCTGGAAAACATACCTCATCAAATAAGGCAAACAGGTCCTCTAATTTCTCTGTTACTGGAACAGACAAGTACTCTGCAAACTCCTTCAAGTTTATCTTTTCCCCTTTCATTTTTCTAGCACTTTCAGAGAACTGACTTAATTCTTTTTCAAGTTTCTCTGGTTTTAACCTGTGAACAAAACAAATTATTAATAAGGGAAAAGTCTTAAGTTTCTTTTGCTTTATCATGCACTGGTAAATTAGTCTACAAAACTGCCAGTAATAATCCAAAATTTATCAGATGAAACAAATCAGATTTTGTGCTTCTTTGTTCAATTTCTAAATAACCAATTAGTGCAAATGTTTGCATAATCATCGTACAATAGAACGTAACTTAATTCTTTGGTAATCCATACAATTCAGTCACCAACTCATGCGGAGAAACTACTAAACTTGTGTCCAGTCTAAGGGTGGGTACGCACTTGCACGATATTGGCCCGATTTCGGCAAATCGGAATGACAAATCAGGCATATCACGCAGTATGCATGCCCGATTGCACACTCCCGCGGGTCGCATGCAATATCGTATACGGAGCTGTGAAGTGTACTGAAGGAAGAACCGAGGCATCATTCCGTCGTCCATTACATCGGGTAATGTAAACACGCAATCTTGCATGGTCCGGGGTGAAAGTAAATCGCCCCGACCATCGGCAAGATTGCGGTCGTACAATTGTGTACCCAGTCTAACAGATCAGTTCAAACCATCAGATCCAAAAGTGCGTCTTTCCATATTAAAACTAATTAAACTCGAGTTTAATACTCTTTCCTAATTTTTAGTGAATTACATAGCAATTGGATTTAGAATTCATTTAATCTAAAATCAAATCACAAAATAAAGTACCCACTTTTTCAAACATCGAAAAAAAATTCCAACACACTCAGAGGATATGGGATGGATTCACAAAGGATATGCCTACTCTGTCTGAGCATGTGCTAAAGTAGCATAAACGTGGATATCGAACATGAAATCTTTTATGTATATCCGATTTATAAAGAATTATAGGGAGGAAGATACTTTGAATATACTGTAGTTGGCAGTGCTCCCTAAAGTCAAGTATAGATACTAGCGTACAGGAGAAAAGAAGGGGCACTCATATGAAATGGTTATATTTGAAATTAATTTATAAAAATAAAATATATTTCTCATAGTATTTGGAGTGTTATGGAACAAATTATTCTCTTTTAATCCCTCCTGTTGTCACATCCTAAAGGAAAGAAATCAGAGAGACTTGATTTCTTTACAGCCTCATTGAGGGGGACCTGCTTTGATTACATTTACAGCACTGAGGAAATGTACACATTACCAGATGTAATTAACACCAATGAGACTGTGTTCTATGAGCAGCACTAATTGTGCTAGGAGTACTTACTATAAACATTTGCAATGCTGTATGATCTCTGATTTTATACTGTAATGTTTTGGTATGAAACCTGAGTTATAATTAGGATATGTGTTTTCTTATAATCATTTTAAACCTTGAACAACTTCAGTAATAATGGTGGTAACTTTACAGACAGTGATCTCTTTCTCCTGTTTGGGTCTTGCCACAAATTACATGATACTGCAAGTGGTGGAACTTAACCTTAACAACTCTGTTATGTCTGCTTGAGAGGAAAATGATCCTCTATCTTTTGCTTTGGATTGTAACCTAAATAAATTAGCGTGCCGGCCGTCGGAATACTGATGAGGGAAGACCGACCTGGGACTAAAGATAGGTGTCGAAATCCTGACGCCTGTGTTTAACCTGATGCTGAAATCCTGAGAGCCGGCATCCCGAACGAAGGCAAGCAGGACTTCCTCGCTCTTAGCTGCGGGGGGGGGGGGTTAGGTTTAGGCACCTCTGGAAGGTGGGGTCGGGGGGGTTATTCAACTGCCGGTATTCAATACCCGACCCCATAGGGATACTCATAATTTACCTCACAATTGAAGAATATGTGTGAATTTGAAGTTTCTGACAGAAATATTATGTATTGCTTCAATTCGATATATACCCCTCAACACTCCATATACTGTGTTATTTATTATATTATTTGTTACTGAGAAACAGATATTATTAGAAATTAATAAAGGCTAAGGGCAAAATTTACTAAGCGGCGGGTTCTAAACCCCGGCGTTTTGGTGGCAGTTTGATGGCAGGTTCTAAACCACGGGGGTTTGGTGGCAGTTTTGTGGCGGTTAATAAATGACAGCCCTGTTCTAAAATTTGTTTTGATGGCGGTTTTGCAGCGGTTTTGGCCTTAGTAAATCTGCGGATCGCAAAACCACCGACAAACCGCCGGGGTTTAGAACCCGCCACTTAGTAAAATTTGCCCTAAGTTTTAAACTTCAAACCATTTCACAAACAAGAGTGCCGCTTTAATAAAAAAAAATAACAAAAAGTGTCTTCTTTTCTCTTGTATGCTAAGAAAAAAAGAAAAGTAAATGGCCATACATCTCACAATCACAGAAATAGATTGTTTCATCATGTAGAGTAAAGTAGAGAAAATACAGCAATGGCAATTTCATTGACATGAAATAATCTCACGAGTTTCAGACACAAAAGATTGTCTGACAACCAGTAATATGAGTCATATTTCCCATTAATTTCAAAGGAAACAGCATATTAATAGGCACATTATTTAAATAGAAATGCATTGCTGACTGAAATGCATTTCTAGAATGCTCCATAAAATAAATATAAATAATTTTAAAAACTTAAAAAACTAAAAATTGTATGAAATTATTGTGGAAATGAAAATCCCTGGCTACCCGGCCTTGCTGGACAGGTGGAACACAACCAGCATAAACAATCCCACAATATTCTTACACTGATTTCCTGATAACACGCCACTGTTTCCTAAGGGGTGGAGGTCAGCCAATCACGAGCAGCCTTCCCATTAACAATTCAAAATGCCTGTATTTAAAAAAAATATAAACTATAAATCCTAATCTCTAAATTGATTGGAGAATGACTTAAAATCACACACTGAAATATTACCCCCTTATAAGGTACAAAAAAGAGGTAAAAAAAAGTATTTTTATTATATATTAGAGATGAAAATGATGTCCGTTGTTGGAAAGTCGTCGTGAGTGCCGCATATATATATATATATATATATATATATATATACACACACACACACACACACACACACACACACACACACACACACACACACACACACACACACACACACAGTCAGGTGCATAAATATTGGGACATTGACAGAATTTTCATATTTTGGCCTCTATTCACCACCACAATTGCTTTGAAATGAAACAAACAAGATGTGCTTTAACTGCAGACTTTCAGATTTAATTTGAGGGTAATTACATCCAAATCAGGTGAACGGTGTAGGAATTACAATGGTTTCTATATGTGCCTCCCACTTTTTAAGGGGCCAAAAGTAATGGGACAAACTAAACAATCCTAAATATAACTTTCACTTTTTAATACTTTGAGGGTATTCAATATGAAACGTTAACTTCACTGTCGAAGTTAACGTTTCATATCGGAGTTTTTACCTGCGTTAAAAAGTATCGGGCGCGCTCCCACTTATCCCCGTATTCAATATAAAATTAACAAAAACGGGAAACTCCGAAGTTGGATTTGCGTAAAGTTACGAATTTTTCCTTTAAAAAGACCCCCCTAAAGTTGTAAAAACATGGGGGAACACTATGGGTACCCCCGTTTTAGCCTTTAAATGAAAGTCGGGGATTTAAATAGCCGCAGCAGGTGTTTTTTTCCCGACATTAAAGAAGTGTTGCAGAAGAGCACTTAGGTTATTTTTTTCGTTTTTTTAAGTGGTCCCATCAAATTTGGGGTACATGAAAATGGGTACTAGCATATTTTTAAGTCCCTAAAGTAAATTTTTTAAAAATCTGCCTTTGTGCACCTGTCGCTATAATTCTATTCTTCAAATCACCTGCCGCATACTTGCAGAATAGCCCTGAACCTATTTCCCTATTGTTATCCAATTTTTTTCACCCCAATTTTTTAATTCATTTTTTGGGGTGTCCCTATTTTTTTTAAAACTTTTTTTGACACAGTTCTTTTTTAAATGTCATTCCCAGGGGTGCAAGCTATTTTTTTTTTAAGCCTGCACCCCTAAACCCCAATACTGAACTTTTTTTCGACACCTATTCAATGGTGAAAAGTTATCCCCGTTTTTTATCAAAGACTTTTCAAAACTGAGATAAGTCTTTGAAATTGAATACGATGTAAAAGTCAAACCTGTGATAATGACGTCATACCTCCGATATTAACGCAAAAACGATGATTTCGCTCCCATATTGAATACCCCTGTATGTTGCAAATCCTTTGCAGGCAATTACAGCCTGAAGTCTGGAACGCATAGACATCACCAGACGCTGGGTTTCATCCCTGGTGATGCTCTGCAAGGCCTCTACTGCAAATGTCTTCAGTTCCTGCTTGTTCTTGGGGCATTTTCCCTTCAGTTTTGTCTTCATCAAGCGAAATGCATGCTCAAATCGGATTCATGTCATGGGATTGACTTGGCCAATGCATAACATTCCAGTTTTTAGCCTTAAAAAACTCTTTGGTTGCCTTTGCAATATGCTTCGGGTCATTGTCCATCTGCACTGTGAAGCGCCGTCCAATGAGTTCTGAAGCATTTGACTGAATATGAGAATATAATATTGCCCGAAACACTTCAGAATTCATTCTGCTGCTTTTGTCAGCAGTCACATCATCAATAAATACAAGGGAACCAGTTCCTTTGGTAGTGTCATGCCCACGCCATGACACTACCACCACCATGCTTCACTGATGAGGTGGTATGTTTTGGATCATGAGCAGTTCCTTTCCTACTCCATGCTCTTCTCTTCTCTTCCCATCACTCTGGTACAAGTTGATCTTTGTCTCATCTGCCCATAGGATTTTGTTCCAGAACTGTAATGGCTTTCTTTGATGTTGTTTGGCAAACTCTAATCTGGTCTTCCTGTTTTTGTGGCTCACAAATGGTTTACATCTTGTGGTGAACCCTCTATATCCACTCTTGTGAAGTCTTCTCTTGATTGTTGACTTTGACACATATACACCTACCTCCTGGAGAGTGTTCTTGATTGGGCCAACTGTTGTGAAGGGGTTTTTCTTCACCAGGGAAATAATTCTTCTGTCATCCACCACAGTTGTTTTCCATGGTCTTCCGGGTCTTTTGGTGTTGCTGAGCTCTCCGGTGCGTTCTTTCCTTTTAAGAATGTTCCAAACAGTTGATTTGGCCACACCTAATGTTTTTGCTATCTCTCTGATGGGTTTGTAATGATTTTTCAGCCTAATGATGGCTTGCTTCACTGATGAGTGACAGCTCTTTGGTCTCATATTGAGAGTCTACAGCAACCGATTCCAAATGCAAATGTCACACCTAGAATCAACTCCAGACGTTTTACCTGCTTAATGGATAATGAAATAACGAGGGAATAGCCCACACCTGTCCATGAAATAGCTTTTGATTTGATAGTCCCATTACTTTTGGCCCCTTAAAAAGTAGGAGGCACATATAGAAACCGTTGTAATTCCTACACCGTTCACCTGATTTGGATGTAATTACCCTCAAATTAAATCTGAAAGTCTGCAGTTAAAGCACATCTTGTTTGTTTCATTTCAAAGCCATTGTGGTGGTGAATAGAGGCCAAAATCTGAAAATTCTGTCAATGTCCCAATATTTATGCACCTGACTGTATGTGTATATATATATATATATATATATATATATATATATATATATATATATATTAGGGGTGAGCGGGTTCGGATTTCTGAAATCCGAACCCCCCCGATCCGAGTCCGATCCGAATCAGGCTCGACTTTTCCCGCCTGACTCGGATCTGAAATCGAGGCAAAACGTCATCATCCCGCCTTCCGAGTCTCGCGGGTTTTGGATCCTATATAAGGTACCCGCGTCGGCGCCATTTTCTCACTCGGCTGTGGACAGTGAAGAGGGAGGGTGGGAGTTAGGGCTGTGTAGTGTAGTGTAGTGTAGTGCTGCTGTTGTCCACTACTTCAAAGTCCTTAGGGGCTGGCTGTGTTGTGCTGCTGTTGTTAATAGGGGCTGTGTCCACTACTTCAAAGTCCATAGGGGCTGGCTGGACTGTGTTGTGCAGTCAGTTCTCCATAGGGGCTGTGTCCACTCCAAAGTCCTGTACAGTGTCCCAGTCCTAAAGGGGTGCTGTAGTGTTGTCCAGGGGGTGCTCTGTCCATCAGGGGTGCTCCCCCCAAGTGCTAAAAAATAATATATTTTCTGTGTTTGTGAATTGTGTGCGCAGTAGCCGCACGTGCATCAACAAAGTAGTGCCAAGCGTGCGCCTGTGTCATAAGTAAAGGGCCGGCTGGCTTGACCGTTAAGGGTGCTGTAACCCCCGAAAGTACACTCCAGTCCAAACCAAAAAAAAAATTATTTTCTGTGTTTGTGAATTGTGTGCGCAGTAGCCGCACGTGCATCAACAAAGTAGTGCCAAGCGTGCGCCTGTGTCATAAGTAAAGGGCCGGCTGGCTTGACCGTTAAGGGTGCTGTAACCCCCGAAAGTACACTCCAGTCCAAACCAAAAAAAAAATTATTTTCTGTGTTTGTGAATTGTGTGCGCAGTAGCCGCACGTGCATCAACAAAGTAGTGCCAAGCGTGCGCCTGTGTCATAAGTAAAGGGCCGGCTGGCTTGACCGTTAAGGGTGCTGTAACCCCCGAAAGTACACTCCAGTCCAAACCAAAAAAAAAATTATTTTCTGTGTTTGTGAATTGTGTGCGCAGTAGCCGCATGTGCATCAACAAAGTAGTGCCAAGCGTGCGCCTGTGTCATAAGTAAAGGGCCGGCTGGCTTGACCGTTAAAGGGTGCTGTAACCCCCAAAGTACACTCCAGTCCAAACCAAAAAAAAAAATATTTTCTGTGTTTGTGAATTGTGTGCGCAGTAGCCGCACGTGCATCAACAAAGTAGTGCCAAGCGTGCGCCTGTGTCATAAGTAAAGGGCCGGCTAGCTTGACCGTTAAGGGTGCTGTAACCCCCGAAAGTACACTCCAGTCCAAACCAAAAAAAAAATTATTTTCTGTGTTTGTGAATTGTGTGCGCAGTAGCCGCACGTGCATCAACAAAGTAGTGCCAAGCGTGCGCCTGTGTCATAAGTAAAGGGCCGGCTGGCTTGACCGTTAAAGGGTGCTGTAACCCCCGAAAGTACACTCCAGTCCAAACAAAAAAAAAAATTATTTTCTGTGTTTGTGAATTGTGTGCGCAGTAGCCGCACGTGCATCAACAAAGTAGTGCCAAGCGTGCGCCTGTGTCATAAGTAAAGGGCCGGCTGGCTTGACCGTTAAAGGGTGCTGTAACCCCCAAAGTACACTCCAAACCAAAAAAATATATATTTTCTGTGTTTGTGAATTGTGTGCGCAGTAGCCGCACGTGCATCAACAAAGTAGTGCCAAGCGTGCGCCTGTGTCATAAGTAAAGGGCCGGCTGGCTTGACCGTTAAAGGGTGCTGTAACCCCCAAAGTACACTCCAAACCAAAAAAATATATATTTTCTGTGTTTGTGACTTGTGTGCACTGTGGCTGCACGTGCATCAACAAAGGAGCAGCGCCAAGCGTGCGCCTGTGTCATAAGTAAAGGGCCGGCTGGCTTGACCGTTAAAGGGTGCTGTAACCCCCAAAGTACACTCCAGTCCAAACCAAAAAAAAAAATATTTTCTGTGTTTGTGAATTGTGTGCGCAGTAGCCGCACGTGCATCAACAAAGTAGTGCCAAGCGTGCGCCTGTGTCATAAGTAAAGGGCCGGCTGGCTTGACCGTTAAGGGTGCTGTAACCCCCGAAAGTACACTCCAGTCCAAACCAAAAAAAAAATTATTTTCTGTGTTTGTGAATTGTGTGCGCAGTAGCCGCACGTGCATCAACAAAGTAGTGCCAAGCGTGCGCCTGTGTCATAAGTAAAGGGCCGGCTAGCTTGACCGTTAAGGGTGCTGTAACCCCCGAAAGTACACTCCAGTCCAAACCAAAAAAAAATTATTTTCTGTGTTTGTGAATTGTGTGCGCAGTAGCCGCACGTGCATCAACAAAGTAGTGCCAAGCGTGCGCCTGTGTCATAAGTAAAGGGCCGGCTGGCTTGACCGTTAAAGGGTGCTGTAACCCCCGAAAGTACACTCCAGTCCAAACCAAAAAAAAAATTATTTTCTGTGTTTGTGAATTGTGTGCGCAGTAGCCGCACGTGCATCAACAAAGTAGTGCCAAGCGTGCGCCTGTGTCATAAGTAAAGGGCCGGCTGGCTTGACCGTTAAAGGGTGCTGTAACCCCCAAAGTACACTCCAAACCAAAAAAATATATATTTTCTGTGTTTGTGACTTGTGTGCACTGTGGCTGCACGTGCATCAACAAAGGAGCAGCGCCAAGCGTGCGCCTGTGTCCCATAAGTAAAGAGCCGGCTGGCTCATTTCTTAAAGGGTGGTGTAACCCACAAAGTGCACTACTCTCCAGCAAAAATAAAAAAATATTTTCTGTGTTTGTGTGCGCTTTAGCCGCACGTATATATATCAATATAACATAAATGGAGGACCAAACTTTCTCCGATAAAAATAAAATAGGGAAAGATCAAGAACCACTTCCTCCTAGTGCTGTTGCTGCTGCTGCTGCTGGGAGTTGTTCATCATCCCAGAGAGGAAGTAGGAACATCACTACTTTTACTAAACAATTGACCCTCCAACAGTCCCTAGCGATGAGGATGAAGTACGACAGCAGTCATCCTGAAGCAAAACGTATAACTGAGGCCTTGACTGCTATGTTGGTGTTAGACGTGCGTCCGGTATCCGACATTAGTGCAGTGGGATTTAGACAATTGATGGAGGTAGTGTGTCCTCGGTTCCAAATCCCGTCTAGATTCCACCTGCATCCTCAAAGCAGCAGCGACAAGCGTGCGTCTGTCTGTTAAAGGGTGGTGACACCCTCAAAGTGTGCTACACAAACAATAAAAATATTCTTCTTCTTTTTTCTGTCTATGTGAATTGTGTGGGCTGTAGCCGCACCTGCATCCTTAAAGCAGCAGCGATAAGCGTGCGTCTGTCTGTTAAAGGGTGGTGACACCTCAAAGTGTTCTACACAAACAATTAAAATATTGTTCTTTTTTTTCGGTCTTTGTGAAATGTGTTGGCTGTAGCCGCACCTGCATCCTTAAAGCAGCAGCGACAAGCGTGCGTCTATCTGTTAAAGGGTGGTGTAACCCTCAAAGTGTGCTCCACAAACAATAAAAATATTCTTTTTTTTTTTCTGTCTTTGTGAATTGTGTGGGCTGTAGCCGCACTTGAATCCTCAAAGCAGCAGCGACAAGCGTGTGCGTCTGTCTGTTAAAGGATTACATCGGTGACAGCATCCAAGTAGGCATGTCAGACAGTCCGTACCTGTACTGGCAGGAAAAAGAAGCAATTTGGAGGTCCCTGTACAAACTGGCTCTATTTTACCTGAGTTGCCCCCCCTCCAGTGTGTACTCCGAAAGAGTGTTTAGTGCAGCCGGGAACCTTGTCAGCGAAAGGCGTAGGAGGTTGCTTCCACAAAATGTGGAGAAGATGATGTTCATAAAATGAATTATCAACTCTTCCAGGGAGACCAGCCTCCAGAACGTACAGAGGGACCTGTGGTTCCAGCAGGGACGAATTAATACTCTGTGAGGATGAGGATGTACACACTGAAGAGGGTGAGGAATCGGTGGATGAGGAGGATGAGGATGACATCTTGCCTCCGTAGAGCCAGTTTGTGCAGGGACAGATAAATTGCCAGCTTGTTTTGTGGGGGCCCAAACGAACCAATCATTTCAGCCACAGTTGTGTGGCAGACCCTGGCGCTGAAATGATTGGTTTGTTAAAGTGTGCATGTCCTGTTTATACAACATAAGGGTGGGTGGGAGGGCCCAAGGACAATTCCATCTTGCACCTCTTTTTTTTCTTTGCATTATGTACAGTTTGAGGCCTAGTTTTTCAATGCCATCCTGTCTGCCACTGCAGTGTCACGCCTAGATGGGTCACGTGTTTGTGCCGCCCACTCGTGTCGCTTAGCATAGTCATCCAGCTACCTCGGTGCAACCTTTTGGACATAAAAACACTATTGTGAGGTGTGAGGTATTCAGAATAGACTGGAAATGAGTGGAAATTAAGGTTATTGAGGTTAATAATAGCATAGGAGCAGAAAAACCTACAAATTCTGTGATTTTAGCTGTTTTTATGCTTTTTTTCAAAAAAATACAGATCCAAAACACAAAACCCAGAACCCAAAACACGGAAGGGTGGTTTTGGCAAAATCAATCCAGATCCAAAACACGAAGAAAGATCCAGATCCAAAACCAAAACACAAAACACGAAAAGTGGCCGGTGCACACCCCTAATATATATATATATATATATATATATATATATATATATATATATTTTTTTTTTTTTTTATATATATATATATAGATAGATAGATAGATAGATAGATATAGGAGGGCACTGGATGCAGTTTTACAATACCCAGAGAAGGAGAGCCAGACATAAGCACATGTATGTATATATATTTATACACACACACACACACACACACACACAATACTACACATATATACACACACACACATGCGGCTGCAGACACTGGGGTGACAATATTTTACTTACCCCAAACTTCTGACAAGTCTTGCAAACTCCAAGAGGGATGTATCTGAGGGGAGGCGGAGCTGTCCCTCAGCCAATGCCAATTGGCAGTCTTCAAACGTGTAGTCTGTGACAGACACATCCAAGGCTCTTTAAGAGGAAAATTCCATTAAAAGATTAATCAACTGCATGAACCAAACAATAGAATTTTATTGTTTGTGGAAATAGTATTTGCATATGATAACTTGCAACTTCATTCAGAAATATGGCTCATCAACTATTGTATAAAACTATTCTATTTTTAAAGTGGAATAAAATAGGCTAGCTTTTTTAATAATGCATAACTAGTTCTATCCACACACAAATGATAATTATATATTATACACAAAATATATATCCATTTGGGAAAATTTATTCACTGAACTGTATTGGGTGTTATTTTATTTGTATTTTTAATGACACAATAACCAATGTATTTATTTGCTTCAAAATATTGCAATGTACAGGATGAGTTTGCTAGTCTGAGTGCCACCTGTAGATTACAGTGCATAGTACATGCAATACACAGAATAAAGTGACATGTATATTCTGCATGAGAACACCCTACCATAAATTCGATGGATATCAGAAGTCACAAATGCATTATGTAAACACATAAAAGCAAGATTGTAGCAGTGAAGGTTATTAAATACAGGTAATAGAATTTCATGGCAACTTGTAACATAAAAAATAATTTACAGAATGGGCTGAATTATTCCTTGTAATACACAGGTTTTTCCAAAGAACACTAAAGTGATATCACATACTCACGCTTGTAAGGATATTATTTACACTTGACATTCCTTGTGTATTATTCTGAACTAATCATTTTCAAAAATTTCTACTTTTTTTTTTATTTACTGACAAAAGGCATCAGTCAGTTGTTGAACTACCACAAATATAGGGGCTGCCACTGATTCACAGAACTTGTGCCAGCCAAAGCGCATGCCCACATCTCGAACATGAAATGTTTCTCCCGCCACCTGTATTTTATGTATCTCTAAAAATAGACTACATAAATGCAACATAAGGAAGACAGAAATTGTAGATCCAGCCTCTACCCTCCATAGATCAGAATCCCACTAAATACCTAATGGGGGGTATCCACTTAACGATTTAGCCAAGCGATTGCATGATAACGACATCGTTATCGTGCAATCGCTTGCAAATCGCGCATGCATCGGGCATATTTTGGTCAGAAACGACCAGCGATGCGCATGCCCGCTGGTCGCTTCTGACATCCGACATTGCCCGTACATGCAGGTCAACCTGACGATCTCGTCAGTTTCAGCATGTGCGGGGATGAGGGATGTGCCGGGACTGAACGAGTGGACGTTCAGTCTAGGCACATCACTAGCTATACAAACGACAGCACAATTGCAATTTCGTAATCGTGCTGTTGTTTGTATATCGTCAAGTGGATACCCCCCTTAAGCATTCGGAACCCTCAACGCTAATGGCCTGCACGAACTATGCGCTATTCAGAAACTGGTAGGAACCTATCTGCATAAAAGTCTACTGGCAGTCCTTGCCATTAGACATGGTGATGTCACCTTTATTTGATTGATTTTCTAAAAGAAATATATAATCATTACCACCAGTGTATCTTGTCTTTTGTCTCATCCTACCCTACAATGACTGATACTGTCTGACTGACCATATAATGGGTACAGGATCATAGAGAGCTGTTGTGTCTTCCCCTGCAACTCACCATCGCC
This sequence comes from Taudactylus pleione, assembly GCA_031769625.1. NCBI lineage: Eukaryota > Metazoa > Chordata > Amphibia > Anura > Myobatrachidae > Taudactylus > Taudactylus pleione. The sequence continues at coordinate 1,477,083 of JAUIMM010000185.1, forward strand.
TTTTTCTACACACTATAACGAGTTGCCCTATCCTCCACCTATACTTGTCCCTGTCCATGGTTATACTGCAATGTCTCTACTCATGCCATGTACTCATGTGATGGTCACTGTTGTGCGTTGTGTTTATGCTGTTTACATGTTTAAGTTTTGAGGTTCATCCCATGTGCAGGGCTGCGTAAATGGGATGCGTTGCACTGTACATGAAGCAACTAACAAGTGAAAGATAAAAAATGACATATTTGGGGGCGGCAGTTATGAAAATTTCCAACATCATCAGTTACTATGGATAACACCATTTACCTGTAGAACAAATTACGATGTCCCTCAAAATTATTTTAGAATACAGTTTACTAAACAAACCCAAAATTGGCCAGTTGAGCATCTACTATAGTAAAACCTCTGCTAAGCAGTAAATGAATTGCAGGAGTGAAGGAGTGATTGAGTCACATTACATCCTGGCACAAGTGGAAGGTAAAGTCTGTGTACACATTATTTATTCAGTCTAGCTATAGTGATTACATCCAGCTCACTCATTGTAATGTTATCAACTGCACTTCAGCATGTAAGTCAGTAAAACAACACAACACAAAGTTGGAAGAGTATTATAATCAGAAAGAAACAGTTGTGGTCAGAGCCTCTGTTCTGATATGTACTTTAATAGCTACAATATTTATTTTATTGCAGGTTGTATCATAGTTAAGCTCACACAGTACTAATACTTATTAACAGGGTGCCAATGCAAGAGTTTTGTTTGCTCTGCTTAGAAGTGCCACCTTTTCAGTAGGGCTGCCAAGTTTTTGAAATGACAAACCAGGATACCTACATGACCCAAAGTTTTACCAAGCTATAAATATGAGATATGGTAAGAATTTACCCTTGTTATCTATATTTCTACGAAGTCCATAGGGTTCCACAGGATACCTTGGGGTATAGGCAATGACGGCAGACATCGGGCACCTCAGAGTTAATTTTTCAGCCTCCCAGGGTGCACTGGGGTCCCTCTCCTATACCCCGCCCCCGAGCCAAGGCAAATCAGTTACGCAACAAGCCATAGGCCGGAGGAGGAGAAGAAAGAGAGAGAGAGGAAAGTCTGGAACACACAAGAATCACATTCTCACCAGAAGGAGACGGAAACACCAGTGACCAGAACAAAGCCCATCTGCAGTACAGGTGCAACATGGCGGGAGTCCTGTGGAACCCTATGGACTTCGTAGAAATAGAGATAACAATGGTAAGTCCTTACCATATCTCATATTTTCTACTTCAGGGTCCATAGGATACATTGGGGATGTCCCAAAGCAGTATCCTTTAAGGGTGGGGATGCTCCTGTGCTGAAAGGAGAATCCCCCACCCGAAGGAAGCATCCTGAGAGGCGAAGGTATCAAATGCATAATACCTGACTAAGGTATAGACAAAAGACCATGTGGCTGCCTTGCAAAGCTGAACAGCAGAGGGACCACAACGAGCTGGCCACGAAGGATCCACAGACAGAGTAGAATGAGCTTTAACAGAAGATGGTACAGGAAGGCCCTAATGAATGTAAGCCTCAGAAATCGCCATGCAAATCCACTCTGCCAAAGTCTGCTTAGTGGCATGCCAACCCTTCTTACGGAATGAAAGAGGACACAGAGTCAGACTTCTGAAATTAATTAGTACGGTCAACATTAATCTTTAGAGCACGTACCACATCCAAGGAGGCCACACCAGCTGAGAGGTCTGGGGAATTAAAGGCCGGTACTATAATTTCCTCATTAATGTGGAAACTAGATACCACCTTAGGTAGGAAACCAGGGCGAGTGCGAAACACTGCTCTATCCCTATGAAAATTCAGAAAGGGAGGGCGACGTGAAAGAGCCCCCGCATCTGACACCCTTCTGGCCGAAGCAATGGCCAGAAGAAACACAGTCTGAGCTGTAAGCTGTTTTAAATCCACTGAGTCCAGTGGTTCAAACGACGGTCCTTGGAGAGCCCTCAGGACCACAGCCAAATAGGCTAAATACGAAGTACACCTTGCATAAAGGTGCGGACATCAGGAAGGGTAGCAATCCTACGCTGAAACCACACTGATAGGGCAGAAACCTGCCCCTTCAGGGAAGCAAGGCGAAGACCGTGATCTAAGCCCGCCTGTAGGAAAGCCAAAACCCTGGATATCCTAAACACCTGAGGATAATCGCCTCTAGGTCGACACCATTCAAAGAAAGTTTGCCACACTCTGTGGTAAATTCTTGCAGAAGCAGGCTTCCGAGCTCTGAGCATGGTGTTAACTACAGAGCCGGAAAAACCCCTGGACCTCAAAAGAGCTGTCTCAACCACGTCGTCAAAGGCAGACAACCCAGGTGTGGGTAATGGCAAGGACCTTGAGACAATAGGTCCAGACGTTGAGGCAACATCATCGGAGTGTCTATGGAGAGACTCCAAAGATCTGAGTACCAGTGACCGTTGGGCCACGCTGGAGCTATCAACAGGAGCGTGTCTCCTTCTTGTTTGAACTTCTGAAGTACTCAAGGAAGAAGGGAGAATGGAGGGAAGAGGTACGCGAACTGGAGGGTCCACCGGACCAACAGAGCGTCTACCAGAAGAGTCTGCTTGTCACTTGTTCTTGACTCGTACATAGACAGCTTGTTGTCTTGTCAGGAGGTCATGAGGTTTATCTCTGGAAGGCCCCACTTGTGCATCAGGAATTAAAACACCTCCTGGTGAAGCAACCATTCCCCTGGATGCAAGTCCTGATGGCTGAGGACTCCTGGTATGAACACTGCCGAGACAGCTGGGAGATTGCCTTCCGCCCAAGTCAGAATGCGGAACACCTGTGTCAGGGCCGCCTGACTTCTTGTTCCTTCTTGGCGGTTTATGTAAGCCACTGTGGTGGCGTAGTCTGACTGGACCTGCACGGGTTTTTCGTGAAGAACTAGTCTAGCTTGCTGAAGAGTTCTGACTACCACTCAAAGTACCAATATGTTGATTGGAAGAGCAGATTCTGCTGAGGGCCACCTTCCCTAAAGAAGTGTGGACCTGTCACAGCCCCCCAACCTTGGAGACTGGCGTCCGTCGTCAGGAGGACTCAGTCTGAAATCCAAAAGGGGTGTCCCTTGTTGAGGTGGGCCATCTGTAGCCACCAGGCCAGAGACAGCTGTACCTGTGGAGAAAGTACCATTATCAGTGTCTTTATCCGATGGGGCAACTCATTCCATCTGGAGAAGATCAACTTCTGCAGATGTCTGGAGTGAAAACTGGGCATACTCTACCATGGTGAACTTCGACACCATGGACCCCAGTAACCTCATTGCCGAGTGAAGGGACACTCGGCAACTTTGAAGACAAATATAGATTTTTGCCTGTAAAGCAGAGATCTTTTCCTCTGTTACAAAGATTCTTCATTGTCTGTGAGGAACTACTTCCACTTTATTAGCCAGTCAGGAGTCTGCAACACAGATATTGTCCGTTGCAGAAGGCCCTGAAGTACCCCCAAAGACCCTGCTAATAGCAGAATGTGGTCTAGATAGGGTAACAGGCGGACCCCCTGCATCCGCAGGTGGGCTGCCATAACTGCCACGACCTTGGTAAACACCATAAGTTCTGTGGGAAGGCCAAAGGGCAGTACCTGAAACTGGAAAGTTAATTGACCACTGCGAACCTGAGGGACAGCTCGTGAGCTAAAGCAACTGGGACATGAAGGTAGGCATCCTGAATGTCCAAGGACACTATAAAATCCCCAGGCTCCATAGTAAATATGATGAAACGCAGGGTCTCCATCCTGAACCAAGGGACCCTCAAAGACTTGTTGAGGGACTTGAGGTTAAGAATAGGCCGGTAGGACCCATAGGGTGTCAGAACCAGAAAGGGGTCGGGTGTAAAACCCTGTTCCTCTCAGAGGCAACAAAACAGACACTATAACCCCCTCTGGGAACATAGAGTGCCCTACTTTCTGGAATTCCAGGGCCTTGTCTTGAACTGACTGAAGGCCTGTGGTGAAAAACCAGCTGGGAGGCCTTCTGCGGAGGGAGAGGGCGTACCCGTGAGAGACCACTTCTCCTACCCAAGTGTCTGTAGTAGTCTGATACCAGCACTGGGTGAACTGAAGAAGTCGGCCTCCCACACTGGGGTCCCCCAGGAGGAGGCCTGTCCCATCAGGACTGTTCTATGGATTTAACCTGGGCCCAACAGGGCCAAAAGGACAAAGTCCCAGACCCTGAAGGAACTTGGGCCAATGGTAGACACGTGGATTTAGCTGCTGCCTAAGTTTTCCCAATTTTTTTCCAGATCAGGGCCAAAGAGAACCTTACCATTACAGGGTAAGCATTCCAACACTTTCTTGGAGTCTGCATCAGCTCTCCATGAGCACCACCACAGGGAGCGGCGTCACTGCTGCCGAGGAAATTCTAGGAGTGAGGAGACCTATAACTAAGGCTGCCTCATTAACATATATGGATCCAAGGCATCTGCCCCCTATTCCATTCTCTGGCTACCCAGCTTAGTCATAGCTGATCTGGAAGCCTCCCCCTGTAAGGGAGTATATGGACTTCCAACAAAGTACCACTTTGCGATATGTAGCATTCGAGAGAACATAGGCAAGGTTGCAGAACTCACTAGGCATGTAATGAACTACAGGAATGGATAACCTGCAGTTAACATTCCTGTGATATCACTGACAAAGGGAATTCTGCAGAATACCCTTTACACATAAAAGTTTTGCGCCCGCGAAACCTCGCTTTTGTGAAAAGGTCTCGCTTTGGCGAAAAAGTATCACGCAGGCGAATCCCAGATCACCTACATAGCGTGGCATACATGCGAAATTTCAACGCCGAAGCGAAGAGTAGGTGAAAGGGCGCAATATGCTGATTCCGCCTAAAGCGTACCCCATGTTGGCTTAAGGGAAATCTCTGCAACATGGACTGGAGGTAGTAGTCAGTCTCTGTACAAGGTAGAGAGAGAGACACTACTGTGACCACTGCGTGAACTACCAAGGAGGGAGAATTAGCAGTTTCTCCCCACATACCTGCATTGTAATTAACAGGTAGAGTGGAGCAGCAGGGTGTAGGTCATACCTGCAGGCACAACCGCATGGTAATAGCACACAGCATGCACTGGGTATAATGCGACCACATAGCATATACATACATATATACTCATTACAGTAGAAAAGCAAAACACTAGTCCTGTCTGTTGCTTGTCAAGCCGCAGGAACTGACTGCATAAATATGGCAGAGTGCAATACCAAGTCTCACAAATACATATACTATATAAATGTGAGAAACCCTCAGTGTTCACATCACCCTCCGCTAACACTACTGATCATGTGGTACGTTTTAGCTGAGGAGAATAATCACGTTCACTCTCAGACATGATGAGTGTAAACGATGTGTATGTGACGCACCACACAGAACAAACACTTTTCATTTTAACTGTGAGGCAATAAGCACCCCTGCAGCACCGCACTGCAAGGGAGAGAAAAACCGGGATAGTAAAATGGCTGACAGTCAGCAGTGAAAGTACAGTCAGACAGCGCTAGCATATAGAATCACATACAATGCAGAAGTAAATCACCTGCACTACAAGCACTATGATCAACTACGCAGACACAGAGCCTGGTAGGAAACAGTGCTGCATACACTGACCTCAGCGGAGGAGAGGTATGTGGGGGACCCGGACCGCGATGCCCCCTGTATCAGAATCCAGCAGCGTTCACCACTTTTATAAAATGGCCGCCGAGGAGCTGATAGGAGACAGGCCCGAGGGAGGAACGCTGCCACAGCCCGCCAGACCGATGTGGAAAGGCACTGTGCAGCGGGGGAGGCGCTGCCTGTGAGACAGGGAAAGCACACACACCTGGCATGCTATTAACCCCTGGGACGCTGGAGCATTTTCCATACTGCCGCAGCCCGCTGTCCCTGGTGGTCTAGTGGAAGTGGAGGATCAGTACCTTGCTCCATGCGCAGCCTGTCCCCAGGGAGCCCCCTGCCTATGGACAAATAAGACTGTGAATCGGTGGTAACCCACCACGGGTTCCCATCGCTTACCTGAATCCCCGTGAATCCGGCCACAGTCTGGAATACCGGGGTCCCCGCTAGCTGAGACCCTGTTACCCGCCAGCATCCCCAGATCAGTACCGGCGTTCTGGCCTGGCGAGGTGAAGGAGCGGCAGCATGGACCTCTAATCAGCTTCTCCATGCTGCCCGCTCATATCATCATAGCAAAAGCTGCTGGAAGAAAACTTCAGGGGCTGTCCAACAGCCCCCCTCTGAAGAGAGCATCCGACTCCGAGCCGGGCACCTACGAAACTGATTTGCCTTGGCTCTGGGGTGGGGCATAGGAGAGTGACCTCAGTGCATCCTGGGAGGCTGAAAAATGTACTCTGAGGTGCCTGATGTCTGCTGCCATCGCCTATGCCCCAAGGTATCCTGTGGATACCTTATGGACCCTGAAGTAGAAAATACAATTCATACTCCTTTTAATTTGGATGCATCAGGAGTCAGAACTTGGGGGGCACTGACAGTGAACTTATCACTGGGAAACCAGGACCCACAGGACATTTACCTGTAAGCAACAAACATATACACCAGTTGTGTCTATTCCCAAAAAAGCTTACATTTTCAGATTCATATATTAAATATTTATTTTATTTTGGCAAATGACATCAAATGTTTGAAATATAACAGTTACATTTCTGATTACACTACTATACCATTCTATTAATAAGTAATAAGAGGGAAATGATAGCCATTAAATCACCATGCCAACTTTGAAATGTTGGATGAATAGTAGCATCTTTAGCCAACTGATGCCATAGCAATACATTAAAATCAAAGCATGAAGTACTTCATAACTGCAAATCCACTTATATTTTTTTATTATCTTTTCTCTATAAGTACATATAACAGCCTAATGTAACCAAACAGTTGCTTTATAATATTTTTGATATGAAGGACTCAAATAAAGGTGCATACATACGGTCAGATGTGTCAGATGAACGTTTGAACGATTTGAACTACGAATGAGTTTTGACTGCATTAAAATGAATGGAATCGTCGAAATCTGACTGCAAACACACCAAATGTCAGATATCATTATCTGACAAGCGGGAACGCGCATCGTTCATCGTTCATCTGACAAACATGTCAGATATGTCAGATTTTCCTTCAGATATGAATGATTGAATGATTTTTAAAATCGTTATCGTTCAGATCTGAAGAAAAATCTGACCGTGTGTATGCACCATTACTGTATTGTATGATTTCTCTGAATCCAGGGAGAGGTGCATAGAAGATGACACTCTCTTAACTGCATAATTAATATGTTTAAGGATCTTCTGGTGCCATATGGGGATTGTATACTATCAACAAACTTGACCATTTGTTATTAGGAGAGGAGGCATGGATAGTGACCTAGTAGCAATCCCCTTAAATTTTAAGATCTGTATTAAGGGCCTGATTCAGAGATGGACGGAATTGCGGAGCTAAACACAAGCGGCTGTGCAATTTCATCCATCTAAAATACAAAGACAGCAGGATGTGCCTGTAGGAAACAAGACACCTCCTTGCTGCATCTGCGATCCCAGTTCTGCAACAGAGGTTGCAGCCTGGGATCACCATCGCAACCATTGGTCGCCATGGTTGCCCCTTTGGCCAGGCCAGGTAGCTGAAGCTTATCGCAGCCTGGCTGGGTCCTGGCAGCTTTCTAGGCCTGGAAATCTGCTTTCACCGATGCAGACCCTGGCTTCGTCCCTCACGGAAAATAGAGACCACACGTCCCCATTTACAGGAACGCTGCCCAGGAATGCTCCCACTCCGCCTCCCAAACGCTGCAGCCTGTCAATCAGGCTGCGGCTGGGAGGCACTTCGAGCAGACTCGCAAACGGAGGGCTGCACATACGCAGTCTTCTAACAATCGGAGATGTGCGCTAATCATCAGGTTAGTGTACATCTCTGTATCAGGCCCTGAGCATGGAGATCAATCTAAATTTGTAATGCCTCTCTAAAGATTTTCTTGATTTAGGAAGAGTTACAACTGTAACGTTAAACATTTTATTGGGATTTGGGATTTTAGAATACAGTGTTAAATAGTTAAGGTAAGAAGTTACGCTGGGTATACAATATATCTTTATCGAACACATCGTATAGCGTGCATGTCCAATATTTAGTTAACAATGGTTCTGCTGTGCTGCACATCCAATGGGACGATGCAATGAACGACGCAGTGCTGTCACATGCAGCATGTAACAACGCATTGTGCCGCCGTACACCAGATTCTGCACTGTGTATAGCGTGCACAATATATAGTTACATCGCTGGGTACACATATATAGTGTATACCTAGTTTTGGATGTAACTTCGTTAAAAGAATATTAAAAAAAAAAAAAAACACACACACACACGTGACAGGTACTGTAAGCAATTTGAGAGCTTTAATAATAATGTCCAGGGCAGATGAAATAATCAAAGCAGCATATTATGCTTTTTAAATTGCATTGTAACGGATTAGCCTTGTACCCTTTCATGATTATTTTGCCCAAAAATATACAGCTGTCTTCAAACACCTATCACATTTGCGCCAAATGGCGCAAGATACCATACGCTATTCCCATTCTGCGTACTTTTTCCTCAATTTTGCAATCTGGGGATTCTGAAGGTTGCTTCAGAATCCCCAGAGCTGGACTGTAACACCATAGTGTGATAAAGTCAGAAGGCCATGAGGGTCACCTCAGGGGGGCTCCCCTGCTCACCAGGAGATGAAACCACTCTTGGGAAAGAGACTAGTCCCCGGGATGCACGTCGTGACGGTTGAGGACTCCCACTTCCCAATGGAGAGCTCCTCAAATGAATGCTGCCGAGATGGTCGGGAGGAAACCCTCGGACTATGTCCAAAAGTGTGACATACCTGTCATTGTCACCCAACGAACAGTATTGCTAAAAAGGAAGCCACTGTCCTGACCCTGTTGGACTGAACCTTTTCAGGTTCACCGGGAAACAAGAGTTATGCCAGAGTAAGTTAATTGACAGGGTGGAATCGACAGACGTCCAACTGCACTGAAATGGATGCGAACCAGACACTGTCCACCCGGACAGGGACCGGCTTGCCTCCAGGGAGAGCATCATCGTTTGAACAGTGATCCGACAGAAAAAACTCGTTCCATCTGGAGATGAGCCAATTATGGAAAGGCCTGGAATGGAACTGACCCCATTCCACCCTCCAAAGGCAGACACTGAATATTTGACCATGCATCCCTGAGTGTAAAGACATATGTTGACTGCGTAGACAACCACGTACTCCTAATGGAAGAGTGGAGATTCCGTTTTACGCCAGAAGAATTCTCAGATTCTGAGAATCCAGCCGGGCTCCTAGATGAAGAATACCCAGAGAGGGATGCAGGGAGGACTTTTTCCCCGTTGATTAAACGTCTGCACCCTGAAGAAGCCACGGTCATACTGACCTGGCTGTAAAGTACCCCGGTGATCGCGCTAAGAGGAGGAGGCCATCCAGGTACAGGAGCATTGGGATATACTGAACAGGAGAACTGTCAGAAAATCCAAAACGTTGACGACAGTCCCAACAGGCAGAGCCCGAAAAATTGTAAGTGTTGCTGTGATACAGCAAACCTCAGCCCATGCTGATGAAAGGTCTCTGTAAGTACCCGTAGGCACGTGTCCCTTATATCCAGTGATACCATAAAGTCTCCAGGTTCCAAACATCGTATGATGGAGCATAGGGATTTCCTCCTGAGCCCAGGTAGCTTTAGGAACTGGTTCAGGGAATTGAGACAGAATAGGCCAAAGAGGACCATTCAGCCACCGCACCAGAAAGAAAGCAGAACAACCAGTCCCTCGCTGAGATAGTGGGGGTGGCCTAATTAGCTCCGCTTACCGCAACAACTGCATAGCTTTCTGGATTTGTAAGGCCCTGTTCGGGTCTGAATAAGGGCCCGCGTACCATCACATGTAAAGAGGCCATCTGAGCAAAGAGAGGGCGTACCCTCCTACCCACTTAGCCGTGGCAACTTGACACTAGTACCGGGCGAACTGAGAAAATCGGTATCTCCCAGTTGTAGGCCTGTCCAGTCAGGCTGAAGATATATCCGTAGGTTCAGAAGCAGGATCGGCTGGCAGTCCAGGCCTGCTCGGTACTGGATATGTCGGCCCTTGTACAGGCCAACAGTCTACGAAGAAACAGACCTTTAGGCTGACCCAGAGGACAAAAAGACTTAACAGACTTAGTCTGAGGCCTTGTAGTGGGCATAGCTGAAGGCGGTAAACTTGTCGTTAGTAATACTGCCAATGTTACTACAATCTTGTCAAGGTCAGGACCAAACAAGATCTACCCTATAGATGGTATCTGCACCTCTGCATTCCCAGAGCGCAGCCATAGGGTATTAAGGAGGATACAGTCGCAGCCGGAACTCTGAAAGTTAGGAGACTGGTATCCAATATAGGCATTTCCACCTATGACAACTGCATATAGTACGTGAGCGACCAAATACATTTGAACCCCAGACGTGTTGGAGGGGAAAAAACGTTACAAATGCATCAGCCCAGTATGCAATAGTATTAACCAACCATGCTATAGCCATGGTAGGATTGGTAACAACCCCTGAAAGCGAGTATACTGATTTCAGGCAGAGATACCACCTACGGATCCGAAGAATCCGACCACGCAGGAATGGGAGGCGTAGTAACGTCTGTAATCAGACGAGTAACACACCCATCCACCCCAGGAGGGGGTCGTGATGACCCTCAGGGAATTTGGGACAGAAGGCCAAACGCTGTTGTAATACCTCGTATCTGGCAACAGCCAGAGTCCGCCATGCAATCCACCTGCTAGTCAGCATCAGGGAACCCGAAAGCATGTAAGACTGAGGGTGTATGATACTGGTGCAGGTCAACATTCACTCTAACCAGAATGGACCTGCTACCAGCCCTAAAACAGGGATAATAATACCTGAAATAGGCTTCCCACTGTGTAAGAGGTAAAGAGCCCAAAACAGTATCCAGTTCACGGCAGAGACAACTGGGAAGTAACCACAGGGCGTCAACCACGCCAATTTGCCTGCAATTAGAAAACGACATCCACCCAGGGTGGCTGTTGTGGTAATCCCTGCAAGGGGAATGACAGACTATTGTGGCACAAGGGGAAGCCTGTGTCACAGGGGGAGAGTGCAAGAAACTGCGAGATACCCTGAGATGAAAAGGGCAGTATGGTGAAGTAACCCCAAGGGAGGTACAACAATGGGGCCCGCCCGGCGATCCGCAATTGAGAGGATCCCGAGAAAACAAACCGCCCAAGGGGGTCGTGAAAGGGGCCGGCACCAGAAGACGCCACATACAGAACCCTTTATGAGTCAAATCCTCCGCACTAAAACCTGCAGCACATGACTTGTAGGATAGTAAAAATGGGTGCAGTATAACGCTCCATCTCCTGGTCAGACATATCTGACCAACCCTCTTGGCGGAAATATCAAGCAGCGCTATACTGGTCCTGACTGATGCCAAAAATTAGCTGCAGGGACCCATTTTCAGCGTATGCAACACACAGTTCCATCTAAAATATGGCAACGTGAGACACGCAACAGTATGTGACAAACCTCAAAAATATTAACAAGTATATAAATGTGAGGTCTCAGAACCACCCTAAGTACAGCTGTATTAGGGCAGATAAAGAAAAGGGATAGATATACACTGACAGGTTAGAGAATAAAGTACAGACAGTCAGCACTAGCATAAGTCACAAACAATGCAGATATATACATATATACAGAAACATGTCATATAATATACTGCACTATGTCACTGCATTCAACTTACCCAGATTCAGTGTCTGGGAAGGCTACAGCGCTGTGTACACTGACCTGATGGTAAAGGTACGCAGGGGGACTAGACTCACTGCCATCTCCGGAGCTCTGCTGCTGCACATAGAAAATGGCCGCCTGGAGACCTCAGAAGAAGCGTGGCCGGCGGAGGAAGCAGCTCAGCGACGCCAGACTATAATACGGAAAGGCGCGCTGAGCTGAGGGGAGGAGCCGCTGTAACAGGGAAGGCTTGCTCCCCTGGCCGGCTATTAACCCACGGGACGCCGGCTCCCTGCGCCGATCGTTAAGTCCCTGGTGGTCTAGTGGACACACGGGATATGGGGGGCCCACCGCCACTGCCGGCGCCTCCGGTCTGTCCCGAGACCGGGGGCACAGGACTGCATTTGAAATGCGCGGATCACCGCAACCGGTGATCCGCAACCTTACCTGCTCCCCGTGGATCCGGCAGCAGTCCTGGGCGCCCACAGAGTCCGGCTAGTACAGACTCTGGGGTCCCGCTGAGATCCCCAGATCTGTACTGGCGTCTCAGCGCCAGCGGGGTGACGGAGCGGCAGCTTAGACGTCCTATGGACAGTCCGATGCTGCTGCTCTGAAGAGTCCAAAGTCCATGAAAAAAACTTTGTCCCTAAAAAAAATAAAAAAAGCTTAGAGGCTGCTAATCAGCTCCCCCTGCGCTAACGGTGACCCGACTCAACTTAAACTGAGGTGCCTCTGGCTTGGGGGTGGGGTTATAGGGAGAGTGGAACCAGTGCATCCTGGGAGCTAAAAGCTTTAACTGCGTTGTACCCGGATTTGGTTCCCAACCTATACCCCAAGGTCAACCCTGTGGACCCCCTATGGACCCTGAAGTAGAAAAAATAGCTGCTTCTGGGTTTCAGTGTCCTCTCTAAGAAAATGATACTCACATATATCTATCCTCCCTGCATCTCTCAGCATCTATATTAGGTGTTGCAACTTCAAGTTTCATCTTTAAAAAAATGAGCTAATAATCTTTCCATCAACCAAAGGAAGCTACCTGGCATCTCTATTTCTGCTATAAAGAACAATAATAAGCCCAAATATTCAAATTAGATGTCCTCCGAAACCCAGCACTGTACTTCATTCCCCAGATTCAATCCACCTCCAAACCCATACACATGCATCTAAGGCAGATTTCCAGAACACACACGTATATCACTCAAGACAAACATGAATACTGCCCCCAAAACAATATTACTGTATGATAATCATACAGCCCCAACTAAGCATTTTTATTGCAATCTAGCTGGACCAATAAGCAATCTATAGCACATAACCTTTTATGTCAAAGTCCTGTTTTCCTATAGATTGTAAACTGGCATGAGAAACCAGTTTGTCTTTTCATTAATAATCTTCTATTATTGCATTTGCACAGTGCTGTGGAATATGTTGGCACACTATAATTTTTTATATTAAGTATGTCTGGGCTTGCATAGAGTATTATTAAGGGTGATAAACAGTTACCCTTCTCTGGGCTTTTAAGTAGTGGACGTTGGGTATTAAAGAGATAGCCAGGTACCATAGGATTTGCATATAGTAGCCACTACCCTGTGTGAGGCTTTGTAAGTAGGCTGGGACTGCTGATATAATATGTGTGCCTTAATTTATATATGGTGCTATTGTTACTGTTCTTGTTGGCAATGCCTACTCAAACAAGGAAGTAGTAGTACTCTCACAAGACCTACCCATTATGAAGCCTGAGTCGTAACCATAGATGGAACCTTCTGAGAGAAATAGATTCAGTGCCTTGAACTATGTTGGTTTTCAGGCACTTCCAAGTCTCACCCCCCAGTGTTAGCGGAACAACAATACACAGAAAATAAACAGTAATAATATAGAGAGAGAATGAGATGTGTGCAGTACATACTTGGCCATTACACGCCTTACGTTGTTTGCAAACAAAGCAGGGTTCTTCTTCTCTTCTTCAGATGGAGTATAGATTGGAAGAAACTACGGTGTGAAAAAGAAATGGAAAATGCACATGAAGATCTATTGTTTATTGTTTGGATATTAGCGCCTATATGTATTGAGTAGGTTGGGATTGAAACATATATAAACGACAACCATTAACATCATCATAGCTCCTACAGTCAGTCATCCACTTTGATCCAGAACCCCCCACATGACCTCCATCATCTATTCTACTTAATTACCTCCCCTCTATAAGTCCACACATAGCTTTACATATGTTCACTTTCTACACTCACACCCCCCACTGACCCCAGGACCAACATTGCTGTGACTGGATCATATAGTACATCAAGAACCTTTGCCAGAATGTAGCTCTTATTCTCAGGAATTTGATTCATATTTCCCTATAGTTTGTAAAGTTCTCATTAAACAGTTTCATCAATTGTGTATATTCATAAATGTTAATAAATAATGTCCCACATCTTTTGAGTGTATAGTTGCATTACTACAAAAAGCTCCTACAAAGTAGCACCCTGCCTTATTTTACTAAAGTGGTGCAAAAAGTAACTATGTATTGTTACTCACAGCAACCAAATATCAGCTTTTAGCATATAGAATTAAAAAGAGGGGCATGTCACTACTCTTTTCACTATAAATATGAGCGATAGTGGTTTGTGATGTTGTAGTTTTGAAGAGTAAGATGACATGTTAATTTGCAACCAAATCCGCTATTCCAACTGCCAGAATGCCAAAAGAAGGATCCGGGGTAAGTATGCGCGTTAGCCCGGGGAAGGAAGGGGTTAGGTTTAGGAACCCCTGGGAGGGGGGGGGGGATTAGAATTAGGCACCCACGGGGAGGGTTAGGCTGCGGGGAGGGGGGATTAGGGTTAGGCACCACCAGGGGGAGGTTACTATTAGGTACCTCCCCGGGACAATTAGGTTTAGGGTGCGGAAAGGGGGAGCTAGGGATAGGCACCACCAGGGGGAGGTGAGGCACCCCCTAGGTAGGTTAGGGTTAGGCACCACTAAGGTAGTCAGCCATCGGTATTTCATAACCAACCGGTGCAATAGTACAAAATCCTATTTTTCACCATTCCCACTTACTTTGTCATTCTGACACTGCCCGGGATATTATAGGACCTAAAGGTGCTAGGGTAACTTAAGATACTAGGCTAAAAAAAATTGAAATCTAGATTCCTAATTTTATAAACAAAACCACAGTGGTAGAAATGTATTTGTGTAATAAGAAAACATGGAGTGTGTCATGTGTCTGTGAGCATAGCGTCACAATTTTTTGTGTTTAGTCTCCTTTAAAAGGCCACTATTGGACATAGCCTTGTTAATTGTGGTGCCCTCTCACTGCTCCACATCCAACAACCTGTATATTGGGGCAGCCCTGCAAGCAACATTGCTTACAGACCATCTCTTTCGATTTGACAGCTCACCATATCATATTGACAATGTCCTTAGAGTTGAGAAATTTGTTACAATAACAATTTGAATACTCAAACTGAACATTGCCCTTGACGAAACACGGTTGCTGGTCGGTTAAGCAATCAGGAAAATATGTTGTAGTCGCGTGGCCATTATTTTTAGTATTTTGAAATTGCAATTTAGCAATGTAATTGAAAACAACTCTTGGGTATTTTATTTTGTTTGGGAAGCAAAGGAGTGTATGCAGGGGTTAAAGTGGTCAAGACTGGGGTGGAACTGAGGCCCTGATTCAGAGCCGGATGCTCTTTGTGAGCGCTCGCTCCGAATCTGGGCCGCCTGTTTTTTTTTTTTTTGGCCGGCCTCCAGGCCACTCGCTAAGCTGTCAGTGACCACCCACAGCATTTGCGAGCGGCCGGGTGATGGTCGCGACCATCGGGCTTGCGACAAGACCCTTGTGGTAGGGTCTTGTTCCCGCAAGCCCAGCTAATAGAGCAGGAGGCTCACTACTGACATCACGCGTGATGTCAGTAGGGCCGCCCTCAAACGGCAGGCGTTCGGTTTGGTCAGCCACCCCCCCCCCCGCGCCTACAAAACGGGGCGAGCTGTCGATCAACAGCCGCCCCGTTTTGTTGCAAGCCCCGGAAAGAGTGATTTCTCGCTCACTGCGGGGCTTGCGCATGCTCACTGCCAGGCCTTCGACCTGCTTGCGAGTGAGTCTGAATCAGGCCCTGAGTTCCGTCACCTCTAATGGTAGGTGGAACTAGTTCCTGCACAGAAGTCCCACAGACAGAGAACCACTCTCTGTCTTCCTAGGAAGTCTCAATTTCTTCAGAGGTCTCTCATTTCAGAGAACCAGCATATATTTAAGGAAAGAATCAAGCGAAGGCAATACATAGGGGTTGTAAAAAACATTAGGCATCCAAGTGACATAGACTAGTTTGTGGGGACCCTATTAAAAAAAACCTCAGAGGCACGGCAGAAAAAGAACACTGATGATATAGAACTTTTTTTTTCTTTTTAAGTGACCTAACATTGTAGTCTCAGCTGATGGCAGGATTGCTAAAAAAAAGCATCTAAAATGTATTTCACACTGTCATAGCCCCAAAAGCTTCTCGGGCCTAGGCGGCCCTCAGGCCCCCCGCCATTCACTTTACCGTTTCCTATATACAATAGTGTGTGTGTGTGTGTGTGTGTAAAGAACAGTTTTTACATTTGGTTTGGCCTGTCAGACTAGCATGGGTATAGCAGGGGGATGGGTAGTAGGCGGCGGTGGAGATGAGTTCCACCACCTCTCCAGGACCACTTTAAGCCCTGAGTGTATGACTCAGTAATGAGGGATAAGAAAGATTGTCTCTCTGAATCGTTGAATAAAGTCCTTATAAAAGTGGGTACCAAGTTGTGGTAAAGCAGCTGATAATCATCTGACAGACGGTCAGGACCCAGTGACTTATAGCGGGATTAAACTAAACCTAACAAAACTATGTTTTCATATTAGCTCCATATTGCTTAGGAACAAAAATAGTAACTATGTACCTTGGCAGAACCATACTACACTGCAGCTGGGGCAGATGCAAACTGTGCAGAGAGATTTAGATTTGGGAGGGGGGTGTACAAACTGATATCTAAATTGCAGTGTAAAAATAAAGCTGTGCAGCATTTGTGGGCTACATGCAAAAGCAGCCAGTATTTATCCCACATGCAAACAAAGTAAACACATTTGCATCCCTTGCATTACAACATGGTTTGTACAGATGCACAGTTATATGCTCTTTTGTGCTTTACTCCCACCTCAAAATCAGGCCCATAGTGTACTAGGTACTTCAGATTAGTATAAAGATGTAGATAAAGCGTAACGATGCATGGCTATGGTCACTCGTATCGGACCTGTCTTTTTGTGCATACTGCATACTTTTTCCTCAGTTTTGCTTCTTAGCTTGCTCAGAGAGTGTACTAGGTACTTAGGATTAGTATATTTGTAGCAAAGGAATTGGTATAAGGTCTTAGATTAGACATAATGATGCATGGTGTGGGTGACTCGTGTCAGATCAGTCTTTTGCCTTTTTACCCTGAATGGGGGGCTATTTGGCGCAATTTGGAGATAGGTGTATGTGAACACATCTCTACATGATCTATTTTAATAAATGTAAGAAACTTCATGTTTTAAATATTAATAAGCCTTTTCCTGGAACCTTTGAAACAGTGAATACAAAGTGGATATTAAAAATGATAAAAATTCAAAATAGGACTGTTTAATAAAGTATAAAGTACATGGAAGTAATAAACAGATATTGTATACTGACTTATTTGAGCTCTACAGTCTCAACTTCTTTTGATTGGTGGCTCATAACCTCATAAAGGGTGGGTGTTTTTTATTTATTTTGTAGCAGTGCAATATTAAAACTAGTTAAGCTAGTAAAAGTCTCTTGTGGTATATTATTGATACAAAGGATGTTTATTTATAGATTAGATCCAGTGACTAATGGAGCATACACACGGTCAGATTTGTCAGACTTGTCAGATGAACGATTTGAACGATTTTACCAAAGTTTTGAACGATTTGAACGATTGAACGATTTTTGACTGCATTAAAATGAATGGAATCGTCCAAGTCTGACTGCAAACCCATCAGATGTCAGATATCGTTATCTGACAAACGGGAACGCGCATCGTTCATCGTCCAGGCATGTCAGATATGTCAGATTTTCCTTCAGATATGAACGACTGAACGATTTTTACATCGTTATCGTTCATATCTGAAGGAAAAATCTGACCATGTGTATGCACCATAAGTTTAAATTTGTGGCACAGACTTTCACAGAAACAAGCCAGCGTGTGCTGAGGAATTTAGAATAACACAAAAACACACAACACCCGCACAGACTTAAAGATTTTGAAATGTTTTAAATTTCTTAGGCTTCCCTATTATCCTATATTTTTATATGTTTATTTATCAATATATATAGCTCTCATATTATTAGGGAGGTGCACCCAGGAACAAGGTAAGTATACTGAGAAAAGAAGAGGAAAAAAAAAGTATCCCTACACGGGGCACTCATGAGCCACATATTGATATTTAATAATGATGTTTATTTATCATTTGGGGATTCAACAATTTTCTAAAATGTAGCTTTTATGTATACAATTAAAAGTTACCAGTGAAATATAAGCAATTAACATACACAAACAATAATGTTGTGTATGTTCCTACAGCTTAATTGGAGTCTACCTGTGGTAAATTCAGTTGTTTGGACAAGATTTTGAAAGGCATACACCTGTCTATATAAGGTCCCACACTTGACAGTGCATGTCAGAGCATAAACCAAGCATAAAGTCCAAGGAATTGTCTGTAGACCTCCGAGACAGAATTGTCTCCAGGCACAAATCTGGGGAAGGGTACAGAAAAATATCTACTGCTTTGAAGGTCCAAATGAGCACAGTGGCCTCCTTCATCCATAAATGGAAGAAGTTCAGAACCACCAGGACTCTTCCTAGAGTTGGCCGGCCGTCTAAACTGAGCGATCGTGGGAGAAGGGCCCTGGTCAGGGAGGTGACCAAGAACCCGATGGTCACTCTGTCAGAGCTACAGCATTCCTCTGTGGAGAGAGGAGAACCTTCCAGAAGGACAACCATCTCTGCAGCAATCCACCAATCAGCCCTGTATGGTAGAGTGGCCAGACAGAAGCCACTCCTTAATAAAATGCATATGGCAGCCCATGGTCTGATGATACAAATATTGAACTCTATGATGTCAATGCCAGGCATTATGTTTCGAGGAAACCAGGCACCGCTCATCACCAGGCCAATACCATCCCTACAGTGAAGAATGGTGGTGGCAGCATCATGCCGTGGGGATGTTTTTCAGCGGCATGAACTGGGAGACTAGTCAAGATAGAGGGAAAGATGAATGCAGCAATGTACAGAGACATCCTGGATGAAACCCTGTTCCAGAGCGCTCTTGACCTCAGACTGGGGCGACGGTTCATCTTTCAGCAGGACAACGACCCTAAGCACACAGATCACACAAGATATCAAAGGAGTAGCTTCAGGACAACTCTGTGAATGTCCTTGAGTGGCTCAGCCAGAGCCCAGACTTGAATCCGATTGAACATCTCTGGAGAGATCTGAAAATGGCTGTGCACCGACGCTTCCCATCCAACCTGATGGAGCTTGAGAGGTGCTGCAAAGAGGAATGGGCGAAACTGCCCAAAGATAGGTGTGCCAAGCTTGTGGCATCATATTCAAAAAGACTTGAGGCTGTAATTGCTGCTAAAGGTGCATCACCAAAGTATTGAGCAAAGGTTGTGAATACTTATGTACATGTGATTTCTTAGCTTTTTTTTTTAATTTCAAAAAACTTTTTACACGTTGTCATTATGGGGTATTGTGTGTAGAATTTTGAGGACAAAAAATTTATTTATTCCATTTTGGAATACGGCTGTAACATAACAAAATGTGGAAAAAGTGAAGCGCTGTGAATACTTTCCGGATGCCCTGTACATCATGGTTATTCAGGAATTCTATCACCATGGGAAAATATATTTATATATATATATATATATATATATATATTATATATATATAAAAAAAAGCACAAACACACACTTTGGAGCTGATGCAGAATTGCACACAAGTCTGTTTTGCGGCTGGACCTTGCACCTTAGCCCAGCACGCGCAGTGCTACTAGTGACTAAGAAGGTACACAACTCAGTCGCATCTCTACTTGTGGCTGAATGCGTGTAACAGAGTGGTAGCCGCATGGAATTGTGAGCTATGCAGAGTTGTGTTTTAGACTAATCTCTTGCACCATGGATAGAGCTGGTGCAATTGTGCACAGATACTGATGAAAGCTATGAAACCAAGCACACGGTATGAGCGGCGCACTCGCATAGATGAGTAAAATTCGACATATAGGCAAATATCCGCATTTAGTTCCGTGCACTACACGAGGGAATAATTACCTCCACTTACGTTCAATGCTGAATTGGCCCCTTAAACAGTAGAAATATATATTGCTAAACCCATAATATATATTGATAAACAAGGTCATTTCACTTATCCTCTCTAGAAAAAAATAAAGCCTTGCTTACCTCAATTTCTACGTAATTGTGAAATTGACATAAAGAAAGCCAGAGTATTTCCATCCTAAAAAGACAAAATACGGGAATCAAAATTTAAATAAAAATAATTAATTCACATTACACAGCTATCCCAACTTATGTAACTGAAATGGTTACACCAGTGGTTCCCATACTTTCTTGAATCACGGCACCCTGGAGTATCAGCATTTCTTTCACGGCACCTCTAGGCTAAAAGTTTCTTACTGAGAAATTTAGCAAAAAAAATTAAATGAAGTCAATTGTATTGTATTATCCTTAGGTGCAGGTATGTGGTGGTGAACAGGGTTGTGCTCTGTTTGTCCACATATTTTATGATAGGCAATACCAGTGCCGTTGGCTGCCAATCACATTGACCATAAATAATTTGATTTGGTTCTTGGCCACTAACCTGTGGCACCCCTGCAAGTGCCCAGAGACACCCAGTTTGGGAACCACTGGGTTACGCTATTCTGTGAGAGATATAAAAGAGAACTCATGTCCCAGGAGAATAACCTGAAATCATGCCCATCCTCTGTGTAGCCCCCTGATGGCAGATTTCCCACTAGGCCTGTGCCTAGGGGCACCACCTGCTGAAACCACCACTCCCCCCCCTGCATCAGAGCAGCTGCTGATACTTTATTTTATGTAGCAGTACCAGCGGGGAGATGGGAGCTGTGGGTGGCAATTTGTGTGTGCGGAGAGGTTAGGGCTACATGCTCGGTCCCAGAGGCTTTAGACAAGCAGGCCCCGGCTGCCATGAAGGGGGCGGAGCCAGAGCCACCTGTGTTTATGCAGAGCCTCCTAGTAGCTATGACAGGTGGCTCTACACCCTCTTATTGAGGGCTGGGGCTCGGTGGTCCTGTTGCTGAAGCCTCTGGGACCCAGCAGGTACAATATCTCTGCACACGCAAATTGCTGCCAGTGACCCCCCTCCTACATTAAAAAATGGATCAGCAGCTGCTTTGATGCAGGAGAGCGGCCAATCATGTTGTGCCCTAGGGGTGGCCTGACTCTAAATCTGCTGCTGGTAGACCCCTCATTTGTGCACTTTAATTACCAATATTTCCCAACTATACTGACTAAAATTACATACTCTACATGAAAGGGTTTCAGAAGTTATATGAGCAGAAAATGGGCTATGCTTTATTACTTTTTGGTAAGCCTTTAATAGTCACCTTATACTCGAATAGGTCATATATTTTTTACTAACAGAGTCAATGCTAAATTAATTATTAGTTACTGTAGTGCAAACCACTATCTCCTTCGTAACTAAAGCAATCAGTGGCATGGCACCATCACTCTGTAACTTCATAACGGTCACATAGCTGCAAGACTCCTTTCAAAATGATTTAGGATATAATTTTAAGTTAAAACTGATCTAAATAGATTATTTACTAAGGATCTAGTAGAACCACATACAACTGGTCTTGCTATGCTCACTCCATAGTCACAGCACAACACGCTGACTGCACAAACAAATTCCAAGTTGGTAGGAGCAAGGAAAGTCCCCCAATGTCTGACATGTTCTCGTCAAGCCGTGTTTTTTTTTATACAGGCAGTTAGCGGGAGTGAGTAGGCAAGTGCCAGCAAACATCAGCAGCTCAACAGGATCATGCAAATACAGGTAAATAATCTTCTGGGATCAGGTTCAAACTGATGCTTCTTCTCTTAAATGGGGAACTAACATATACTAGAGTCACAGTTTTTAGGTGCAAACTGTTAATCACTCTCACAAAATATTTCTCCCATTACTGAGGCCCTTATTGGCCTTTTAGCAACCATGGCCCTGTAAGAGTTACAGATCTGGAAACTATCTATCTCATCTCCAACTCAGCAAAACATTATGGTTTAATAGTTGAATTCAGCATTAATTGTGTAAAAAATAAACAAACTTACGCTCCAGGACCTTGCCATGTCCAGGTTATTGTGTCCTAGAAAATATATGAGAGAAAAAAAATTGACACTTATCAAAAAACCCAATCAAACTATGTTTCTTTATAGTGGTCACAGTAATTGTGCCCACTCCCTTGCCAGTGGACAAAATGGTAATTAAATGATTACTAAACATTATTTGGAGTTAGGTAATGTATGAACATTTTACATTGCTCTACATTGTGGAACATTCTGAGAATGTAAACAAAAACAATAAAATTAATAAAGCCCTGTCCATGAGAGATGAAGCAGTGGTCGGCAATGGACGGCCCCACAAACCTTTACCTTCGCCTACACTCTCGACTTTAGATCATAATGGGGCCCATACATCAGGCAGCTATCTGAGAAATTCCCCGTTCTGCCGATGCCTGGGTTTTGCCTATTCAGACCCAAAAATCATCGGAATCGTCGAGTCTGGGATTTTGAATATGCTGCATTCTGCAGATCAATTGACATAGAAGATCGGCGATCCTTTGTGGAAGCTGCAAAATACAGCATGTAAAAAATCCCCAACTTGCCGATTACGATCATTTTTTTTGTCAGATCTGCGTCAAGAGAACGGGGACGTAGCTGTATGGCCCACATAAGACTGGACTCTGCAGCATGTGACCCTTCTCTGTAGACCACAGATAAGTTATGCAGTGTCCTCTGTTGGCTCTGAACTTAAGGCAAGCAATTTTTATAGTTAAGCCAGTGACTGCAGGTCTGAGTGCCACGTGAGGGAGGTTTGGCATACGTTAACTGAGGGATTTTGTGGCACTTTGTGGCAAGTGGACATCTGAGTGCATCTGGTGGATTTGTGGAGTAAGTGCAGCCTCAAGATGTTGGTAATAAATGTGCCCACACACAAAGCCAGTATTCAACTTTAGTGAGCAGATACACCTATAATAAGGGCATTGTGGCCTGTGATAAGCAAATAATTACAATTCCAATATTCATCGCTCAAGTGTGTCCAAGCTTCTCGTTACAGCTGAGCCTGATATACCAAGTATGTATTATCCAGGAACCAATTCTCTATCTGTTGGTCAGCTGGCAGTATATGCAGTTTGGAGCTTTGGAGATGTGTGGAAAAAATGTGAATATAAGAAGTAATATGGAAGCCACATGCACAAACAATGAATCAGCCTCCCTCTACCTACCCACCATCACTGTTTGTACAAACACATTTAAAGCTAATAACCGATATGCCTTAGTATCTTGACCTCATAACAAAATAATCCTGAATATTTTTTTTCCTTTATTAAAAACTGAAATAAAAAAAACTTAAAACAAATTTCGTAATCCTATGGTAAAGATGTGTACATGGGATTCTATTTGTTCTTATGTAAATGAATAGTCTTAATTTACATTTCAAATTTGTGTACTTAAATTTACTCCTACAGATGTGTCCACATACATCTATCCTTCGTGCACTACCAGTCGCGTTACTTACGAGTGAGTGCCGTGTGACTTTGTAGCGCTGACGGCATTTTCTTGCGACTTTTTACCTTCAGATGCGTCTTATTCGCACAGCGGTGTGATAAGAACGCACAGCAGCTTCTGTTGATTAAAATGATATATGGCATGCCTATGTTCTGTGTGACTGCAGGTGTATATGTATGCAAAAGGCTATGTTACAGTCTCAGCGGCATGCATATATACCCGCAGTTGCACACAGAACATAGGCATGACACATATCATTTTAATAAGCAGAAGCTTCTTGTGCATTCTATTTGCACCGATGTGTGAATAAAACACATCTGGAGGTAAAAAGTCGCACAAAAAGACGTTTGGTGCTACCGAGGCACGCCACTGCATAACGCGCAAAGAGGCTAGATGCATGTGGACACATCTGTATTCATTACTATTCTGTACAATAAAGATTAAAATGATTTTTAGTACCATCCAGAGGTGAAAGGAAATTATCATAACAAATAGCATTTTAGATATTAAAATATGATTAAAATTATTTTAACTTCTGTAAAACAAAATAATAATGGTAAGAATACAGTTTGCTAATTGAACAGATCCACCCTGATTATCAAATATATGAGCGTATGAGGTAATCCTGGTTCCCTATGATGCACACTTTACACTTTGGTGATGCAAAGACATTGTACAACTTAGAGATGTGTTCGACCATGGGGGCACTCTGCTCACATCTCAGCAGTTAGTAGGGAAATTTGATTTGCCACATTCTCATTTTTTCCATGTATTTACAACTTCGCCATCATATAATGACGCACACTTCCAATACCCTCCAGCCTCCTGCTGTTGATACCTTAACCGATTTGTTGCACTTCCTTACACCTACTCGCTATACAATTTGACTACTTCATACTGATCTTATTCACTCCGTGGCCTCAGATCACTGGCTCAAGACCTGTGAGGCATGGAACGCATTCATTCCAACTATCACTGACAGTCATATTCTGTTGAATGTCTCTGCTAAAACTCCCTCTTATTTACATACCTCAGCATTACCAGTAATACATATTAAGTTACTTATTCAGGCCTACATTACTCCCTCACAAAAAAACATGCTGTACCAGATGAACCGGCATCTTTTAAAATGTAAACAAGACATACTTGCCTTCTCTCCCGGAACCTGCAGGAGGCTCCTAAATTTCGGGTAACCCCCTGCACCCCTGGAAGAGTAGGCACTTCTCCTGAACCAGGTATCTGTGGTCAATTGATGTCCACAATCTGTGTGTGTGTGTGTCTGTGTGTGTGTCTGTGCTGTGTGTGTGTAAGGGACATCAGCCAACACCACTGACTATAGCGATCATGTTGTTCTGTTTGATCATCAAATAACACGTTCTGTGTAATTTGTCCAAACACACATGAGCTGGCACATTGGCCACAGATGTAGAGCATGATTCTGAGGTGGATACAATACCGATATTCCCGCAAATGGTCAATGCAGCTTAAAAGTCATACAGTGCATATGTCCTAGTCCCATGGTGTACGTGCAGCATCGATTGAGAAGCACAGTCTCTGAAATGTATTGCGCGCTCCTGGGCGGTGGCTATTAAGACACACGAAGATGCACTATCTGATGGTGTTATGGGAATTTTGCAGGTGCGCTGCAAAACTGGTTGCCAACTTAGACGCTTAATATCTTACATTGGAGGCCATATTCTGATAGAGAACCTGCACCTGGCATGGGGCATGTGCAAGTTTTGAATACGTACCAAGCGAGATTGTTGCATAAAAAGACGCAGAAAGTGGGCATCTCAGTCGCTGCATATTGAGCATTAGCATAAAGTCACAGATGCAACAACAACAAAAGACCCTAAAGCAATCGTAATAACGTGCGACTAAGAATCAGCCCCACTGTGTCTAAGGGGCATATATTTATCAATTATGGAGTTTTAGACCAGATAATTGCAATTTCTATTTGTGGCAATAAGACATTAAGCTTCTCCCGAATGCAAAGCAATTTCCAGAGCTTGGTAAATCTCAGTCTAGCAGCCCCCATAGAAAACTATGGGGGCTGTGGCTGCTGTTGGAAATGGAGGACCGCGGCCGATATCGGATATATGTGGTCCCTCCTTGGTACATTAGGAGGATCCATAATAGTTGCGGGTACCCCCCGAAAATTGCTGTTTAAATGAGTGAACGGAAAATCAATTACCAGTGGAATACATACGATTTGTCGACTTTTATGCTATCAACAATTAAAATGTTGGCAGCATAATGTGGACGGGAGAATGCAAATATGGTTGTTGTGTTATTGAAAGCAGTTGAACCGTGTCAGCATTATAAATGTAAACATAATGTAGACACAATTAAAATGCATTAAATAACATTACAACTGCCTCTGCATTCTCTCTGCTGATGTGTGGGAGACTTTAGCCTACAGTAGGAACATATTGTTACATCTCTACCCAACTTGCTGGTACCCACACATGGATAGATCTGTAGCCAGATCAGCTTGGCAATATAAATTGTGCAAACAGATTCAGCAACTCAGTGGTTGGAAGAAAGAACCCGATGTCTCCACGCACGATACTGGCAGATAAATGGAGACATGCTGATATTTTCCAATCTGTACACAAAAGAGAAGATCAAGTTCTTGTCATTCATAGCCATAATTAGTGGCTGGTGGGAGCTGGTACAGGTGTCTATAGTGCTTTCCACCACTATGGCTGACCAATCTGCACATGTGGCATATAGCACAAAATCACAGCACAATGAACTGTAACAATTTGCTTTCAGTGGGTAGTTCTCCATGTTATATCCTGGAAAAAGAGGCTGTGAGAGAAGCAAACAGTGTGGTGATGGAATGGTTCTAGACTCCGTAAAATAGTGTTTGATCCTCTTATGAACAAATACAATGAAAGGTAAACAGACAAACATAAACCTTCTTCTAGTAAGGTGGAATTACTTCTGTAGAACAGCATTCATAAATAGCAAAATGTACATCTTACAGAATAAACTAAACAATTAACTATTATCCAGAGTGGAAGGAGTTAATGACTTAGGTGCCCGTTAGAGAGGCTCTGAATGCTTTGCTCTCAGCTCCAGGGAAAGGCTCTAGTTTGATCCTTGTAGCTGCTGGTGTTGTAAACAAGATACATGACAGTCAGGGGATTTTATGAGCTCCCAAAAGCCAAATGACTTGTCTTTATTTATTTCTTGTCAGAAATAGTGACTCAGGGACAGAAGGGATTTAGGCCAGCACCACCCTCCCAGATGGTGCCAACTACACCTAATGAATATATCCTGCAGAATGTAGCTTACGGGAATTCCTCCCACGTGATGTCTGTATGATGTTCTTGTTTTCACAGTTAGAGAATATATCCACATTTAATCTGAACAATTTAAATAGATGCAGCTTTAGACTCTGCCCTTTGCTCTGCTTTGGGGATATATAATACTGCTCATGTAATTGAATGCAGTTAAAAATATTAAATTTCTGCCTGTGGGTCTGGTTAAAACGGTCTTCACATCCCTGTGTGTGTCAAAGAAACCAGGCTATGAAGTTTCATTGTTTACAACAAAGAATGAAATACAGTTGTGATGTTTGATGTGTATTTTACATACTAAGAAAACAGACTACGTAGATGATTATGCTTTGCATGTCTCACTCCTCCAGATTTATAGGGTTTGTCATTTCGTGATTTTTAGGGGATTCCTGACAGCAACGTGGCAAGACATTATATAGGAGACACAAGACAAGAATATAATATTTTGCTAAGCAAGATTACTTACCATTATATTGGGGTATCGCAAAACCACAGGCTGCACCGGAACACCAGGAATAAATGCACCTGTACAAAACAAAAAAAAAGTCTCTCTGTCATATCATTACGAAGATTAAGTACTGTAACAGCATAATATAATGCACCAGTGCTATTTATAGAGCATACTAATGAATATACCAAAAATGACTGATGTGCTTACACTTTGCTAAATATTACTACAGTACTCTAGAAAACGCAGCCATTGAGATATTTCTCCTTTACTGCAGTGAATAGCCAGAATCTGTGTGGTTAGCTAAGTGTCCAGTTTTTCTTAACCAGATTAGCTGCTAGGTAAGAACCAAGATACTTCTACTGCAGCTGAAGGAAAACCCATTCATCAAATCTAAGACCTAGATGGTGTCCACTAAACTCGGATAAAATATATTAAGGCAGTAGCAATCCCAAATATGATACTAGAGCAGTGATTTTCAACCTTTTCAACTTGAGGCACACTACACAAGATTTAAAAATTTCCAAGGCACACTATCTGGCTATACGGTGTGCGTTACCAATTAAAAAAAAACAAAATTGGCTCCCACATAAAAATATACACACATACTGGCCTCCACAGGAATAAAACACACTACATTGGCCTCCTCAGGAATAAAATACAGTACTAGTACGCTGAGCTGACCGCCGCGGCACACTTGACAACCGCTCGCGGCACACTAGTGTGCCACGGCACAGTGGTTGAAAAACGCTGCACTGGAGAATAGTGACATGACTTATAGAGGCATAGAGAACCACAAGCAACCTTCTGTACTATATAAGGATAATACAGGCCCCCTTGCTTCCACAGAAGTGTATTAGTACTGGGTCTGCTACTTGGAGGCTATGTATTACAGAAAGTATTGTGTATATTGTACACAGCATCTAGCTGTAAAATAGTGTATTTACAATTGTCAAACAAATAACCTATGTCTAGTGGTAGATCTTGTTACTTGTGTGACAATACATACACTTTATAATGTGTACTTAAAAATATGCAACACTTGATAGGAATCTGTCTGTAATATGTTCAACTCACGTTACAAAAGTAACCGAGACATATTTTATTTCTTCCTAGGTTCCATTTCTAAGGGAAATAAAATGTCCTCATAAAGGTGAAGTTTTGCAATTCACATTCTATTGAAAGGTCACTGTACACTGCTACATATGGAACGGGGTGGTTACTTAATTAAAACCATGCTCTGCATTGCATATAATGTCAGGCAATCAGACGGCTGGGGGTCATTTCCTTTGTATTACCGCTTACCAATATGACAAAATGGTCTAGTGGCGCACACCACAGTTAGTGTGCACATGTGACTACTGCAGGAAGTAATTCGGTCACAGCCAGAGACCGCACCTAAAAGCGGAAGCTACATGAAACATATAGATCAACGGCTATATTACAACATTGCCAATTGAAGAAGGCACTAATAAATATGGGAAAAATTCCCATTTCAAACTAAGGGGAAGATTCAATAAGGCGCGGCGTTTACCCTGCAGCTATTTGAACGCGCTTGCCCGACTCAATTAGCTGCAGGAACCCCACGTGCTAAGCCCTGTAGGGTGGGTTTTTATTCACAGCCTCAGGAGCTGCGAGGAAAAGTCCATGATAAAATGCAGAGACTGCATTATAATGTGTGGGGAAACCTGG
The DNA here is from genome assembly GCA_031769625.1 of Taudactylus pleione. Lineage (NCBI taxonomy): Eukaryota > Metazoa > Chordata > Amphibia > Anura > Myobatrachidae > Taudactylus > Taudactylus pleione. Next base: position 1,506,141 of record JAUIMM010000185.1, read on the forward strand.
AGATTCCAGCACTTTGCACTGAATCTATGTGTAGGCGTGAATTAACCTATGATTTACCACACAGGGAAAATTATGATTAATTGAATAGCTCCAGGCGTGAAAGCTGGTGCTAAACCCTGCACCTAATTGAATACTCCCATAACTCTCCATGTCAAGTGGGATAAAATGTAATTTTAGATAAGTCAGAGCAGTTAACTTGGAGTAATATATCTGATTTTATAAAGATTAACTTTATAGAGACAGCAGATTACGCAGTCAGCATTTTCAAGCCCAGTGATACAAATGGTTCAATTACTGTAGTAAATGCACTGTGTAAATGGACCAATCAATCAGACTTGCCAAGCAAGTAAAAACATAATTTTACACTGAAAGATACCAAAGGCTGTGTATTCCTGAGCTAAATAATATACATGAAATAAATGGAGTATTTATACTAAACATGATCACCTAGCTTTGTCACTCCTTCTCTGAAGCAGGTAGCCATGCTAGGAGGGAGGAGCTTCTCTAACTAAATAATAGCTAAACAGTGACTGAAAGCTAGACAGACTGGGTTTACAGAAATACACAGCATGGATTGGTGAACTCATGCAGGACCTGTATTGTCACAGCTACTAAGGCTTTTTGACGTGTATTAGATAAATGACCTTAAGATGTGGGAGGAGTTATAGTGTGGCTTAAGATTGTCAGGTTAACACTAAAACTACCAGTTGATTTTAATTTAATAGTCCATTTAAAAAAAAAAAAAAGCATTTTGGAGTTTTATGATCCTTTAATTCCTTCCCTACCATGCTCAGTGTTGAAAATAAGAACTTGAAGCAAATTTGGTAATGTATATCCAACATAATGTACAAAAGAACCCTTTGCACACAAGCGGATTGCATTTTTTGCATTTTAAGGATGTTTTACCATGTGACTGTCATGTCATTTCTTTTCAACAACACATATATAAAATGAATGAGAGGCTTCATCAGGAAGCAATCCCACAGATTAAATTGACAATTATTTTGGGACTCTGTGTAACAGTTTGTTTAATCATCATCATATTATTAGTGCCAAGAAACGTGAGACAAAAAAAAGCTGACATTATAAAATGGTTGTGTGTTAATAATCATACTATTGCAACTTTTAAAAACCTGCAAACAAGCTAAAAGTTAATTTAACCCTAACTGCCCAGACACTGTACTGTATTTTGGTTCTGTAGATCTACAGTCAGGTGCATAAATATTGGGACATTGACAGAATTTTCATATTTTGGCCTCTATTCACCACCACAATGGCTTTGAAATGAAACAAACAAGATGTGCTTTAACTGCAGACTTTCAGATTTAATTTGAGGGTAATTACATCCAAATCAGGTGAACGGTGTAGGAATTACAATGGTTTCTATATGTGCCTCCCACTTTTTAAGGGGCCAAAAGTAATGGGACTATCAACTCAAAAGCTATTTCATGGACAGGTGTGGGCTATTCCCTCGTTATTTCATTATCAATTATGCAGGTAAAAGGTCTGGAGTGGATTCTAGGTGTGACATTTGCATTTGGAATCAGCTGCTGTCGACTCTCAATATGAGATCCAAAGAGCTGTCACTATCAGTAAAGCAAGCCATCATTAGGCTGAAAAAGCAAAACAAACCCATCAGAGAGATACCAAAAACATTAGGTGTGGCCAAATCAACTGTTTGGAACATTCTTAAAAAGAAAGAACGCACCGGAGAGCTCAGCAACACCAAAAGACCGGGAAGACCACGGAAAACAACTGTGGTGGATGACAGAAGAATTATTTCCCTGGTGAAGAAAAACCCCTTCACAACAGTTGGCCCAATCAAGAACACTCTCCAGGAGGTAGGTGTATATGTGTCAAAGTCAACAATCAAGAGAATACTTCACAAGAGTAAATATAGAGGGTTCACCACAAGATGTAAACAATTGGTGAGCCACAAAAACAGGAAGACCAGATTAGAGTGTGCCAAACAACATCTAAAAAAGCCATTACAGTTCTGGAACAACATCCTATGGACAGATCGGACAAATATCAACTTGTACCAGAGTGATGGGAAGAGAAGAATATGGAGAAGGAAAGGAACTGCTCATGATCCAAAACATACCACCTCATCAGTGAAGCATGGTGGTGGTAGTGTCATGGCGTGGGAATGTATGGCTGCCAATGGAACTGGTTCCCTTGTATTTATTGATGATGTGACTGTTGACAAAAGCAGCAGAATGAATTCTGAAGTGTTTCGGGCAATATTATATGCTCATATTCAGTCAAATGCTTCAAAACTCATTGGACGGCGCTTCACAGTGCAGATGGACAATGACCCAAAGCATACTGCAAAAAACAACCAAAGAGTTTTTTAAGGCTAAAAAGTGGAATGTTATGCAATGGCCAAGTCAATCCCCTGACCTGAATCCAATTGAGCATGCATTTCACTTGATGAAGACAGAACTGAAGGGAAAATGCCCCAAGAACAAGCAGGAACTGAAGACATTTGCAGTAGAGGCCTGGCAGGGCATCACCAGGGATGAAACCCAGCATCTGGTGATGTCTATGCATTGCAGACTTCAGGCTGTAATTGCCTGCAAAGGATTTGCAACAAAGTATTACAAAGTGAAAGTTAGATTTAGGATTGTTTAGTTTGTCCCATTACTTTTGACCCCTTAAAAAGTGGGAGGCACATATAGAAACCATTGTAATTCCTACATCGTTCACCTGATTTGGATGTAATTACCCTTAAATTAAATCTGAAAGTCTGCAGTTAAAGCACATCTTGTTTGCTTCATTTCAAAGCCATTGTGGTGGTGAATAGAGGCCAAAATATGAAAATTCTGTCAATGTCCCAATATTTATGCACCTGACTGTATATTGTAATTATATCTACAGATGTGTCCTTAAACATCTTTGCTGCAGTAGCACCAAAAGGTCCCAAGTGACTCTGCTAGTGCCGATGTGACTCAGACACAGTCGCACACAAATATACAAGTGTCACATATCACATTAATCAGCACAGTCTCCTGGTGCGTCCTAGTCACATCACAAAGAGGTATTTTAGGCAAAAAAAAAAAACTTACACACTAAGAACACTAAATTTTTAAATCAGGTGTGTATTTACTAGAGATGTGTGCGGTTTTGGTTCCAATTCAACATTGTGTTTTGGTTTTGGCAAAACCACCCTCAAGTGTTTTGATACTAATTTGGGTCAGTTTTGGATTAATTAAAAAATAAATAAATTGTATTTATCGCACTAAAAAGTTTACTCAGCGGTTATGTTTAATTAGTCCAGAGACTAAAGCTGCCCACACACTAGACCAAACTTACATCCAACCAGCCAACTTGTTGATTGGTTGGAATGAAAATCTGGTAACGTATGGGAGTCAATGATGATCAGCAATTTGCTCCTAAATGCCAGAAAACAGATGAAAATGGTCGTCAGACAAGTTTGTTAAATGTTTGATCTAAACTATTTGTTCAAACAACAGTTTTTGTCCATTTTCTGGCGTTTGGGAGCAAATTGCTGATTGTCATTTACTCCCACTCCTTACCAGATTTTCATTCCAACCAATCAACTAGTTGGCTGGTTGGACAGATAATCTGTAGATGTGTGGCCAGCTTTAGAGAGGGCCAGATGTGTAGGTGGGGGCTACAGCAGCCACCAATGAGTATTAGTCCATTAACACCAGCACAGATGAAATCAGTACAGCAATGTCCTATGTACTCGTGTGTTAAGCCAGCATGTAGCCATCAAACCACCAACAGCAATTACTACAACCACCACACTCAGTGGACTACTGTCAAACTGAAGTAGGAAGATTATGGTGTGAAGCACATTTATATAGATGTAGTTCATATATCAAACTACAGTAACTTGTGTTTGGCTATGACGGCAGACAAGTATTTTAAAACAGAGGTGTTGTGAATGTTAGAAATGCACCCACATAGAAATATTAAATTAAATCAGGGGTTACAGTGTGCCGGAACGGGGCGGAACTGCGTCCCATCACTTCTATTTGGAAACGAAACCAGTTCCGCCTCTTCCTACCCACCTTAGCCCGGCGCCATTTGCCGGGCACCTGCTGAGATTTTGTTACCAGCGGGCGCCCGGCTCTCTCCCCGCAGCATCAGCCTGAGGCTCACAACTGAATAAGGGGCACTACCACTACTGTGGGCACTGCATAAGGGGCACCGCTACAATGTGCATTGCATAAGGGGCAATACTGCTGCGGGCATTATGTGTAAGGGGCACTACTGCTGTGGGCATTGTATAAGGGGCACTGCTACTGTGAGCATTATGTGTATTAGGGGCACCACTACTGTGGACATTGTGTATAAGGAGCACAAATGTGGGCATTGTGTAAAAGGGGCACTGCTGTGCGTCATACATGAATAAAGGACAATACTATGTGATGTAATCTGAATCAGGGGTGAATCAAAATTGTGCTACTGTGTGGCGTAATTTTAATTTGGGAATACTATTATGTGACCACGCCCCTTTTTTTTGGCGTGCGCAGTCCCTTTTCTTAAAAAGAACGCAGATTGGCGAGTTCCACCACTTCTCTAGGACCACTTTAAGCACTGAATTAAATGATTCAGTGTATTCACAAACTTCTCTTACAAGGCTATGAAATATGTATATTCAAAAGCGTATTTTTGGGGGGAGGGGATTCAATTGTACGTGAGGGACGCGATGTGCCATTCTGTAAACGGCGCATTGCCCTTATCAACATCACCCTATTTGAAGTGCAATTGAAAACTTGCAATGTTGGCACTACAGCAAATGCCCAATAAATGCCCTGGCAGACATAGCCGTGATGCCCAGCGGCATGTCGCTTTGAATCGAATGCCAACTTGGAGCTTTTAAATAGGTTGAAGTAACCTATGTACCATCTGCAAGAGGATGCTTAGCAGTAATGATCACACAATCACCAACTTTACAATGTGATTTTCTGTGAGTTCACAAATAAATGCAGAGATGCACATAATACACATATAAATATATATATATATATATATATATATATATATAATTTCACACACAAATGCAGGCGGTACTTCGACGCCTATCATAGACCGGCGGCCGCACAGGACTACATCCACACACACATTATATATGACCAACACGTGACAGCGTGTACTGCCGTCTATCCGGAAACTGAGATTGTTTCCTAGGTGACTGTCTGGCGTGCGCTACAGCTAAGGGAAGTGAGTGACAGTGGAGCGCACGCTAGCAGCAGCCATCGGGGCTCCCTCAGCGCTGAATGATGATAGATCTACAGGAATGTGCCATTGACACACTATGAGGTGCTTTTTGCAGATTGTTTGGTGGAGAGATCTGCATGTTTATCAGCCAGTTTAGATACTATATAAGATCGCTGATTGTTATTGGGGGTGAGTACTAAGGCCATATGGGAGGGGCTACCCAGTTACTAAATTGGTCTGGTGTGTATTTAAGGGGGATGTGTGTCACTTGTTCTGGTATCTTGACAAAGGTCCAGATATAGGACCGAAACGTTGATCCTGCAACTGCTGTTATTTTATCTGTTTAAATAAAGAAAATTATTTAAGACGACTGGTGAGTGCACCACTAATCTTTTCTATTTTATGGACATGACCCTGATGGGTTATTTATGGGTTGGTCACCCCAGCAATCATATGCCTTAAGACGTGAGTGTGGACACATTTCTACACATATATATATATAAAAATTAATCTGCACAGTCGAGTCACATTATTATGACCATCAGCTAATAGCCAAAGTAACCGCCGTGCGCAGCACAGACAGCAGCTAAACGGACTGGGAGTGGCTCAATAAGGTGCTGGTAGGTTGGCACAGGTATCTGGAGCCAAGCTGACTGCAGTGCATCCTACAGCTGCTGGATGGTGCGTGGTGGAGTATCCATAGAGCGAACACAACAATGGTTGCAGGGTGTTTGTTCACCTGACACGCCAACGTCCATACGTTCGATGAAGCAAAAAACGTGAATCATCGGGGAAGGCAACCCTTCGCCAATCAGCGGAGATCAAATTCCGATACAGGAGTGAAAATCAAGCCTTTTACGTCGATGCACCTTCGTTAGCATAGGTGCAGTGACCATCAGTTTGCTTTGGAGCCCCATACGCAGCAGGGTTTGCTAAACTATTGTCTGAAGGCCCCCTGGATCATTTTGATGGTGAGCTGCTCCATTGTAGCGTGTCGGTCTGCCGTCACGCACCTTAGTAGCCGACGGTCAACTCTCACATCAATGGCACATGGTGCTCTGCAGCTTCCACGCCGGTTATTCGCAATGATGCCATTTGTCCAGTCACGATACAGCTTCACCACAGCAGCACGCGAACAGTTCTGTGCTGTTTCAGAAACACTGCCACCTTTGACCCAAAAGCCAATAATCATCCCATTTTTGCAACTCAGATAAAAATCATTTGATAAACTCGAAAATTAATAAACTGACAAGTACCTTGAGATCATCTGAGTAACATAGGCTATACAGACACACATACAAACTAATACTTTCTTCTCATCAGGAAGCCTTTACAGATATAACTCACCAGGCTTCTACCATCTATCAGATGACCCAAGAGTAAAGGTGCGTACACACCGTACGATTAAAATGGACGATATGAACGATAACGATATCGATAATATCGTTAGTATTGTGCATTTTTCGGTTCCCAATGACCTGTGATGCGCGGGCACGTATGGACTACATCGATATCGTCCATTGCCTGTGCATGCAGGCCATCCTGGTCGTTATCGACCAGGTTACTATATCGATCATCCAGCACACCTGGGAAATTGCACAACAATATCGTTATCGTTTTCGATCATCCCGTGTATACGCACCATAAGAGAGGACTGAAGGAGAGGGAAGGAGTAGCCACCACACTGCCTGCACGACTGTAAGCAGGCAGACTGACCTCACTGACAACAGGTGAGAGATTCCCCATCGACATAATATTTTAATCGTCAAGTCAGTATCATTAAATTAATAAGCACTCTGCAACAACGGGTAGGCACTGCTAGTTACAGTATAAATTGTACATTTTCTTTAATAAAACATCTCTTGATAAACAAAAAAAACACATCTTGAAAACTACCATTATATCACTGAGCATTCTGGCACTTGTGCTTATTCCTATATCAGCTTTCACTGTGTGCTTAGTGAAGAGTAGCTGAGAGGAGTACTACAAAGGACAAGTACAGAGACTGGGTAAGTCACAGACACATGTGCAAACAACCATCTGTAATGCACGAATAATGCAGGGCATAACCTGCATTATAATATAGTTAAATAAATATCAATGACTCTTAAGGGAGGTGGGTGAAGATTATGCATAATGCATACATATTACACAATAGCAACAGCTGGCATGGACTGAATTATGTTTTTTGTCATTTCAGTGTAGCAGATCTGCATTGAACCTGGCACAACACATTTCATGCTACTGTACTACAAATTCATTTCCTACCAGGTTTGAAGGTAATGAGGCAGGATCTGTTGGTGCAGGTTCCTTCTGGGAAGATCATTACCTTAAAACAAAAAGAGAAAGATGGTAAAAAAAAAAAAAAAGAGCATCTAAAAGACCATAACACCAGAAGAAAGAGAAAATGAAATAGACTGTATAAGAAATTACATTTAAGGGCCAATTAGCTGCGATAACGTTAATTTGTTTCCAAAGAAAACTTTTTGTCTGAATTTGCCGCTGTTCACATGCACCCTCCCTTGTATCAGGCAATCCTGATGCAAAAGGCGCAATAACACATTCGCCCAATAATTCTTGTATTGAAGACCAGTGAAAAGTGCAGGTGAAAATGGGGAAATCAGCCTATACCCCCCAAAAAAGGTAAACTAAGATAGGGGAATAGTATAGAAGTGTGTTACTGGGGTTCTTAAATTGTGTAAAATGGCTGTTATATGCACTTTTGTGTCAGTTTAGGGCACTTTTAAAAAAAAATGTTAAAAGTACACCTGTCACGGACTCCTGTAATGTTTAAAACCCCTGTCCCATCCATCCAGCCCTCCATATACCTGACCCACTTAAACCCATTTTCCAACACTTAATTCTTTTCACCCCAAAAATTACTTCATTATTGGCCAAATAAAGCTAATTAAAAAATAATTTTTGCCTAATTAGTCATTATGGGTTCTGCACTAAGGACCTGATTCAGACCCGGTCGCTAAGGTGCGCTCGCTCTGAGCAATTTTTGCCCGTCTGCGCATAATTCGCTGTGCGCGTGAGCAAGCCAGTCTTTGCAATCAGATTTTGGTTGCTTGTAAGCCACTATCAGGTCACTACTATGAGTGACACAGAGTGTCATTTGTGGGTGGTAACAGGGGAAGGTGCTTGTAAATGGAGGAGTGGTGTTGCGGATGCAGGCATGTCAGGCCGACAAAACACCGTTTAATAGGCGTGCATAATTAGCAAAGCAGCGTCATTGTATACGTCACCTGCACGTTTTTCAGCCAGCACTGATCGCAGTGCCTGCGGCCGGGAAAGGCAGCCTCAAGGGCTGCGAGCAGCTCCGATGGCTCTCGATGTTACCGATCAAACAATTCCAGGATATGACGTGTGTTGTGAGGGCAAAGGGGGAATCTTTATACACTAGCGAGCTCTCAGTGCCGTAGCTCGCTAAGACATAGAGGGCGTCCTGACGCCTCGCAGTGCGATCGAGGAATTTGAATATCCGACCCCTTTTCGCCAGCGAGTGAACGCATCTTACGAGCAGGTCTGAATGAGCTCTTAAGTCCCAACATGTTAACCCTAAAATAGGGATTTTGAACAACTTATCGCCTACTCAGAGATGGTGAAAAGTAGTTTGCGATAATTCCTACAGTTCTCGCATATGCAAAAACCGAGGCTAATAGGATTTCATAAGTTTTCCTTTCTTTTCGGGAAAAATGGTTATCGGGGAAAAAGTTGTTATTGCGGCTAATTGGATATGTCCCTAAGTCTGTTTGCAGCAGTGAGTAACAATTTAATACTCACAGCTAGTAGTAGCTGTAGATATTCTACCCACAATAATTCCTGAAATAGACCTGTCCCCTGCACAGTAGGCAGACATTTTGCGGTATACATTTGGGGTGGTTTCAGCATGTTACGGATACCAACTTAAGTTTTACTACTGTAAAATTATCACCACGAAACAAAACCAAGGAACCTGAAAAACATGTTTCTATAACAATTGATACAATAGAATGTCAAAGACATCAATTGTAACACTTACTTTTCCCATGTCATGTGACACAAATGTTTTAAGCCTACAGGATATGTGTGCATAGTTATAGGGCAATGTGTGAATAGTTATAGGTAGAATGTACAGAGGTGCCCCAGACACAGCAAAGGGATATTTATCAAGGGTACCATGCTACACTTTTTATTTATTGTGTTAGCACTGACCATGTAACAAAGAGTGAAATTAATTTAGTTTTAACCAGTCAGTTTGGCTTCTTTAAGATAAAATGTAATTATCCAGAGAACTAGAATGGACACAGAGATCCCATTTTGTAGTGAAAGCAGGGTTCCCATATCTATAACCAATGTCAGTGTAACAGAATAAAAGCTGGTCTATGTAGGTCGGATGATAGGGAATGGAGTATGCACAATTTATATTTATGTTCATCCCACACTGAATACAATAACAAACATTGTATGCAAAGACTACAGCATCTCCATGTTAAGAGTGTGAAGGTAGTGCTTGACTTTCAAAAAGGGGATTCATGCAGGTTTGACAACCAGGCACCAATTAAAAAAAAAAAAAAATGTTCAAACGAGCATAAAGAGTCAGGTTTTAAAGGTTATTATTTATGAGGAAACCCCTTCCATTTCATATTGGAAGGTCACTCTTGATTGAAGGGCATGAAATGTAGCATTGAGGGAGGGAACAAACAGGTTGGGTTTAACATGAGAGCTGCCCCCTCTGCTGTCTTTAGTAACAGGAACATTTTACTAAAGAACACTGATCCTTTTTAAGAATGCAAAGTATTTTCCATGCAAACTATTTTCATCTTCTCCAAACAGAAAATGGAAAAAAACAGAATCAAATGCAATAGCCCACGAGTTGGGGGCAGTGGCAACATATCAGCCACGTGGCCTTGATATTTAAAGCAACAATTTTTTTGAACCAACATGGTTTGCCTATAAAAGAAAATGCGGCTTTCAATTTTGTTGCTACATCTCCTAAATCTCACTACTGACTGCAACTCGCAGGCTATTTATTACAGTTGGACTTAAGTCTGTCTAACGGCACCTATCAATAGTTTGGAAAAGTTATGGTGCACAGTTACTATCTTGTATATCCTATTATGAATGTAATAGGTATTGGTGCATTGTTCTTGCATTCAGCAGAGCCTGAAAGTATTGAAGAATTAAGGCAATGGCATTAAGGCAATACATCAATTCAAATCTTCAAACTTCAAATATTTTGGTGAACCAATCTGCAGGTAAGATTTACAGTGATTTTATTTAGGAAAAGAGGAGCAGTATAACTTATACATATATACATAGATTGCTGTTATAACTAGAGCTGAGCAGTTCAGTTTTGGCTCAGATCTTGCCACTAAGTTCGAATATCAGAGCGAGTCAAAAATACACCTTACACGGACATCTCGGCACGGATGTCTGTGAAAGATGGCAGTTTGCCTCGTTCTGAGATCCGAACTAGGAGGGAAGACCAGAGCTAAAACCGGACCGCTCATCTCTAGTTACCAAATCAAGTGCTAGTATATGAACAAGCATACTATATACCTGTGGCCAAATACCATTAGAGTGGGCTCGTCTCCGGATTTCTTCCACGGTTTTCTTCCGAGAATCCTGATCAGAGCGAGAAACGAACACTGGACGAATATAGTTGATTAATGCTAGGGAATAAAAAAAAAAAATTAAACACTAATTCTGGTCCTACAGTACTGTCAGTTTTTTTTGAAGAAACGTTGATAAACAGATTGATTAAAATTCTAAGTTTAAAGAAAGCCAGGTCTAGGGGAGGTCAGCAGAATTATTCTGTTTTAAACATCTTCCTTTAACGTTTAATAATAAATTATCACATAATGCTGATTTTAAAAATTGGGTGAACACTAAAATATGGCAGATATTCTTTTAAGTGCCAGATATTTACTACAAAAGTTAAAATGCATTCTTGGAATAGCTACAAAAGCTGTAATTAGTTAAAGTATATTTTGTTATCTTTGCGTGATCTAATAAATACAGTTTTGGTCTGCCAACTTCTACAGAAACTGTAGGTTTAAGTTTCTGTCTGTGTCCTGAGAGCACTAATGGCTCGCTGCAAACAAGATTTTGTTTGGAAGCTTTTGAAGTATCTGCCTTTGAGAACAGCATATTATTAGAGAAGTCAGCTTAAATGCTAAAAGTACAACGTGGATAAGATGTAGATACATGTGACCTATTAACCAGAATGCTCTAGATTTTGGGTATTCTCCACTATTTGTAGCAGTATCCAATTAGCCGCTGTAAATTATTGCTGCTAATGGAACCCCCAGGGATTATCCAGTTAGCCCTGAAGTTCGACCCGACTCAGGATTTTTTTTCGGAACCTAATGTATCCCGAAAACTGATCCGTAAAAAGTGTTGTGTTTTTGACTCATCTATAAGTTTCCGGAGCTATGTGTGAAAGCACATAGCTCAGTAAACTTATAGATGTGTCAACATACATCTATCCTCCATGCGCTACAAGTTGCGCCACACAACACAGGAGCTCTGTTTGCCTTGGTAGCATCAAGCATATTTTTGTGCGACTTTTTACCTTCAAATGTGTCTTATTCACACAGTGATGTGAAAAGCTAGCACAAGCAGCTTCTGCTGATTAAAATGATATGTAGCATGCCTATGTTTTCTGTGCATCTGCGGGTGTATCTGCATGCAAAACGCTATGTTACAGTGTTAGCAGCTGTAACACTAACGTAGCGTTTCGCATGTAGAAGATAGGCATGCCACATATCACTTTAATCAGCAGAAGCTGCTTGTGCCATTTGCATCACTGTGTGAAAAAGACGCATTTGAGGTAAAAAGTTGCACAAAAAGATGCCCTACTGAGTCACGCTATGGCATGGCGCGATTAGAAGGGCTGTTTAATGCGCAAGGAGGCTAGATGTTTGAGGACACATCTGTATCACGGATCCTATGTGTTTTCGGCCGAATTATCCTATGTGTTCGCCCGAACAAATAGGATAGTGTGATAAAAGAAATTATTGAAAAACAGAGATTATTGGCGATACTTCCCTGTTTTTCACCCCAGAAAATCTATCGGGGCTAACTGATTAGCCCCGAACTGGTTAGAGTATCATGCCGAAACTTTAATTAGGTCTTTTCCCACAGTGTATCCACCATTGATCTCCTCTTTATTTGTAACACTGTTACTCAGTGACCACAGTTCAGGACACTGAATGAATACGTCTGGCTACATGACATTATCAGCAAAAAGAAGCACTATTTACTATCTCTCTGGTTTGTTGAACCTTCTTTAGATTTAACTTTACATGCCTCCAAATTCCAAGAACATCTTGTGATTTATAAAAGGATATCTAAATGTATCCTTAGTTAGCATTTCAAACATTACTAAATCCACATTTATCACAAAAACAAGAACACAATATTATTTACAGCTTCTGTCAATCTTAACTCACTTCCCCAAACAGGAATGTCTTTGCTTTCCGCCTTCATCACAATAGAGGCCATCGTCATAGTTACAGGGATGGCGTCAAAATAGGAAGAGTGTGGAGCAAGGGTAAGAATGGGAGCTTCGGCGGGTAAAGCCTGTCTTCCCTTCACCGTCACCCAGTGAAAACCACCAGCAAACCACATTGTCCGCATTATTGCTTTTAACGCAATATCCAAAAACCTGCAAAAATAAGCAGCACCAAAATAAACCATTAATAAATATAGAAATTCAAAAATGTACACAAATCAAGAATGGCCATGACTAAACTGCAGTCTTACAAGTATTTGAGTATCTTTTATCCTTCCACGAGAAGCTGGTAAAGCTAGAACTTATAGAACGAAGAAAAAAAACAAATCTGGTTATAGAAGGAATAATTACAAGAGGAATACAGGATTTACATGAAGGCCTTTCCCCCCTTTTTGGACAATGCCATATCACCTACTGAACATGTATAGCATACCTAAAATATATACATAAGTTTAGCCTATATGGATTCTGGAGTATACACAACATAAAATATAATTTGAATGCTTGGCTTTCACCACCTACATGGTACTGAACTCCCCTCCTGCTTGATATCCTTTAGAATAGACCATAGTTCTTGAGATTCCAATTGTGAGTAATAAAACTCTAAAGAGAAAAGTTTAATAACGTGCACACGTCTGTGCTGACGCAGATTTGAACCCATGTCCATTGGCAGAGCTTATCATGTGTTTTCACACGTATTGAAACGTATACTCCGGAACCGTGCGTTTGCAAGTGTAGATGCAGAATCTACTCTGACAAATGAAGGAGCATAACTGGGCTGTAAAGGGATGTTGGTATTTAGACAAAATTCAGTGACCGTGCGTTGACAAAACTGTGGACTATGCAAAATTGGAAGTAAGTTGTTTCTAGGCATATCTTTTTCACTTAATACAGATGATAATGAGCAAACTAAGTATACATATAAAGTCTGTTTGTAGTGTAGGATATGAAGAAATCTGCATACAGTATGTCGAAGTGAGGGTTGTGACTCTGTCACCAATTGATGACTACTAGTCTCTGAGATTGTAGATATACACATGGATAACGGCAGATCATCTAAGCCATATACATCAAGGACTACACCAAATAATCTGTTACTAGTGTCTGAAAATGTCAAGCTGAAAACATTTACTAGCCTCCTTATTTGTTTACTGCCACAGTATGTCTACTACAATTTCTAAACATAGTTTACAAACTGTTTTACATAGGTCTTCTGGTGCTTAGTAAATAATTGTTAAAAGGATAACAATTGTAATAAGCCATTAACAGGTGTGACATTGCTACTGTGGTGCTTGCATAAGTGGCATGTACTATATAAGCACTGAGCAAGACAACTTAGTATCCACAACAAAATCACGCCGATTGTATTTGGACAATTTAAGATTACACAAATTTTCACCCATAGCCCTAATAGCCCAGATAATTTAGTGTCAGCATGGTTTACTTACATGTTACGCAGTGTATACACTTGGCGATTAGGAAAGACAGTACGATTACGACATTGTAATCGTACAGTCGTTCCTGATCCCCTGTAGTGCCTAGACTGGACGATATGTCGTTCAGTGTAGGCACTCTCCCTCATCCCTGAACATGGCCAAGCTGTCGTTATCGCCAGATTGACCTGCATGTTCAGGCGATTATAGATGTCGGAAACGACCAGCGGGAGGGCTCTTCGCTGGTCATTTCCGACATTATAGTGCACGATTTGTGCACGATTTATGAGCGATTGAACGATTACAATCTTCGTAATCGTTCAATTGCTCATTAATATCGCCAAGTGTGTATGCTGCTTTACTGATCATCTGTCACAATTTTATCAGGGATCATATGATTTCACCCAAGCTGAGTGAACCCCATGTAATGTTTGACATGGCTTTTGACAGACCATGCATATTTCCGCCCCCCTCCCCAATCCTTCCCACCCTTTCTGTACCCCTTATAGTGAAAACTTTTAATAAAAATGTAATCAATGAAAAACTCTGTATGTCAACTAAATGTGTTGACATACACAAAATTTCCAGTTTACCAATAAGCACATTTAGGCTATTTGTACATAATTATTTTTTTTGTAATATCTACTGTATATATGTTCACAAATAACTATTATAGTATTTTCATGTAGGAAGTAATACTACATTGCGGTTTACAAGTCAGAGGTTCCCATCCTCTTAGCTATAAATAAGAATCTTATTTCCTCATTGAAGATAAAACTACATTTACAAGTGCATACTACATAGAAAATGGAAGTGTGTTAAATATTAAAAGTTGTACAAAAAAACCTATAGAGCTAGCACACACAGAAAGGCTACACTGACAATTCATATCTCTCTAATGATACATTGGTGCTGAATGGCTTGGTGTTTGATTGAAAACCTAGGTTACAGAACATGCTTCATGCTATTTTTGGCTTGGCAATGAATAATAGAATATTCTCATCATGTGGAAGTAGATGCAAGCAATGGTTAGCAGGCTCAGTTGGGGAGCTAGAATTCTTTGAAACCACACCATATTGGCTGGTTAACCAGATACTAAATTTGCACTCTATTAATAATCTAGTGACCCAATTGCTATTAAAATCTGGGGCAGTAAACGACTCGCAACCTACAAAGAAATTCATTTCATTTTGGAAAAAAATAAAATAAAATAAGCTACAATTAAAGCTGCAATATCAGGGAGAAAAACATGTATGTCAGTTTTTAACTTCAAATCATTCTGGTTACTTGTAAGAAAACACATGATTTTGTAAGATTTTCCGTTTTTATATCTTCAAGCGGCTATGAATTATAGACATGGCCACAATATATTTAAATTCACTTTCTCCAAATGATAAGATTATTTGCAAACACTTGTATTAAGATCAGCTTCTACAAATTGAGTAGATTTCTTAAGGCACCCATCCATTAGGCGATTTCTATGAGCGATTGAACGATAACGATATCCTTAAATCGCTCATGAATCGGCCACATTAATGTCGGAAACGACCAGTGATGCGCGCTCCCGCTGGTCGTTTCCGACTTTAATCATCGGCCGAACATGCTGAACAACCTGACTCCACGGGAGGTTTCTGTCCTCCCTGAGCTCGCCTTAGGACACCTGCGTTACGGTTTGACAGGTGTACCGCCCCGTACCGTCAGGTTGAGCATGTTAGGGGATGATTGATGTGCCTACACTGAATGACTGCTCGTTCGGTGTAGGCACAGCACAGACTGTCAAACGACTGCACGATTACAATGTCATAATCATGAAGTCGTTTTTAGGTCTGTAAGTGGATGTGTGCCACTGCAGAGAATGCAAATGAGAGAAAAGCCAGAACAATAGTGCAGGCTTAAGGCACACAACCACTAGCAGACCTCAAAACGACTTCATGATTATGACATTGTAATCGTGCAGTCGTTTGACAGTCTGTACTGTGCCTACACTGAACGAGCAGTCGCTCAGTATAGGCACATAAATCATCCCCTAACATGCTCAACCTGACGTTATCGTCAGGTTGTTTAGCATGTTCGGCCGATGATTGACGTCAGAAACAACCAGCGGGAGCGCGCATCGCTGGTCGTTTCCGACATTAATGTGCACGATTCATGCATGATTCTTGAGCAACGGAACGATAATGTTATCATTCAATCGCTCAAAGAAATCGGCAAGTGGATGTGTGCCTTTAAAGATCCATTAAACAGCTTGGGGTAGATGTATGAAGCCCAGAAGCGGTATCAGCGCACGTTATGTGCGCTGATACCGCTTCTCCCCGATGTATGATCGGGGGTCTGGGCGCCAAGCGGCAGGGCCATGTATGACCGGTCATACCGCATTATCGTTCGGCCAGCTGCAGCTGTCGTTATCGACAGCTACAGCCTGCCCTAGCCTATCCCCACAGCAGGGACAGCGCTGTCCCTGCTGGGGCTGCTGCCAGCTCCAGGGCTGCATGCGGTGATCTCGCGATACTTGCGAGATCCCGCGCATGCTCAGTAGAGCCTGCCGGGACAGAGACACAGCACATCAGTACTAGGCTGATGCGCTGCTGTCTCTAGCGGGTAGCGCCGGAGGGGGGAGTTAACGCTCCACCTCTCCGGCCGATGTAGTGCTTCCTGCTTCGCCTCGGTAAAGAGGCGAAGCAGGAAGCGGTATAGCGGCACGTTAAGTGCCGCTATCATACATCTACCCCCTTGTGAGGGTAAGGGCAATTTGATTCCAATAGTCAATAATGACCTGTGGTCATGGAGCTAGAGCTGGCATCACATTATGGCAGTTCATCCTCAGGGTTGCTTTCTCCCCGATAAGGACTAGTGCTGGATGCTGCTCTTATGGGAAGGTTGCTCGCTCACTGGGCCTGATTCAGACCCGCGGGTCGATGTTGGCCCAGTGCGCATGCGCACGAAGGAGCAGGCTCCATCGTGCGCATGCGCGAGACCCGGATAGCGACGAGCAAACCGTCGCTCCGGGTCTCGTACCAAAGGGGGCGTGCTGTTTGAGCCAAAAGCACTCCAGGGCTTGCGGCAATGAGACCCTACCACAAGGGTCTTGTCGCAAGCCTGATGGTCGCGATGGTCTTGACCATCGCGACCATCTTCCTGGCCGCTCGCTATAGCTGTGGGTAGTCACCCACAGCTATACGAGCAGCCAGGAGGCCGCTCTAAAAATCAAGCATCCGGCTCTGAATCAGGGCCACTGTTCCATAAACAAGCCAATACTGCAATGATTCTGGCTCTCTGAATAATCAGTCAAAATGCTGGCACCTTGCAGCCATCACTACTAATTGAATATCCACCAAAAAGTAATTCATGAAAGGAATAGTTAGAGAGTTAACTGTGCACCCAACTCCGAGCTGCACATATGTAGTAGAGAAACATTAAGTGATTCAGGTGACAGAAACAAAATCAAGTTAACAGACATCTCTCTAGATCTAAAAATACATATTGCATCTACTTTATAGAATTCCATATATCTGCACACAGTAAGTTTCTCAAGAATATATTCACTAATGGTCAATTTTAATTGATTTTAATAGATTTGAAATCGATCTACATCTATGTGTTTCTGGGGCTAAATCACACATTTACTAACAGACAATTTTTTTTTTGTTTTCAAGTATTAGAAAATCTGTGATTTACCCCAAGAAACACATAGATATTGAACGATTTTCATTTATTTTAAATCACTCAAAATCGACCTTTAGTACATATACTCCTTAGTATCTGTTCTTATCATGATTCCAGAATTTACTGAAAGAACCAGGCAATATAGTTTCAGCTAGAGTTTGGCAACTTTAACTTCCTGGTTAAAATTATCAACATTTTGCTGAGAACCTTGTGAAACCAAGATGTGTAGCAGAAAAACAAGCCGTAGAAAACTACGCATCTAGAACACAACTACGTGGGATGATATCACATATTACTTGCATAGTTTGCAAAATGTTTACATTTTACATTTCTAGAAAATTTCCACAGCCATCTGATATGCTCTGGATGGCCCTCAGCAATGCATTTCTGTGTACAGAGGAATAAATCATTCCGATTAAGGTATTCTAAACTAATCTTACATCAGGTAAGTAAAAACCAGGTATGTAAAAATAGTCTTACATCTGGGGCGGGATGCAGTAAACGGAAAATACGGTAAAATACCCGTTTACCGCATTTTCCGTATGCATCATTCTCCTGGCCGCCGGGCTCCGATGCGAAGGGTAACGCCTATGGGCTTCTACCGCATCGCGCTGCTAGGAGGGATCCGATCAGATCCCTCCCAGCATGCCCCGAGGCAGCCGCGTCACTCTGCGCATGCGCAGATGGACTCCCGGGTCATCAACCTGGAAATCCACATTTGCAGCAGAGATCGCAAGGGACAGCTCTCATCGGAAGAGCTGTCCTTGCTGTACAGATCGCATATGTTAGTGCATAGGCGATTAGTACAAATGGGATGTCCGGCGGTAAGTGTCACTGCATCCTGCCCCAGGTATGTAGTCATTATGTCGATAACCAGAATATCGACATGGCCAAAATGGCAACATTGAATTTGTCAACATGCCTACAGCTGACATGGTCATAATGTCGACAGTCACACTATCGACAGTACATGTTTAGGGCTCTAACACTGGAAAACCGCTGTGTCGACATGACTATAACCATGTCAACATTCTGAATGTCGACATAACATACTACACCCTTACATTATTGGCTAATGTTCTCTTAGATTGGTTCTTTTTATAAAGCACCTTCTTTTGTACTGGTTAATGTAAAGCAGTTGAAAAAGTGATTTGGATATGATTTATGTTGGAAAGGTGGCATCCATGACAGATCTATATGAAAATCATTGAGCTCTTCAGTACAACCTATTCTACTGCTAATGTTTGACTATGGAGATCACATTGCTGTATGATTGATTTTATACATGAGGAGTGTCCTAATAATTTTAAATATATAGTGCAGGGGTGGCCGGACTTTTGTGGCCTGACTGTGTTGAGGTGGAAATTTTTATTGGTGCTATTAAATAATAGTACCAATGACAATTCCTACATCAAATAATAGCACCAACAATAATGCACATATTGTGAGCATTATTAAGGCCAATATTAATGTGTGCATTGTTATTGGTGCTATTATTTCAAGTTGGCCCCACATCAAATAATAGCAGGAATAATTATGCACACACTAAAAAATAACCTGAATAATGATTATTATTAAAGCTATTTTTGTTTAATGTGTGCATTACAATCGGTGCTACTATTTAATAATTGCACCTATAACAATTTCCACCTCAAATAAATACCCCAAAAATTGTGTCCACAGAACACTTACCTGATGGGTTGGGTATGGGATCTCGACGGTCAGAAACCCGACAGATATTGGTAAATATTATAACCCTCTCCCTGAACCTCCACCTAACCCTAACCCACTCCTCCCGCAGCCTAACCCTAACCCTCCCATCCCACAGCCTAACCCTAACCCTCCTCCTCCCCCTGACCTTAATACTTTACTCCGCAATCTGTTGGGATTCTAATAGTCGGGATGCCGCTGTCAGTATTGTGACCGCCGGCATACTGACTGTCGGGATGCTGACTACATCCCTTATCTGACAAGTCTTCAATCTTGCTATGTGACCACTGGGCTGACTGCTTGGGCTTACTGCTGCCATTCGCTGCCTGACGGGATCTGACTGCATCTGATCTGCAGAGCAGTTTCATAGGCTCCTCACTGTGTGCATGACATCACTCTCTATTGGGAACAGGGCTTCTGAGGCCCTAGAAGCGGTCAGAGGCTAGTGGTTGTTACGTTGGTTGCAACCTACCGGCATATGCCACGCGCTTGTACTGATATGTCAGCAATCTAGTAACAGAGCTGGACAAGAAAAAGTTGATTCAATTTGTAAGCACTGGTTACACAGGCAGCACTGTGGTGCAGTGATAAGCATTACTGTTCCAGAGCACTTAGGTCATGATTCAATTCCCAAACAGGGCTTTATCTGTGTGCAGTTAGTGTATGCTCCCTGCATTTGCTTGGGTTTCCTTCAAGCGCTCCGGATTCCTCTCGCATTCTAAAAGATACTTGTAGGTTAATTGGATTCTGACAAAAATTAACTGTACTATGGGGGGTATTCAATTAGCCGCAGGGTTTCCCCCGCGACTAATTACCGTAGACTTTACCTCGCACCTCCATCACCTACAAGGTTTAGTCCGACTGTGGGGGCTCGCGCGCGGGTAATTCCCACTAAATTAATTGGTCTGGCATGGCAATTAGCCGGGGTTTACCCTCCCTGTGTGTGAGTTTGTATGTTCATGAATTTAGACTGTAATCTCTAATGGAGCAGGGATTGATATGAATAACATATACTCTATAAAATACTGCATAAATTGGTTCTGCTATATGAACAAAACAAAATATTTTTTTTTCTGCCGTAAGAACGAATACATCAAGCACACTACCCAGATTTCTGCAGCATTGTAAAAGAAGACATATGACTTGCCATATATTACATGCAAGTAACTGTATGCCACAATTGTGCATCAAAAAATATTTTTTTGTTTACGTTTTTTCAAAAAAGTATTTTTTTGGCAAATATATAGATTTACATCTAAATACAAAGGTTTTACCCCTTCCCATCCATTCAATTCTGTGCCAGCAAATGGAGGACAAATGCAAGCAAGCTAAGGGCTGTCCACATAAGTGTTGGGTTGCAGTTTCTTACATTTTCACTTAGTAATCCATTTATCTCTATGCTGTGCCAACAATGTGGTCCTGACAGAAGTAATAGACCATGCTTTGAGAAGACTGTGAGAAACTTATGACAAAATGATTTTTTCAAGGCTGTTTGTTTCACTGTCCATGTAAACAGAATAGGTTACACAGTATGCAGCTCGAAAAAAATGTCACTACATTAATCACAGCGGAAAAAAAACATGCAGTCCAGGTACACAGGCTTTTCGTCAAAAGACCAGTGTGCTGGGGCTGCCATTATATTATGCCTGAAATGAAAAAATAGGACATATCTAGTTAGTATACCTATATCCTTTTAACCTATAAGAAAAATAACTAAAACATTTGTATAGAATGTTAATAAAGCAATCTAAAAATTTGCCTAATAATAATTTGTGCTTCAGTTGGTGCCAACAAGACAATATAATGAACACAGAGATACAGAACGCAATTTGTCTCCTATTTATCAATCTGGGGCACCTAAGTATTGGTTTTCTCCCTCCCTTACAGACAGCTTAACGCTACTGGCAATAATATACCGCAATATGTAACTGCGGATTGAGAATGTAGGGAATCCATGAAAGCCTCTCTGGCCTTGTTGGTCACGCATTGCCAGATATAGGCACCACCATCTTGTAATAATGTTACCTAACATGGGAAAGCTTTGTTTTCTGTTGCTTGATACATTGAGCATACACCACAGTCCCCATAACTATTAAACTAGAAGGAACACAGTGATAACTCATTTCTGTGGTTAAAAAAAGAGAATCAGGAAAAGGAGTTCTCTGCTTCAAAAATAGACCCTTAATCATTACAATTATCAGCAAACACTAATTTACACTTTTAATAACAAGAATGTTTGTGCATTGACAGAAAACTCACAAGATTAAAAACAATCTTTAGTATGAGGATTTTACATTTTTATTTGATACGAAATAGTGTATGAAGAAAGAAAGAGAAAGAAAGAGCGAAAAAAAGAAAGAAAAGAGCGAAAAAAGAAAGAAAAGAAAAAGAAAAGAAAAAAGAAAGAAAAGAAAAGAAAGAAAGAAATAAAGAAAGAAAAGAAAAGAAAGAAAGAAAGAAAAGAAAAGAAAGAAAGAGAGAAAGAGAGAAAGAAAGAAAGAAAGAAAGAAAGAAAGAAAGAAAGAAAGAAAGAAAGAAAAAGAAAGAAAGAAAAAGAAAGAAAAGAAAAGAAAGAAAGAAAGAAAGAAAGAAAGAAAGAAAGAAAGAAAGAAAGAAAGAAAGAAAGAAAGAAAGAAAGAAAGAAAGAAAGAAAGAAAGGGGACAGACAATGAAACACAAGAACTTCAGGCTGGGACAATTTAATTTGCCTTTTAAAAGTTTTTAACAAAATGAAACCTTTGATCTGTGCGCTTTTCTTTAAAGTTACAAAACTTGTTTTGCTGTATAAATTATAACACAATAACAAGGCAGCTATTTGCTGATTTAGTAATCCAGATCAGTGACATCTTAAGGTATGCGTGATGTAGCCAGGTGCCATTGCTTATAAATTAGTTATAATGAGTAATATTTATAAAAGAAAAAAAAAAAAAAAACAATATTGCAAGGTGTAATTAAGTTTTTATTTTGTATTTATTCATAATCTATATGTGCTCTCATATCCTCATACATCTAAACTCTAAAAGGCCTATATCTTACACAAATTTAATGTCCAATTTGATTGAAACACTGGTTTTTATTCAAACCTTGCCTCATTGCCTTAAAACTATTGGTTTTTGCTTAAATGATATGAGAATAAAAGTAGGTGTACACATCTATGTATGTTACGTAAATGTTGCTCTAATCCTCAGTTATCTCTAATAGTAATGCATAATCTTTCTTAGTCGTTACCACCTCTGCATACAGTAGGTATACTTTTCATTAGCTGATCAATTGTCTCACATGGTGTTGCTATTGTAAATAATCCACTATGCATCTTGCATATAAGCCCCCCTATGCTTTATGATTTACTTTCAATGTGAAGGGATTTCATTTCACAGATGAACACGCACTAAACAATTTCTGACATCACAACTAACAATCTTGACCTGCTAAACCCAGAAACTGTAGTCATCATATCACTGCCATGGGTCATTATAACGAGATGATTTTAGGTTTCACAATTTGCATTTGTGTACTTGCCTTAGTGCACTGCCATATTCTCAAACCCATGTCAGATCTTGCAGCATTTAATAAACAGACTTCATTACTATCCCTCCATGCTATTGTTAGTATAACCCATATTGCTATCTTACTAATATTCTCTATGTGTCTTGCAATCATCACCTATACCTTACAATCCTGCTGCTTTTGACACCTGAGATATCAACAAATCCAACCATCCCCCATGTCTAATATATTGCACATGGATTCTGCACACTACAGCAATTAAGCAAACCTCAAAACATATTACATGCTTCACATCACTTTCAACATTTTTTAAATGCACTATGCGGAGGGCACATTCTGTTTGTATCAAATTAACCTCCAGTCATGACCTCTTATTCTCAAACAATCTAAAGTTTCTGGCACAGAGACATGGGCTTTGCCAATCAGACACTACTTAGACCTGCAGCAGCTCTTTCCTATGGTGGTCTCACTTATCCACACTCCCAGAATTATTATATGGAAGCTTCCTTTACCAATGCTAAACATTCAATGTTTTCCCATCTGTCCTTCCACTCTTGTTCAACAGCCTTAAATACATAATTATTTGTTTCGAAAACCTGTCATTCCCTGGGTCATCCCAAAATTTCCTTAAACATTTTATCAGGATGGCCACCTTATTTTTTAGTCAGTGACACCCCCATCATCATCTTGGGTCATTTCAACAACCCTACTGATGATAAAGTGGTTTGTAGGCAAAAGACCTTCTAACATCCTCTCTTCGTGGACTAACTCACTTAATTAATGTGAAGGTCACTGCTTTAATCCTTTTTCCTCTTGACATTGTAAAATTGTTGAATTTTATTTATGAATTTTG